>CAJNDT010002502.1:393344-849548 GCA_905221615.1 Symbiodinium sp. CCMP2592
CCATGCCAACAAATCCCACACCCTGAAGACCAAAAGCTGAACCCTAAGCACTTAAATCTAGCCAGATGCATCCATTGCCTTAGACACTTGAACCCAGACTCCCAACAGCTAAGCCGAGACTTAGAACACTTAAGCCCGAAATCAAAAAGAAACATTAATCCCCTGCCCTAATCCTGGCAGAACGATATAAAATCTTTACAGAACCCTCGTAGAGCCCTTACACTACTTGGCAAAAGCCGTGAAGATGCAAGGATGGACCTTGGGCGGAACCGCTCGAAGGCTGGCGAGGGCAGTACCCTGAACCTCACGTAGGGTAAAGACCATATTGAATCCCTTAAATACTTGGAGGATCATGGGACTTAGAAGTAGAGTCTATAGTCTAGAGTTTAGTACCCTTGCTTTCCAGGTTCTACAAGAGTTCGGGGCTTACAAGGTCTGAGGGTTTAATATAATAGGATTTCTGGTATACCTGTAGATTGAGGATCCAAGAACCCGATAAGGCTTGAATCATAACGAACAACTTGACTCTGTGTGAGGCTTGGGGCTACGTGTGAGGTGCCCACGATCCCTCATTTAAGGAGTACGACTTCGATAATGCATTGCTTCTTAATCATTGTTGTGTCGCAGTGTACGGATCCGAATGTTTAGTCTTGTTTTTTGTAGGCCTCATGTTATTTGTGATGTAGTTACACTTCAGAACGCTGACCATGAGGGTTATCAGTATTATGGAGCCAGATTTTGCATTAGAGTTCGATCACATAATTATTTGGGCTTTTGAGTACCATACTTTAGTACTTTTCTCGTGAAGGAACCATTATGATATAGACGTGTATCCTTTTATCTCCCTGGCTACTTAAAAGGCACAAAGGTGGCCTCACGAAGCTGGCGATGTTGCCCCTAGAATCCCAAACCCTCACACACCAAACTAAACCCTGCCAGAAAGGCGCTGAAGCCAGGAAGCCTCTACCGTAAGCCCTACTTAGAGGATCATGGGACTTAGTAAGTAGGTTATAACTGCGGTTATAAGTCCCCTAAGTGGGATTATCCTAATTACTTATAACCTTACTTACTAAGTCTACTTTTCAAGATAACAGATCCTTATCATAAAACTACGTATCCTAAAAGGGGCTAGGGTATGAGCCTCACCCCAAGACCTTAGACTCCTGAGCCCTAAGCCACCGCGCAGGCTTCCTCCCCGGAAAGGTCGCCCTCGCCTCAATCACCGAGATCGCCCTCCAAAACGCTGCTGCTAGCAAGCAGTTATAATTCATGTAATTGTGTGTTTGGTTAGACTTGTATATTATGAAAAAAAGGCATTTTCGCACACGGCTTCCAAGGAATGCAAGCATTCGGGGTGCTATACCATCATGGAGAGATATCTTATACAGGTATGGGATCAACATGTGCGTGTTCATACTCGACAGGATTCGCTCTGCTGCTTATGGAAACTCGAGTTTCCCAACACGAACCCAGTGAAGCGTCAACCGGCATCCTTCAGCTGTTCGCAGCTCGCAGGCTTAAACGACATCACTTATGTAACTGCTGTCGTACATATGTAGGCACACATGCATGCAAGCATCCATGCATGCATTTGTTTACGCTTGTTTGAGTGTAAGAGCAGCAGGTTTACTAATATGCTTTCTCATATTCGGTCATGTGTTTGTATTGAATATGCATACCCACGAAATTCGTTTGGTTGGGTCTGCTGTGGAAGCAGTTTGGCTAGGTCCGACCTCGCTCATCGCGGCAAGAAGGCTGGGCCCAGGGCTTTATTGTTCGTTTTGACGTCTTCGTTCAGCGGTCAGTGGATCGATTCCATGCCAAGCGTTTGGGGGATGAGGGCTTGTGGCGGAAGTTACATGCCCATATGTTTGGCGTGGAATTGACAACAACTCCAATGGTTACATGATACTTGCAGCATGAAGGTTTTGCGTAGGCTTGAGACTGTTTCGAGACTGATGATTGGAATGACCTGGTCCACGTAGCAGAACTTGTTTATCAAGCGTACGCATATAATGAGCCGGACTTCCTGTGATGTGGCGCTGGCCGACAATCATCGAGAATAACATGCTGGGCGGAATAATTGGAATAATCGTTTTCGGGGCAGAGTACATATGTTAGTTACAACCATGTATATACCCTGTATCGAGCCCTAAGCCCATACAAACACCCAACCATTCAACCCCTAAACCCTAAACCCTTTAACCCGTCTGCAGTATCCCTTAATTAAGGAATATTCCTTAAATCATACTAGGGATCCCACTATAATTTTATGGAATATTCCTTAATTAAGGGATATTGGAGTCTCTGGGTATCCTGCAGGAACCGGCGCCCAAGCGGCGGGTGAAGCCACCCGAAGAGCGGAGGAGACAGAGCAGGCACCTATGGATTTCGCAGGGGCAAGGGTTCTGACACTGCCGAAACCCCAAAAGTTGGTAAGATAATGGCCAAGCACTTTCAAAAAGGCTGTTATTCTACATACTTTTGGGCTCCAGGTAGGGCAGGTAGGGTATAAACCGATGATCGATGACACTAAGCAAGAGTTCGCAAGAGTATGAGTGTGTATACAATGCGGACTGTGTGTATGTTTAAGTGGTGTATGCTTGTAACATAATGGGTGTTTGCGAAAATTAGGGTACCTTATTTTGGGGTCCTTATAATAAGGGTCCTGCTATTTAGGGCACTATATTCGGGTCCCCTATTCTCGGAAACTCCCACATAAACACTCATGCGTCGAGGCCCCACTGCGAACACTTGGTTCCCATGCGAATAAACCTTGGGCAGCCTCTTCAAACGCAGCTTGTTTTGGGTTAGGGTGAGTCTGGAGGGCTTGAGCTTAGAACTTAGGGATTCGGTTTTTAAAGGTTTATATTAGATGGGGCCCCCCACCCTGTAATAGTGACTATAAGGTTATATTAGGGCCCTATTACATTCCTATGATACCACTATTACAGGGTGGGGGCCCCTTCTAAGGCTTAGAGTTTGATGCCTCTTGGCTCATTGTCGAGGTCCTGGGGCCTTTTGTCAGCTTCCTCGCGTGCAACCCTACATCCCGAAGCCCCTGAACTGCAAGCCGGAACACCCCTAAGGTAAAAGCCAGAAAGTTGGAATATGATTAGGGTTTAGGGTTTAGGGGTTTAGGGGTTTAGGGTTTAGGGTTTAAGGGTTTAGGGTTTAGGGTTAAAGCCAGAAAGTTGGAATATGATTATCCTAACCCCTTTAAGGTAAATTAAGGGGGATCCTACCCTGAAACCATATTCCAACTTTCTGGCTTTTACCTTAAACCCTGAGCCCCAAGCCCAAACCCTTTAGGACCCAATGGATGTTTTTTGGGTCGAAATGCTGCCTCTGTCCAGGCTCGTCCTATCACGAATGGCAGCGAAAAAGATGGAGGAGGACTCGGTCTATCCCTTAACCCCCCAAACTCTGAAAGTCATCAACCGTAGGGGGTAGCCAATGCCGGCAGGCCAAATTCGCCCCAGCACGCATAGTTTTGAGGGTCACATCAACCCCAGGGAGTCCATGTGTGCAAGACGGCCCTGTACTTGAAGGCTCATGGGACTTAGTAAGTAAGGTTATAAGTAGGTTATAATTAGGATAACCCCACTTAGGGGACTTATAACCCCAGTTATAACCTACTTACTAAGTCCCATGATCCTCTAAGTATGGGTCTTTAGTAGAGGGAATGGCCAGATGCTGCTTTAGGGTCGACGGTCCAAGTTTTAAGAAGTAGTTAGCCTAAGGGTCCATGTAGCCATATAGAGATACATGGGCCCCAATGTACCTCTCTAGGGACTACATTAAGGCAAATGTATATACTATATGATTACATGGACCCTTAGGGTTATATCATACTCCAAACGGTTTGCGCTGCTGCCGAGATTTAAACTGTTATCGAGAGTGAATGCAACATATCATGCACTTGGACAGTTCTAGATTCACGATGATGACCTTCGTTTGCTGACGATCGATGTTGGTCGTGATGAAGCTTCAGGACAGTGTGGAAGATGAGGGTGGGAACGCCCTACCCTGAAACCTGGAACTAAACCCGCAGTGGGCTGCTACTCGTTGGAAGTACGGGTGACCATCACATTTCCCCAGACCCCAGCCGAGCTTCCTGCATCCAAACAGAACTTGTACCAGTCTAAGTTTGAGCCTCATGAGCACTTTCTCACCCATAGATGTCAAAAGGAGTCGAAAGGTCGAATAGATGCCTTTCTGTTTCAAGACCCCACGTCCCTCCGTCCCTCAACCTCGTGGACGTGATAGGACCAGCGCCTTCTGCAGAGCAGCTTGTCTTCTTAAGTGGGGTGGAGGGCTTCTTTCTTTTCAGGCGATGTCCCTTTGCTCTAGCCTTGAAGCCCTTGCATTCTTTAATTCAACACTTAGGAGTCAATGCAACTCGAAGTTCTTTATTGCTTCTGTTCGCAGTCTTCCGATCGAGTCGTATAAGTCGAAGCGATGTCCCGCAAACTTGCAGGCAGGGTCCTAGCCGAAAAAGGTACCCGTATGCTTAAGGTTTTACAGGGGTAGCCTAACGCAAACCCTGCATACAAACTCTGTGCTTCGATAGTGCCGGAAGTAGGAGGGCATTTACAAATCTTCAAGCCCATCACCTCCAACGTGAGTGAGGCCATCCTGAAGCCAGCAGACCCTTCGCAATGGAATCGAAAATCCCCACCCCTAAACCCTAAGCTCCCTAAACCCTAAACCTTGAACTCTAACCTCTAAACTCCCTAAACCCCAAACTCCCCAACCAAAAACCTCCCCACCCCCAAAAGCCTGCTCTATGTAGGCCGAATTTCGCGCTCCTGAGCCCAAAACCCTACGCATCCACGCCCCCTACTTAAACGATCATGGGACTTCGTAACCTAAAGGGTTCCCTAAAGGGATCTATAAGGGATCCCTGGAGGTTTAGGGTTAAAAGGAGGTTCAGAGTTTAAAGGATCATGGGACTTGGCAACTAAAGTTTTTATTATTGGGGTGTTTACACTTATAACCCCAATTCGGGTACTATTCACCTTACTTACTATCTCCCATGATCCTCCAAGTGCCCGCCATACCTGAAACCGCCAAACCCCGGGCCACAAACCTATAATTTCCAAACCCCGAATCCCCCGGGACTCCAATATCCCTTAATATAAGGACTATACCTTAAATCATATCATAATAGGGATCCTACGATAATTGAAGGTGATTCCTTAATAAAGGGATATTGGGGTCTTTGCACCCCTAAAACCGCAGAGCCCTGCACCCTACGCTTCATGAAAACTCTGAAACCCTGAAGGCCTAGAGCCCTCCACCCTGAGCTAAACCCCATCCTCCCCATCCAAGCTGCTCCAACCGAGTCTATTCCGAAAGCTCAGCTTTAAGGCTCTTGGAGACTTTGTTACTTTGTTCCTTTTTTGGTTCCGGTCTTCTTTTATAGGGGTCTCCGAAAAAGTAGTTTTTTGCTTACCTTCCAAGGGGAGTAGAGTCAGGCAGCGCGCTCTGGAGATGGAAGCTGGCTTTACTCCGCCTTCGATGCTTCCTGACCTGCAACGACATGTGGGTGGTTGTCCAGATTAGGGTCCCGCTCGGGTTCCCGAACAAAAACATCCGCAATATGCCGTACTAAGAGTAGAATTATATAGGTTCTCCAAGAGGCCCATGATTGGACAGTGCAATTCAAGGTAGGGGTCATAGGCTGGCGGCGGTTGGGGGTGAGGTCGGTGAGGGCGGTGGGGGTTTGGGCATGCACTGGGGCCCTTTAAAAGACTGCACCCTATATAGCTGCCTTGATACGGTTGATGATATAAATCTTGCATGACCATGCCATAATAAGGAATATTCCATAATTCTCATAGTTTAGGGTCCTTCACGTAATGCAGGTTTTATATCATCAGCCGTAGTTAGAGTGGGGCTGCATTGCTCAAGCCTTGGGACTCCTCCGACCTGTGACCCTAAACCTCACAGCCGACACACTTCGACCCGAAACCGTACACCCTAAACCCGAAACCCTACACGTTCCTAAACCCTAAACCCCTAGTCCCTAAAACCGAATCCCTAATCCCTACACCCTAGGTAGGCCTTTGGGATATGTTTCCCTTATTGGGCTTAATAGGGCCCTGTTTACGATACTTTTCAAGAGGCTGTAAAGGGCCAACCTAGATCCCTGAGCCCTGTCATCGGTCATGTGAGGTCTAGATGCTTACGGAGGTATCCGCCGACACGGCCAGCCGCTCTCTGCAGTTGGACAGCGGCTGTTTGATTTTCGGGTTTAGGAATTTACCAGGGCAAAGTAGCACCCAAACATAAGCTTGCGGGTGTGATATCCCTACCTTATTGATTTAATTAAAGATGGTATTCTGGGATATGCCAACCTTATGGTGTTTGCTTAGGTCCTTTTCTGGCTCCCTGTTTCAGGGTTTCTCCAAGGGTAAAAGGATGGACCCTAAATAAGGACCCCTAGGTATATACCCTTAATATAGTCATTATATAGCCATTATATAGCCCATTATAGGTTAGGGGTCCCCATTAAGGGCCCCTCCTTTTCCTCTAAACCCCCCTAAACCCCCAAACCCGTATAAACCCTAAACCCTATACCCTTATAGAATCCCTATGGATCCCTTTAAAGCGACCTTCTTAAGGGTCCCTCCCTTTTCCCCTTACCCTATACCCTTATAGAATCCCTATGGATCCCTTTAAAGGGGCCCATTAAGGGTCCCTCCCTTATAGAATCCCTATGGATCCCTTTAAAGCGACCTTCTTAAGGGTCCTCCCTTTTCCCCTTACCCTATACCCTTATAGAATCCCTATGGATCCCTTTAAAGGGGCCCATTAAGGGTCCCTCCCTTATAGAATCCCTATGGATCCCTTTAAAGCGACCTTCTTAAGGGTCCTCCCTTTTCCCCTTACCCTATACCCTTATAGAATCCCTATGGATCCCTTTAAAGGGGCCCATTAAGGGTCCCTCCCTTATAGAATCCCTATGGATCCCTTTAAAGCGACCTTCTTAAGGGTCCTCCCTTTTCCCCTTACCCTATACCCTTATAGAATCCCTATGGATCCCTTTAAAGGGGCCCATTAAGGGTCCCTCCCTTATAGAATCCCTATGGATCCCTTTAAAGCGACCTTCTTAAGGGTCCTCCCTTTTCCCCTTACCCTATACCCTTATAGAATCCCTATGGATCCCTTTAAAGGGGCCCATTAAGGGTCCCTCCCTTATAGAATCCCTATGGATCCCTTTAAAGCGACCTTCTTAAGGGTCCCTCCCTTTTCCTCTTACCCTATACCCTTATAGAATCCCTATGGATCCCTTTAAAGGGCCCATTAAGGGTCCCTCCCTTATAGAATCCCTATGGATCCCTTTAAAGCGACCTTCTTAAGGGTCCCTTCCTTTTCCCCTTTGAGGTTTCGGGTTTCCTAAGCCCTAAACTTCCTGAATAACCCCAGGGCTTCGGCCTGGGGTGGAAGTTGGGATTGAGGATTTAGAGTTTAGAGTTTAGGGTTTAGAGTTTACGGTTTAGGGTTTAGAGTTTAGGGTGTAGGGTTTAGAGCATTGAGTTTAGAGTTTAGGGTTTAGGGTTTAGGGTTTAGAGTTTAGAGATTAGGGTTTAGAGTTTAGAGTTTAGGGTTTAGGGTTTAGGGTTTAGGGTGTAGGGTTTAGGGTTTAGAGTTTAGGGTGTAGGGTTTAGGGTTTAGAGTTTAGGGTTTAGGGTTTAGAGTTTAGGGTGCAGGGTTTAGAGTTTAGAGTTTAGGGTTTAGGGTTTAGAGTTTAGGGTGTAGGGTTTAGGGTTTAGAGTTTACAGTTTAGGGTTTACAGTTTAGGGTTTGGGGGAGGACAGTATCCTTGCCAGCTTCCATCAATCACAAAGTGCCAGGGTTTGGACCCGAACCATGTGGGAGTTACCGAAAATAGGGGTACCTTATTTGGGGGTCCTTATGATATGGATCTATACTATTTAGGGTATTATATTAGGGTCCCCTATTTCCGGAAAGTCCCATGTCGGAACACGGCTGGATGACTGGGCAAAGCCCTCGCCCGATCTCTGAAAAGGCTTTCCCCGCACAAGGCCGAACCCGAAGTTTTGATAATCCTTTGACGGTCTATATACATGCTTCAGGATCCAGGGCTTAGGGTTTGGGCTCCAGGGTTCAGGGGTAGGATGATTAGGACTACGGGATAGGGGGTCTTTTCTGTGAGCTGACAGGTCATGCTCTGGATGCCGTCGGGTTCTAGGCTCTCGCTATACACCGAGGCGTGTTGCGGATTGTCACAATGTCGCAAGCGCCTTCCAACGTTGGAGGTCCGTTCTGTTCTCACGTATTACTACATGGGTGGTTGACAAAATTATGGTCCCTTTTGGGGTCCCTATGATAATACGGCACCTAATATTTAGGGTACCCAAAAAGCTACCATAATCTGGACATCTACCCACATGGTTTGATGTTGAGGTTTAGGGCTTCATGCCTTAAGTTTTAGCTTTTTTGTGTGTTTAGCGTTGTTATTTCTGGGTTTTGGTCCTATAGAGGAGAGTTGAGAGTCGGCCAGTTCAGAATGACTGAAGGGTCCAAAGGACCCAATAATTAGGTACCCGGTTTTAGGATAGTAGTTATGTAGGTTAGGATTTTGGAGGGTATATGATTATTGAGTACTTGGACCCTTTGGGGTGATATCGACGACTCAGAAATAGTCCGTCCAACAGCTGCGTACGTTATGTGTATATTTCAATGTGTTTCAGCAGTCCGGTCATTGCCATTGTGTTTCTCTTTGTCTTGGTTACGGCTACTCTATAACATCGAAAACATCGTGGTCTTAATTACGAACTGCTGTCCGAATGTCTGCGGAGTTGTCAGAGGAGTGTTAGTTGTGCCCGTCGTGAATCCGCCAAAGCCAAACCAGCCTTATGCTCTTCTTCTAATGCTGCCGGGACGGAGGACCTGTACCCTAAGGGTCCTAGGTACTGTTATGGGGAGTACTTTCCCAAATCATCATAGTAATTACTAATATAGAAACCCTACATTCTACCATATTGGTACTTTGGACCCTTCGGGGTGTACTGCTGGGCAAAGGAACCCAGACTCTCGATCTACGTTCTCCTGAAGCCAGCAGACATACTATACTAATGGACCACATACCCGTATTTTCCGGGATCTAAACCCGAGACCTACAACGGCGGCATGCTGCAGGCATCTGCTTCGACGCAGCTCGCGGATACGAGGTGAAGAGGGGCATTCTGCTTGGCCAGTACTCCAGTGAACCCACTGTAGCAACGATGCCAACACGCACCGTCAACACTATCGTCTGTGAAATAGCTTCAGTATTACCAGAGCACACTTATGTACATACCAACATAAAATGCTTCAAGCATGCATGCGTACTTATCTTAATGCATCATAGCTACACCTAGCGCGACAAATCGAATGACATTTCATGGCATGGCAAAGCGGCAGCAGTGGTCCTAAGCCATACGCCCCTGTACAAGTAATTGTACTTGACCAAGCATGCACCGAAACCCTCGTGTAGATAAAATTTGAGGGCACCTTATAAGGAGCCTCCTTCAAATCAAAGGCAGCCTGAAAGCCTACGTAGAGCCCAAACCCTCAAACCTCATAGAGACATTGACGTGAAGGAACCCTGAAGATCCTTTGAAGAGACCTCCAACTAAGCCCGTTTCCCCAACCTGTGAAGTCTCACTGTGATTCAGACCCCTGTATCATGCCTTGGGCAAGGTGTGCCAGGCCTTGTCGTCGTGGACGGCGTCAGACCACAGCGGCTTGGAGTCTAGATTGTTGCTGTCTTCCAGGGGATTCGAGAAGCCTGAATCCTAAAGTCTATCCCTTCAACACGAAGCTTACCCCAAGCCTCCGCTTACCTTGACCCTGAATTACCGACCTCGGCTTTGGGCAACTTGAGCCTCATGGCGACAAGGTGCAGAGTCCCAAATCCGGAGTCTGGAAAGGGATCTGAAAATACTTCCGCAAGCTTCACCTGCGTTTGGCACGGAAAACCCAGAGCCTCCAAAACCCCTTAATTAAGGAACATACCTTCAAATCATATTAGGGATCCTATTATAATTTAAGGTATATTCCTTAATTAAGGGGTTTCGGAGGCTCTGGGAGTCTGATGTCATCCCGGAGACCCTCAACCCTTAAAGGGAACTCCAGAAAGTTGGAATATGGTTTCAGGGTAGGATGCCTTATAATTTACCATGGAGGGTTTAGGATAATCATATTCCAACTTTCTGGCTTTTACTCTAAGCCGTAGAGCCTAAACCGTAGATCCCCCCCACGAAACGCTGCACAAGTAGGGACCTCAACTCGAAGAAGCTTCAGCGCCAAACTCTACAGTAGAAGCCAGAAAGTTGGAATATCATTATCGTAACCCCGTTTCAGGTAAATTATAGGGTTCCTACCATTAATCCATATTCCAACTTTCTGGAGTTCCTTTTATAGGAACCGAACACTATGCACACTGACAGTGGTCTTCCTTCAAGAACCGTAGAAAGACAGGGGTTTAGGGGTGTACTTTAGGGGCCTTAATATTTATAGGGTTCCTTTGAAAGGGGTATTATAGGGGTGTACTATAGGGGCCTCAAGAATTCCCTATCTCGGGGTTCCTCATTATAACTATAGCATAATGGGCCCCAAAACCCTATTCTAATTGTTAAGGCCCCAATTACATCCCCCCGGTAGAGAACTCGAGGCAGTTCGATCCATCCCCTAGCCCAAACACCCTAAACCCTAAACCCCAAACACCCTAAACCCTAAACACAAAACACCCTAAACCCTAAACCCTAACCACCCTAAACCCTAAACCCTAACCCTTAGACCCTCGTTTGTCCATGTTCCTCTTCTCGGTGTCGACTGAAGCACCTTTCACCCTCTTCTCAAAGGGGAAAAGGAGGGACCCTTAATGGGGACCCCTACCCTATAATGGGCTATATAATGGCTATTTTAAAGGTATATACCTAGGGGTCCTTATTGAGGGAATCCTAAACCATAAAACCCTAAACCCTTTATAGAACCCTTGTTGATCCCTTATATACCTAGGGGTCCGTATTAAGGGTCCTTCCTTTTACCCTTGGATCTTCACTCTTTATTTAACCCTGCACCCTGGAAGCCCCAAGCTGTAGTCTAGGATTATCCCTCCAAGGACCTCAGAGTTGGGGCCCTAGGCCCCTTAAGGACCCCATACTAAGGTCCCTGGAGGCATAGGGTAGGGTTTTGGGGGTGTTGGGTTTTTGGAGTTTCGGTTGGCGGCCAAAGATTCAAAAGTTTAAGCCCTTGTGAGGACCTTTCATCGAAGACTGTAGCAAGTTTCACCCAGGCTCCGAGCAAATGTGTTCAGAGTAATGTAGGGGCCTCGATAATTGCCTATACTTTTTTTGTTTTTTTTTGGGGGGGCTTCCGTATTTTGAGTACAGTATAATGGGCCCCAAACCCTATTCGAATTATCAAGGCCACTATATTACCTTACTCTAACTTCGAACCCTTATCAAGCTCCATAGAAAGCCGATGCAGGACCCTTAGTAACAGTTCCCTGTTCTAGTTAGGACCCTCCTGACTGTGCAACCTCCCCCCCTTCCTCAAACCCTAAACCCTAAACTCTAACCCCTCATAAATCCTAAACTCCCTAAACATTAAACCCTAAACCCCTAAACCCAAAACCCTCAAACCCCAGGCGCCGGAGCCGGCGCGTTTTGGCTGCGCCCCTGGCTTCGGGACCTTGGCTGCTGCTGCTCCGAAGGCTAGAGCTTTGTCCTGGTTCAATTACTATTATTAATTATTATTATTATTATTATTATTATTATTATTATTAATATTAATATTAATATTATTATTATTATTAATATTATTATTATGAGTGTTGTTATTGTTATTGTTACTCTTATTGTTGTTGTTGTTGTTGTTGTTGTTGTTGTTGTTGTTGTTGTTGTTGTTGTTGTTGTTGTTGTTGTTGTTGTTGTTGTTGTTGTTGTTGTTGTTGTTGTTGTTGTTGTTGTTGTTGTTGTTGTTGTTGTTGTTGTTGTTGTTGTTTGTTGTTGTTGTTGTTGTTGTTGTTGTTGTTGTTGTTGTTGTTGTTGTTGTTGTTGTTGTTGTTGTTGTTGTTGTTGTTGTTGTTGTTGTTGTTGTTGTTGTTGTTGTTGTTGTTGTTGTTTGCTGTTTGTTGTTTGTTGGTTGTTGTTTGTTGTTTGGTGTTTGCTGTTGTTGTTTGTTGGTTGTTGTTTGTTGTTGCTGTTGTTGTTGTTGTTGTTGTTGGTTAGTTGTTGTTGTTGTTGTTGTTGTTGTTGTTGTTGTTGTTGTTGTTGTTGTTGTTGTTGTTGTTGTTGTTGTTGTTGTTGTTGTTGTTGTTGTTGTTGTTGTTGTTGTTGTTGTTGTTGTTGTTGTAGTAGTAGTAGTAGTAGTAGTAGTAGTAGTAGTAGTAGTAGTAGTAGTAGTAGTAGTAGTAGTAGTAGTAGTAGTAGTAGTAACCATAAACATGCTCAGTAAAAGTCTAAGAACCACAAAAGTAACAATGCAAATGGCAGTGCTCATCATGAAACTGTAGTAACACTACTGTAGCACGCATAGCAATACTCACGGTACTAACCAAGTAACAAACACTGCTACTGCAATGCTAAGACTGCGACTAAGACTACGACTACGACTGCAACTATGAACCATGACCGCTTCTACTGCTGTTGTTGCTGCTGTTACTACTACTACTACTACTACTACTACTACTACTACTACTACTACTACTGCTACTGCCGCTGCCACTGCCTCTGCTAGCTGCACTATGTCGTATTGCTTATCTGCTGCAGGTGCGGTGCTTGGACGAAAATGTGTTGGGAACGACTCAGCCTATGCTGCAACAACCTGCAGATGCAGGGACACACGTAACAACAAGAGCAGTCGTACATGAGTCTCGTGTGTGTGTAACGACACATGAACAACTACTGCAGTGTTATGGTATATTGTCGCTGGTGTTGTTAGACGTCTCTTCGTCGCTGCGGCATGCTTTGCGTTTAGTTGCTCTGTCTCCTGGCGCGTTCATTATGAGTGGCACTGCCACTTAGAGATGCCAAAATCCTTTGATTGAGAACTGTACCTTAAACCCTCTCCGGATCGTTATTGTTTATCTGAGACAGAGGACCAGAGCGACTATAGGCGAGACGGTCATGACCAGGCACTTCTGCGCTCGAGGCTTGCATCCCTTCCTGTAGAATCAACCGGACAAAAAGGGAACTCATGCCCCTACACCTGTCGAATCTTCGAAACTATAACGTCGGGGTTTCTGAGTTGTTGTTTCAGTTCTTCACTCTTCAGAACAAGAAGCCGAGGAGGTGTGCCGGGTGCTATATATGTACGTATATATATATATATATATATATATGTATATAAATATAAATAAATAAATAAATATATATATATATATATATATGGTCACCCCCCCCCCGTTGACAGACCATCCCCTTCAAAACATCGCTCCCACCGGTGTGTTCGTGCTTTTTCCGGGGTATCGAGTTTGAGCCCTCCGAACGTATTTGTGGAACCACCAAAAGACTCGTTGACAGACCATGCCCTTTCAACTCAGTCGTAGTGCATGGTCTGTGATCGGGGGAGGGGGTACTCAGCTTTCAAAAACTCAATTCCAAAATTTCCAAAATTTCTAAAATTCTCTCCCTTAACTTTCCGGATTTCCAAAATTTCCAGAATTTCCAAAATTTCCAAAATTTCCAAAATTTCCGAAATTTCCAAAATTTCCAAAATTTCCAAAATTTCCAAAATTTCCAAAACGGCCCGACCTAGTTGACAGGATTTTTCCAAAACATAAGGGCGGACTTTTTGGAAATTTTGGAAATTTTGGAAATTTCGGAAATTTTGGAAATTTTGGAAATTTTGGAAATTTCGGAAATTTTGGAAATTTTGGAAATTTTGGAATTTTTGGAAATTTTGGAAATTTTGGAAATTTTGGAAATTTCGGAAATTTTGGAAGTTTTGGAACTTTTGGAAATTTTGGAATCTCTGGACCTTGGAATTGATTCTCAGGAGGGCTGATTGTGACCCATCCGATGACAGACCATGCACGACTTACTTGCAAAGGCAAGGGCTGTCAATACTCATGCCCATATTTACACGAATATCTCTCTATCTATCTGTATATCTATATATACATATATGTATTGATACTCCTACATATAGTATTGCCATTGAACATACTGACATTGATCATTTGTTGAATGCTCAAGCTAATACCATCATTACTACTAATATTACACTTCTATAAAGCTTAGTACGAATATGCATAACACAAATACTAAGATTGATTAGTATTGCTCTTAGTACTCCTACGCATATCAATAACCATATTCATATTGATAATAATGTATAATAATACCAATACTAACACACACCTGTATGTACTAATGTACATAAACATGCATACCACCATATTAAAATACAAATCCTTTAACTCACTCATTAATTCAACTGTTAGAATTTCACGTGGTCAAGAGTAATAACAATACAAACATTCTTTCGAATGTATATCATCAATAATATGATAGTACTAACGCTAACACTACTGCTAATACTTAACACAAAATCTATACTAACATCAATATTTACATAGCTATTTATACTCCTACGAATACGAATACGTAAACCCTTGTGCGTTAACAGTAGTGCTATCACCAACACTAATACGTACTTTGATAATCTGCTGCATATTCAAGAATGCCACTAGTATTACCAGCATGAACACTCATATTATGGCTATTACGAGTATAAATAGTCCTACTTCTACTAGTATTGACATTAATACTCCTACGAATACCAATAGTATATTCATATTGATATGAAAACTAATATCATTACTAATGGACACCTGCTTATACTAATGTACATAAAATACAGCTAACACTACTGCTAATACTCCACACAAAATTTATACTAACATCAATATTTACATAGCTATTGATACTCCTACGAATACGAGTACGTAAACTCTTGTGCGTTAACAGTGATGCTATCACCAACACTAGTACGGACTTTGATAATCTGCTGAATATTCAAGAATGCCACTAGTATTACCAGCATGAACACTCATATTATGGCTATTACGAGTATAAATAGTCCTATTTCCAATAATATTGACATTAATACTGCTACGAACACCAATAGTATATTCATATTGATATGATGACTAATATCATTACTAATAGACACCTGCATATACTAATGTACATAAAATACATACCACTATCTTAAGATACAGATATATACGTCAGTGAATTCATGTATTAATGCTTTGGCATAGGCATATGCCCATATACCAATGTATCAATATACCTCTCGTTGTTGTATGAGTATACTACACGAATATGTGACTGTACTCATATACGGCTACTGCACTATGCAAGAATACCGACATGACAAGTTCGTATACCAATCCAATATGCCAACATACTGATATACTTATAAATGATTAAATAAAACAGTCATATAGTACACATACTCGTACACTAATATGCTAACGTTCGAATATACTGGTATGTCAATATACTAGTAAGCTAGTATAGCAGTATAGTAGTGTATTCATGCACCAGTTGTACTAACATGTAAAATATACTAGTATACAAGTATGCAAATATTTTACTGTTCGAATACATTGATGTACTGATATACTCATCTGCTAATATACGAGACTATCAATCCACACACTCGTTTTGAGGGTTGGATCCTTGGGGGCTGGATCAGGGGGGTTTGAAGGCCAAAACCAATTTCCTCAATAGTGCAGTTCAATATACCGATTTAAGGTTTCAAGCTGTTGTAGTATTAGCTTATTTATGTATTTTATTAGGAATTTCAGTGCCGGGGGCACGGCCGTTGACCAAAACATTTTAAAGCACACTGGGCAGCCAGCGTGAGGAAACCCTTTTTTGCCAAACATTTTTGCATTTGTCCAAGCCGGATGTATTGAGCGATGGTGTTCGCTTCTGTCCAAGCCGGATGTGTTGGAAGCTGAAACGTGGTCCTTTGTCACGTGCCACTGCTTGGTTGGCTTGGTTGCTTGGTTGGCTTGCTTGGCTTGCTTGGCTTGCTTGGCTTGGTTCGACTCGCCCTACCCATCCTGCACGCCCAAGCTCAGAGTGGTCTTAGAGACCGCTCCAGTCGGGCTCGGACCACGTGAGCAATGGGTCCTTTATCCGTGTGGGACAGCGTCGCTGGCCGGGCGCTGGGGATTTACTCTGTGTGCTGCTCGCCTGTCCAGCCAGGTGGTGTGTCCGCCGCGGGGTGAAATGCCCACAGATTGCAGGGAAGGCCTCGCTACTATTAATAAATACTATGCCACGTACCCACACCACGGTCGAAGTATTAACTTCGATCACTGCTGCTTGCCGGCATGGCCCCGCATGGCATCTTATGCTGTGCCTCATTGACAGGTCTTCAGTAACCGGCGCGTTGCGCAGCGATTCCGGTGCACTGGATGACGAGCATGACCTGTCCTCTTGCGGGCCGGTATGCAAGGCAATCGGATTTCAGCGCTCCGCATAGGGCAAAGACGGCGCATACTCAGCAGGGTGACCCCATCTTGGCCGAATGGGGGTGGCATTTAAAGAAGTCTCCAGTCCGCATGACTGTCAGAGCACACTCGTGTTTGCCAAGACGCTGGGGAGGCCGTTACTGTGTCGGCATGGCATTGCTTGGCTTGGTTGATTCGATTCTGCAGTGGCATCAATTCTGGTAGCATCAATCAATTGTGGTAGTCAGCATGGCATTGCTTGGCTTGGTTGATTCGATGCTGCAGTGGCATCAATTCTTGTAGCATCAATCAATGTCAATGGTGGTAGTCAGCATGGCATTGCATGGCTTGATTGCTTCGATTGTTGCGGTGGCATCTGATTCGATTTTGCGGTGGCATCAATTCTGATACCATCAGTTCTGGTAGCAGCAACTGTGGTAGTCATCATGGCATTGCTTGGCTTGGTTGATTCGATTTTGCAGTGGCATCAATTCTGGTAGCATCAGTTCTGGTAGCATCAACTTGTCAATTGTGGTAGTAACAATTGTGGTAGCGCTAATTGTGGTAGCATGATTTGCGGTAGTATAACTATTGTGGTAGCATCAATGGCAAGGTCTGCCTGGCATGTTTTGACAGAGCCGGGGGGGGGGCAGGGCTGGCATGAAAATTTGCATTTTGCCAGGTGAAGTCGTTTCAGAAGGCATGTGAGTGATATTTGCGCGGAAGGCTCAGTGAGTGTGTGTGTGTGTGTGTGTGTGTGTGTCAGCTTGCTTGGTGAGTGATTGTGAGCCCCTTGTAACCTAATGCTGCAGTTCTGGCTCAAGTGGTCTGCCTGGCATGTTTTGACAGAGCCGGGGGGGGGGGGCAGGGCTGGCATGAAATTTGCATTTTGCCAGCTGAAGTCGTTTCTAAGGCATGTGAGTGATATTTGCGCGGAAGGCTCAGTGAGTGTGTGTGTGTGTGTCAGCTTGCTTGGTGATTGATTGTGAGCCCCTTGTAACCTAATGCTGCAGTTCTGGCTCAAGTTGTGCTATGTCGAGTGTGGCCCTCCAGCATCTCCCTGAGGAATTGTGTCTCGAGGAGCAGCGCCAGGATCTCCGGAAAGCACAGCAAGCAATCTACTTGCTCTATTTGCTCTGCCCGAGAAAGGCTGTTGATCTTGTGACACCTGCAGTACATTTCATACAATTTCCAATTGAGAATAATTTGCTACCTGACATGTCATTGTTTCAATGCAACAACATTTGAGGAGAGCTTTCAAACGGGGAAGAGACGGCATCCAGAAACCAGAAGCCTGGATTCTGTCAGCCTGTAACAAGAGCGTTAGAGAGCACTTTGGCAAAGATTGATGCAGCCCTTTTTTTTGGCGCTTAAACTTTCATCATTACAATTCCGTGTTCATTCGAGGCACAATCAAAGCTTGGGGATAGCATACAGCCAATTCGATTTCGGGAACTACGGCAGCAAGAAAGCCGCAGACGCCTCAACGAAAAGTTCCGGTGACTTGGGGCGGGGCAAAGGAAAAGAAGAAGACGACTCGGACGATTGGGGACGGTGGAGACCACGAACCGGCTATTGATGCTACTGATGACGATGTGAGGTCAGTTTTGGTGGGCGGCAAAACCTATGTTTGGCCGAAGAGAGTGGTGATCGTTGGTTATGGGGTTGCCGCCCATGGAAATCGTCCATCACCTCAGATGGCAGACTTGTTGGAGAAGTTGGACAGGGAAAGTAACTTTTCTAACAAATGGGAGGTTCGCTTGCAGGTGCAAATGCACGTGTCGAAGCTTCATGACATTTGTACAGTTTTCATTCATTTCAGTTTCACTCAATTGACAATTGAGGGCAGTGACAGTGACAGTCATGGATGGAAGCCAAGGGAGGCCCAAGGAGGAAGGTTTGGCAGAGAATGTGGCCTATACCCGCATATCATGGAACAGGTGCCTGGTCGAACAGGTGTTGCTTCATGAATCGAGTTGTATAATAATTAATTTTAATTTTAACAAGAATTCACCCTAATGACCGAGGTGTATAGTCATCCCGCAGCGCTCAAGACGCTCCACTTCATCCTCAATTATCCCGACAAGTTGCTCAGGCTTCTCGAGTCTTTGAATGCTGAAGGTCTTGGAGGTTTTTTTTAGGTTCAGGGACTAGGATAATTATAACCCTCCTATGTGGTCCTTCAATTGTCAGGATCTGCTGTTCGGCGGGATGTCACAGGACGTGTGCCATGATTGCGTTGGTCATGGCTCTCTTCCAAGTCGCTGTGCTGAACTGACTCATTGGTCCAGGTGACACTCAATTGTCTAGTTTTTGTAAGTATAGTATATCAGCTGTCAGTGCAGGTCTGTGGCATCGAATGCGTCGCATGGTTGGACACTTTAGTCCAGAGGCACAGAAAGGACGATTACAGAGCCATCGCTGCCGATCAACAGCACATTATCGACTTCGCCAATGGCCATGACGTGTCGCTGAGCAGCTTCAGATTTTCGAATGTTGTTTTGAGGTTGTAATATGTAAATATTTACATGCAATCCATGGTTCTGCCAAAGTGTGCATCAGGAAGCAGAAGCATCTCCTGCCGTCCATTGGTTGGTCGTCGCATGAATGGGGGGCAGCATTGCAAAATGCTTGGACCACATGGACCGACCAATTTGCAAATCAGAATGATTGGGCTTCCATTCAGATGTGCCTGGACTCGAATTCCGCATTGATTTGATTTGTAGTCTGCCCTGTAGTGCCAACACGTACCACTTTGACTCAGGAACTTGAAAACAAGAATGGTCAAGGACAAGCAGGAACATCCCGTGGACCTACCTTCCATGACATTTCAGAAGCTTCAGAAGCGAAATCAGAAGACGAAGTCAAGAGGAACTGCTGCAGCAGCAGCAGCTGGGAGCAACACTACATTTTCGCGTCAGCTTCAAGAATAAATAATAACATTTCAGTCACAATTGACATCCTCAATTGAGTGTGTGTGTGTGTGTGTGTGTGTGTGTGTGTGTCGTCTTCAATGCAAAGCATTTGAGGTGCTGCCAGATGCCAAAAGAGCACGAACTGCTCCGCTTGAGATCCCGGAGACAGATGTCGATGACGCCACAAGAGTGGGTGGTGATCCTGCATCCTCCAGTTCTGCTACTCCGGCTTTTGCCAGGCCACCAGTGCCCGCTCCAGAGTGGACCAATGATCCAAAAGCATCACCAGCAAAAAAAACAAAAGCCAGCGCAACAGCATCAACAGACAAGCCAGGGGCAGGACCAAAAGCAGGAGCACCACCAAAAGCAAGACCGCCAGCAAAAAAATTGGCATCAGAAGAAGTAGGGGCAACGGCAAAAACAAAGCCAGCACCTCTTACGAAAACCATGCCTGCAAAGCCGAAAAAGCCGGCTGCAAAGCCGCCAAAGCCGCTAGTGGTTGAGGTTGATTCTCCAGAGGGTGTGCCGGAACCGAAAGATCCGCCCAAGTCTCGTCCGTTACATCCAAGGGATGCACGTCTGGCAGCAACACATCCAGTTCAACCTGCCTTTCCTCCGCCGGCGCCAGCAAACCCACCACTTCCGATGATGACGGCATGTGAGATGGCTGTTGGGGAATGCTTTCAGACATTCCTAGGTGGTGGTGCTGCACTGCCGAGCAACAGTTCAGCTCGATCTTCAATTGAGAACATGGTGTCGAGTTTGGCGAATGATGTGTGGGAGAGGCTGCAGCCAAAACTTGTGGAACTTCAATTCATGTCAACACTTGAGCACAGTGTTCCACTGGCACCTGCCGGTGCGCTGGCGGACCTCACAGCGTGGAATCCGAGTCTTCCTGAGAAGTCGGAGCCCTACAAGGCGGAGCAGGAGCAAATCGACCAGGAGTCGGAAGAGGAGGAAGAAGAGGAGCCCGATGAAGAAGTAGCCCCTACCATCGACAGAGACCCTGTGATGCAGCCTGGCAGGGATTTGCATGCAGTTTACAGTGTTGTATTGTTTATATGAAACAGTTGAGGCTGGAGATCTTGGCGGACTACTATATCCCTGAGGATCTCAAGGACAAGTTCTTCCACATGGCCACCCATCACGATTTCCCATTGCAGCGCCAGGTCAAGCTCATGCCGCTTGAACTGTTCATTGGTTCATTGTGCACCATTACATCCCTTTAAGACTCAGACTCACATGAATCAATCAATATCTGTAGTGCCAAGGATGAACATGCTGATGCGCCATGGTGAGAGACAACAGAGTACGAGCTGGCTGAGACACTGTGTGGGCAACTTGTCCTTGTTCGGGGACAGTGCAAGTCCTTAAACTCAAATGTGGTGAAGTAGTGAGCTTGTGCTGGCTACAGAAAACGAAATGTCCCAGCCACACCCGCCATCCGCTTCGACAGAGCGGCCGCCACTGGAACTGTTCGACCCGACTTGAAGTGAGCTGACTGCCCGGCTGACTGAGCTGAAAGCTCCAATGAGATTTTGAGCTTTCATCCATGGCACTTTCTGGTGCTCGTACACTAAGTACCATACTCAGCTGGTGATTTGGTTGAGTGAATCTACTCAGCTGATTCCAGCTCTTCTTATTGGTTCATTCTCCTCGACTCACACAGACTCTGACAATTCCGTGTCAGTCAGTTTGAAGTTAATTCATGCTATCACCCAAGCACACACACACACAGAAACACATAATATAATATCATATCATACAGCTTCCAATGTGCTCAGGTGCTGGAGTTCCTCGAGTTGCAGGAGGCAGTGACATCGATCTCACTGGTGAGTTTTCGATGAAAATGTTGTGTTAGTCAGTCGTCTGGTCATAGATTCATGTTTTTGCAGCTGTTGGTGTCAAAGTTCAGAACTGCTCCGAACAGTAGTTACACTTTTGATTCCCATGCTACTGGATGAACACTTTCACAATTGAGTCTCAATTGTCACAATTGCAGCATTTTAGAATTGAGAGGTGGCTGCTGAGGCCAAACGCAAATAGCATTTTTTCGCATGTGACTTTTCCTGGTGGCGATGGAGTGTCCTTTTTGCAAGCGTTTCCTGCCTCATTCATACTGGAGGAAATCCCAGTGGTACCAGAAATCAGCTGAAACGCCAATTCGGCACTACTTCAATTGTTGCCGTGACTGTAGCAATGTCCTGGAGAACCTGTATGTGGATCCACGTGAAGTGCGGTCGGCAACAATATTTGTGGCCCAGATGATTGATCTTTTGAGAGCAGATTCAGGCCAACTTCAGCGCAGGTTTCGGAGTGTGTTCCAGGGCTTGGCTGACTACCCATCACAATTTCGAAAACACATATCTCACGGAGGCTGCCTGTACTACAATGGGCAACCGCATGATCCTGGGAATGCGTTATACACAATGGCGTTGGAGTTGCTTCTGCCTGGATTTCGCAGAGCCTATCCTTGGGGCGAAGAGAAACTTGGAGACCTGGTTGAGGGGCTTCTTTGGGTAATGTGGTCTCCTGATTATACCCCCCCCCCACCCCCCCCCCCCCCCCCCCCCCCCCAAACAAGTCCAGTCCCTGTAATATTAACGGGGGGTCCGCATATCTCTGACCTGAAGTTGTTTGGGGGGTCCGGGGTCGAAGTTGTTTGGTGCCTCTCTTGACAGGACCAGGGAGCTCTTCAAAGCTGTAAACCCTTAAGTCTGGCTGGCTGGCTATCTCTCTGTCCTTTATCTTGCCTGTTTCTGTCTCTCCTCTTCCAGGGCGTAGTTTGTAGTAGGAGTGCTTCTCTACTTAAACCTTAAAAATTTTAGGACGGGACGGGTTTTAGGACTATTGAGGGGTCTTTATTATTGTGTGCGGGCCGAGTTTAGCTCTATTGAGGGGACCTTTTATTATTGTGTGCCGGGCCGAGTTTAGCTCTATTGAGGGGACCTTTAATAATCACGAGCTCACATTATGGTCTCCGGAATTTATAGCCTCGAAGAAGTTGCAGAAGGAGGCGGATCAGATCTGCAGGAAGCATTACAGGAAGATCCAGTGGCTTCTACAATGTGCCGAGCCACCAGTTTCACAAGATTTGACGATGATCGGATTCTTGCATGGGTGGTTTTCCTCTGTTTTCATGCTTTCGAGAGCCACTGGCTACACACAACCGTTCTCAAACGTGGAGGAGCTCCTTACTTTTCGGGATTGGACCCCTGAGAACTCTTGCCCAAACAAAAAAATGCGGGCAGAATTGGAAGCAATGGCTCTGAAGTTGGACGAGGTTCTGATGCTGTCGTCAGAGTCTGAGGAGTCACTGGACCCTTATCATTGTAAAGCAGATGAGGATCTAGAGGATGAAGACCCAGAGGAAGACAAAGTTCCCGAAAATGAGGATATAGAGGATGAGGACGAAGACGAAGCCCATGCAATGAGTGATGATGAGCCAATGTACAGACATGAAGTGTGTGACGAAACATCAGACTCAGAGAACGAATACTTACACATGCTGTTGGAACAGTCCTCTGAATCCGAGGACGAGCACGATCCGGCCTGAAACTCTGACTCCTCGAATCGGTGTCGAGTCCTTTTGCCAATTAGGTCACTGACACTGACAATGCGCCTACCTCTGCCTCTGTGACTCAAAACACACAATTGATTTATTGTGATGACAGTTTCGTGCACAATGAAGTGACAGTGTTGTACACAATTAATTGAGAGTTTGCTTGACTTGCAGATTCCTTATAAAAACCTGATGGTGCTGTACAACTCTATGAACCATCAGAGTGCAAAAGGAAACAGTGTCATGGGCACAGCAAAGTCATCCAGTGAAACTTTGCCTGACAAATCTGTGTCAGTGCATGAGTGGGCAACTGGCATGGCACATGTTGCGGTTGAAAGCCAAGCCAAGAAATGAACAATTCTTCAATTCTGTCAGGTTGTTTGCGACAAAGAGAACCATCACCATGCAGCCGCCTCAGTCTTCAGTGAAAGCCTCTTACATCCAGTCTTGGAATGGTTTGCCTGCTGTTAGAATTGTCTTGCTTCAGCTGCAGCCATTGTCCCCCAAGATCAATTTGGTTTGAAATTTTGATTGACGATCATGTCGAATCCCAAGAAGGAGGGCTATGTGGAATCCCTTCAGTGCTATGTGGACGAAAAAAGGTGCCTCAGCTGCATGCTGTTCCACTTTGAAAGCTACCTGCCGGCATGGGACTACAAGCGCTTGGAGATGATCTCGCACGACTGCAAATGTGATGATGTGGTTTTGGCGGAGTCCAAAGGCAGTGTGTCAGAGGAATCTGCAACCTGCAAAAGCCAGTTGCCGGTCAAGCACTGATGTTTCACCGATGTGATTCGCACAGGACAAATTTGAATTAGTAATTATTCTGCCATTTGCAGATCACTAGCTGCAATTGCAGGTTCCAGAAGATTCCAGCAAGTTTCGATTGGGGGAAAAAGCTGTGGGAAACCTGAGCTATTGCCGAAATTGTCCTTTGTCCAGTGATGCTTGTGGAAATGAATTGCATGTCCATGAATTGTGTCACAATTGTCGTGTCTCAGATCAATTGTGAAGCGCTGAGAACTGGACGGTTCTACATCTGGAGCAAGGAAGGATCTTGAACAGTAGCAACTCAATCGTTGATTGAGTCAGCGGATAGCTCCAGTGACAATGGGCTGGACAGTTTCAAGGAAACAGCAGAATCATGCAAAGGGGCCGTAGCCGGAGCAATTCGCCCTTGCAGCCGCCGTTGCCGCCGCCGTTTAATTATGATAATTTCAATTGGCGTCGCTTTTCCAGGAGCAGATCCAGCAGCCCTCGAAGCCCACTCCCCCCGTGGTCCGAGTCCAACCGATCCGACACGCCGGAGAGACTGCAAGTGAACAGAAGAAACAGGCATTTTTACAGGACGAATCTCAATGGTTACGTTTTGTCCGGCTGGGAGGAGGAGCGCATGAGACGACTCAGGGACAAACAATCCGCCAATTTTGCCACAGGAACGCCCCATATTGATCGATCATGTTTTGCATTATGATGTCAATCGTCCTCTTTGGAGGCACGAGTATCCGTGGCAACCAGTGCGATGGCGAATCAACCGCCTTGACCGCCATGACGATATGAACAAACAAGAGGGTGCAATGTCGGTACACCATCTAGTGAATTTGCAAGATGGTTACTATTGGCTTCATGTGACTCACGAGTTGCTCACTGTGGACTGCCTTTGCAATTTTCGGACAACTTGCCGTCGTGCTCGCAGATGCTGGGTCATGAATCACCCGGAGCTGGTCAGGAGGTGGATGCGGCACTGCCTCAGGACATTCGTTCACTCTCAGAGGAATATCGATTATGTTCGCAGGCTGGAAAGAGCCGACAGCTGGGTTGTGCTCCAGAGCAACCTGTGGGACGAAGCACAGGAGTACGGGGTACAGTTTGGTTCATATATCATCCATGCAAGTCGTCGCAGCTATTTCCATCGGAACGAGCACTTTTCCCTGACCCGCCCGACCCATCAGATTCTGCACATTCCTGGCACGCGCGGTCGGCGTGTTTTTCCTCCAGATGAACCGCGGGAAGAGCCTGCATCAGATCCTGACAGTGCGGCTGAGAGAGAGCTACGTGCACATCGTCCGGAGGAAGAGCCTGACACAGATCGTGACAGTGTGGATGAGACAGATTTAGATGATGGATGGCGGCTCTGGCGGGAAGAAGCCAGACGACTGCAAGTGAACAATGACAATTGAACGACAATTGAGTTTCACTGACTGGGACTGACAAGTCTGGAAATGAAGTCCCCCAGTTTTTGCTTGGCCTTGGCTGAGAAGACTTGACTCAATTGTGTTACACTCCCCAATTGTGGAAACACTTCAGCAAAATTTAGCTCCTGCTGTGGTCTGAGGCGAACCAGCTTGAGAAGAGCACTTGGCCGGGGCCCAGAACTCACAACTGTTGTGTTTGATTCATATATTGCATTTGATCTGCTGTCTAAGTCTATTCAAGTCCTGCAAGATTGGCGGTGTGGACCTCTGTCTGGGTTTGTTTCACATGTTGTCAGTTCCTCTAGAGAATCTGATGGTGCTGTTGAGATTGCTCCAAAAACCATCAGAGCATCACAAGAGGAAACAGTATGGGCAGTCATCCAGTGGGACTTTGCCTGACTAAACAGTGTCAGTGCAAAGAGCATCATCTGGAATGGCACAGCTCTCCTTCAAGGTAATGAGTGCAATTGTCCTGCAGGCTTCTTCCGACCTGGACACCCAGAAGCTCTTCTTCGCCGTGTCCTAAGCAGCCAAGCCTAGTTCAGACTGTCAAACCCGGATGCATGTTGGCAAATTGTCTTGGGAGCTGTCAGGCTCAGAATGCAGTTTCACAATAGTTTTCGAAGTATCACATGACATGACTGAAGCCATGTTGAAACAGCGAAAGCGAAAGGCTGCAGAAGCGGGTCTGACCTTTGCCGCACAAAACTTTCGGGTGGATATTGTTATGGATCCTGATTGGGTGAACAATTTCCAAGGATATTCGAGTCACTTGGTGGTTTCGAGTACGGACTTGATCGACCGAGTCAAGTACAAGATTGCAACAGAGCTCTGGACTATTCACCACAGGTGGCTGAAGCCGGACACATTCCATCTTGTACAATGTGAGATTCATCTGCCATACTACTTTCCGGTGACAAGCTATGCCACAGGTCATGTTGTGAGAATTGTTCGTAGTAATCCTTAGATTGACAAGGTTTCACTGCCACTGATGAATGTCTGTGTGTGCAAAACAGAATTGGCAGAACAGTGTAGTTCGGCAAATTGTGCATGTCTGCAGATGTGTTCGAGTTAATAGTCGTGCAGCTCGGCAGCAGAAGTCTGGCCCTACCAAGAGGGGTGACCACCCGCTCCAGTCACCCTTTCACACCGCTGGCCGGGTGTGGGGCACCCAGGGCCTGTGCTAATAAGCACAGCACTGCTGTGGCCAACAGGTTGGGGGTGCAACCTGAGCAGGACAATGAGCTAATGTGCTTGCTGGCAGTGCTTCCACAATGAGTGTGGGAACCCACACCGTGGCGGCCCTTGGGTTAGTTTGGGAGGCCGTTCTGCATGATTATTAAGTCTGGCTTATTGGTATTCATTGTGTCCCAATAAATAATGCAGTGTATAGTCTCCTGTTCAAATTTCTTGACCTGCCGGTAATGCTTTGGTATGTGAGTGGAATTGAACCATTCTGCAGGTTTGTGGCTTCAAGCGTATTGCCAGTCCTATTTAGTGAGCACAGCATGTCGCAACATTCAGTGGAGAGGGTTCTGGAGAGGAGAGCAGAGCGTGCCGACGCTCTTCTGCGGGTCTTGGCGGAGGTGGCGACAGAATCTCCTGCGTCTGAGTCATCAGCTGTGTCATCGAATAGCCCGGGCTTTGTTGAATTTGGCAACAACCCACAATTTTGGCGATTGCTGAGTGAGTTCATCACAAGCACTGATGAAGCCATTATTTCCTTACGGAATCGTGTCACACAATTGGAAGCAATTGTCAGCTGTGACACAGCATCTCAACGAGATGAAGTTCAATCTGATGTTCATCTGAGTGAATGAACTTGGACCTTGCAGAGGTTTCCAAAACACTTCAATGTTTCTTTTCAGTCACTTGCTTTCGCAGTGTGGACCAGACCAGGAGAACAGTTCCAGAGAGAGTGTGTGCGTGTTTGTCAAAAAGTCTGTGATGTGTACAATTCTTCAGGAAGATGTGCCATGCTTGATCGGAGACCAGTTGAGTGCTCTCAGAATGTTAAATAGGACACTGTCACCTGTCGGTCTGTGCTGATTCGCAGCATTACTATTTGTCAAGTGAGTCAGTGAAGCTTCTTTGCAATAGGGCTACTTGCTGCTGCTGGTTCGGCCATTGCAATGGGGAACCGATTTTGTCCACACCGAGCAGGAGCTTCTTTGTCTCCCGGTGGTCATCGCGATTGTGGAGGAAGCTGTTTGTTCAATTGTGAGATGCACGATCAACCTTGCATGAGAACAAAATGGGGACACCAAGTCCATTATTGCACACTGTGCATAGTGGATTGGTACAACGAGACGGATATAAGGCGTACCACCCTTGACGACGTCAGACGGAGGTCCACAGCTGATTCCCAACAACGTGGTGAATTAAATGGAGAAGGTGATGAGGATTGATTCCGTTTCACTGATTCTGCTGGCATCTTGTGGCATTGCTGGCAAAACATCTCTTTGTGTTGCAAGGCTTCACATCTTTGCCAGTGCTTGTGATTTGTAAATCCCTGTTATCCAGAGCTTTGTGTGATAGACAGACAAGCCCTGCACACAGATTTGCATTGTGGAGCTGGGTGTGTGTGTGTGTGTGTTCTTTTCCTAAATGCGCCCGCACTTGTACTAAGGAGATGATGCAAATCGTCAGTGGGCCGGCCCCCAGCAAAACAGATTGAATGTACAGCATGTTGTGACAATTCCAAACATGATTTTCAGTGGATGCTGGCTTGTTCTGTTTGATGTTTTTGTCATCGGTGTGCTTCATGTCAATGTCATCACTCGCAATATCACAATGTTCCTGCAGTGTTTTGGTTCAAGAGGAGGAGCACTCTTTGTAGCAAGTCGAGCTGCAACATGGGCGATGAGGCAGCTGCCCAGGAACGCCGACTGGCCAAACTTTGGCGGATGAACAAGCGATTGATCGATGACTCGGCTCCACTTTATGGCTGTGTCGGTTTTGACTTGATGAGCTGCCTGGTTCCACGCCCAATGCTTGGAGAAAGAAAACAAGACTGGGAGGATAAGGTCTACAACTTCAAAGCGCTCATGAAACTCAATCCTTCCGCCTCGCAGCTGATGGGGCTTGTCCTCCATGCTGCAATATTGGCAATGCTTGCACAGCAATGATTCTCAATTTGTAATTCGATCAATTCAGCCAGCTGCCTGATTCGTGACCAAAACAATTGTGCAGATGCCCATTGAGAGTTGCATGTGAGCTTCACTGTCATGTTCCACCTTGCAGACAAGTTGAAGAAAGCAGCAGACGTGGTGTTGCATTGCACAGTCATGTGGTTCCATGATGACTGTGTTCGGAGAAAGAGTCTCAGTCCTATCCTTGTCTCGTTCTGAATTACAACTGACAAGTGGATGAAGGAGTTGTGATGGTGGTCTCGGCTGTGACCAAATACATTTGTCATAATTCCAACCAATATTTGATGTATTCAACACCTGCAAGACAGGATGTCAAAGTGCATTTTGACAACAGTTCCAGCACAACTGGATGCATTTCGTCTGTCATTTCGGTTTGCTTGCAATGCATTTCGGATCCAAAACGGACGTCCAAACTTTCATTTCAAATGCATTTCCAGCTCACAGAATGCAGATGCTGGATGCATTCAACATGTGCCAGACAGCATCTCAAAGTGCATTTTGACAACAGTTCCAGCACAGCTGGATGCATTTCGTCTGTCATTTGGGTTTGCTTGTGCATTTCGGATCCAAAACGGATGTCCAAACTTTCATTTCAAATGGATTTCCAGCTCACAGAATGCAGATGCTGGATGCATTCAACATGTGCCAGACAGCATCTCAAAGTGCATTTTCACAACAGTTCCAGCACAGCTGGATGCATTTCGTCTGTCATTTCGGTTTGCTTGCAATGCATTTCGGATCCAAAACGGACGTCCAAACTTTCATTTCAAATGCATTTCCAGCTCACAGAATGCAGATGCTGGATGCATTCAACATGTGCCAGACAGCATCTCAAAGTGCATTTTGACAACAGTTCCAGCACAGCTGGATGCATTTCGTCTGTCATTTGGGTTTGCTTGCAATGCATTTCGGATCCAAAACGGACGTCCAAACTTTCATTTCAAATGCATTTCCAGCTCACAGAATGCAGATGCAGCATGCATTCAACATGTGCCAGACAGCATCTCGAAGTGCAGTTTGACAACAGTTCCAGCACAACAGAATGCATTTCATCTGTCATTTCGGTTTGCTTGCAATACATTTGTAGTTCAGAAGAAGTGTGCACCAATTTTATTTCAATGCAACATCGGCCCGCCAGAAATGCATTTCGAGGAAGTGTTCAATGCATTTACATTCTCGCTGAACCTGTCTCAAATGTGCACATCGTTGTCGGCAGACATGCATTTGCATCATTCCAGAAGGACTGGCAGATTGCCAAACACTCTTAAAAGCACGTGTTCTGCTTCAATTCTGGTTTCAATTCTGAAACCAATGCATTTTGCAGTCAGCTTCTTTGCATGAAAGCTCAGCTACCAATGGCTCCGATACCAATTTGCATGCAAGACCAAAGCTCCGCTACCAACACAAACCCCTAGAAACACCTGAGTCAAGCCACTTCTGAATGCAAACGTAATCATTCTCTCCAAACAGTTTGGTCCAGAGTACACGAAATTGTGTAGCAAGGGAGGAAGGTATCCTCTGGAAAAAAAGACCAAAGCTCCGCTACCAATACGAACCCCTAGAAACATTTGAGTCAAGCCACCCCTGAATGCATCGACTTTGTATATAGCCATCACCAATACAATCAATTCACGTCCTGTGGCAGGCAGGCAAACTCGAAGCTACCAATGGAAACCGGAGCCAGAAGCTGCAAGCATTGGAATTACATTTCTGTCACCTTCCAAAATAACAAAAACTACATTTCTGTCAACCTCGAAAATATCAAAAAGTCATCAAAAGTTCTCAAAAGTTCATCAAAAGTTCATCAAAATGTCATCAAAATGTCATCAAACCGTCGAAAATATCAAAAGTTCTCAAAAGTTCTCAAAAGTTCATCAAAAGTTCATCAAAAGTTCATCAAAAGTTCATCAAAAATGTATAGAAACCTGTTAAGGGAACAGTTTTAGACTGTATTTCACTGATGAACAAGCTGAGAATTGTCAATTTGGAACACAATTGCTGTTGCACTTTCAATCTACTCATGCGCGCATGTGCGCGCGCGCCCGCGCGCATTCGCGCGCGAGTATCTGAAGAGATCGTTCATTGATGTGCATCTGGACAGAGAAGAGCTGGGGCTTTTCACAGGTTCTCTTTGATGACAACTGCATTTGCCTTGCATTTGCTCTCAAGTGGAAGATTGAGCAGAAACAAGAGTTCACTGTTTCAAATGCATGGTGGCTTGAAATGTATCCACAATTCCTTGCATTTGGGATGTCTCAAAATTCGCCGGTAATGCAAGAATGTCTGTGGGAAAATGCATTGGAACAAAGGTTTTTGCATGGGTGGAGCGGAATCTTTGCATGGAAGCTACCATTTGAGATGTTTCAAAATTCGCCGGTAATGCAAGAATGTCTGTGGGAAAATGCATTGGAACAAGAGTTTTTGCATGGGTGGAGCGAAATCTTTGCATGGAAGCTTGCATTTCGAATGTCTCCAAATTGGCCCACAATGCAAGAATGTCTGTGTTAAAATGCATTGGTTGCATGGGTGGGACTAAATCTTTGCATGGAAGCTACCATTTGGGATGTTTCAAAATTCGCCGGTAATGCAAGAAGGTCTGTGGGAAAATGCATTGGAACAAGAGTTTTTGCATGGGTGGAGCGAAATCTTTGCATGGAAGCTTGCATTTCGAATGTCTCCAAATTGGCCCACAATGCAAGAATGTCTGTGTTAAAATGCATTGGTTGCATGGGTGGGACTAAATCTTTGCATGGAAGCTACCATTTGGGATGTTTCAAAATTCGCCGGTAATGCAAGAATGTCTGTGGGAAAATGCATTGGAAGAAGAGTTTTTGCATGGGTGGAGCGAAATCTTTGCATGGAAGCTTGCATTTCGAATGTCTCCAAATTGGCCCACAATGCAAGAATGTCTGTGTTGAAATGCATTGGTTGCATGGGTGGGACTAAATCTTTGCATGGAAGCTGCCATTTGGGATGTTTCAAAATTCGCCGGTAATGCAAGAATGTCTGTGGGAAAATGCATTGGAACAAAAGTTTTTGCATGGGTGGAGCGGAATCTTTGCATGGAAGCTACCATTTGGGATGTTTCAAAATTCGCCTGTAATGCAAGAATGTCTGTGGGAAAATGCATTGGAACAAGAGTTTTTGCATGGGTGGAGCGAAATCTTTGCATGGAAGCTTGCATTTCGAATGTCTCCAAATTGGCCCACAATGCAAGAATGTCTGTGTTGAAATGCATTGGTTGCATGGGTGGGACTAAATCTTTGCATGGAAGCTACCATTTGGGATGTTTCAAAATTCGCCGGTAATGCAAGAATGTCTGTGGGAAAATGCATTGGAACAAGAGTTTTTGCATGGGTGGAGCGAAATCTTTGCATGGAAGCTTGCATTTCGAATGTCTCCAAATTGGCCCACAATGCAAGAATGTCTGTGTTGAAATGCATTGGTTGCATGGGTGAGTCTTAATTTCTTTGCATGGGCACAGTCATGAAAATGGCAATTTCCCTTTTTCAAACAAAGTCCATATTGGTTGCTGTGTTGTGTGAGCAGGACAATTGTTTGCATTGCCCGAACATTTTGGCTCAACTCTGTGAATTGCATGAACATTGTGCTGGCTGTCTAACATTTCATGTTCTCAATTGTCGAACAAGACCAGGTCAACATTGTGGTGGCTGTGTAGCTCATATTTCCTTTTGCCATCCTGGACATCAAACATGTGGGTTCATGTCAATGGATGGGTCAAGCTTCCGCCTGGAGCACAGGTCTGGCATGAGGCTGAGTCGGGTGCACGCAACAAGCGGACTTGGGAAGCCCCAAGCCAAAGCAGCGAAGACCCCACACCACATGAGACTACGGATTGGGCAGGTCGTGGCTGGCAGAACTACGATCAAACAGAAGGAGTTGCCATCCAGTCAAGTCAGGACACTCCAGTGGACATGGAAGAAGACAACGACCGTCCGATTCAGCAAAAGAGCAAACACCAGAAGATGACATATCCTTGCGACTCCTGGGAGGCAGACTCCTGGGATAATCCAAAAGACTCCTGGTGGAAGTGGAAAGGCGGCTGGCATGATTGGAATGAGTCCTACCCGTCTGCGCTGGTTGACTCCACGGCAGAGGCCAACCCGGGTGAGGTCAACCCGAACCCGGAGGCCAACCTGAACGCGGAGGGTGCCAGTTACACAAGTCTTCAAGGAGAGGAGTCAGTGGACGCAAAAATGGCAGGTGCTGTGCAGTCAATGCAATTGAGTTCAGAGATTCCATTGCCTCCATTGCCTTCAGATTCCAATGCAGCTTTGCTCTTGCCGAATCCGAATGTGATCGCTTCTGATGCTCCGGACTTGGTTCTTCCAGCAGCAACAGCAGCAGCAGCTGCCTCGAGCTCTTCAGGGGATTTGGCTCTGAGTCCAACCCGGTCTGAATCTCAGTTGCCAATGGCCAGTGGCGATGGTGTGCACACTAAATTCAAGTTGCAGCTTCTGAAACATAAGAACAACGAGTCCAAAAAGAGGAAGAGCCAAAGGAATGACAAGCACAAGTGACAAATTTTGAACAACTGTATAAAGGATCAAGCAAGTTGAATTCACTACTTGTGCTGTATTGCAGAATTGCAGCAGCACCGTGCTCAATAACAGCTTCTTCCTTTGCCATGTGTATAGATTATGTTGGCTTTTTTTGCATAGGGGCAAGCACGATTGTGACATTCATGTCAAAATTCCAGTGCGGTTCTTTGGGATGTTACTTGTTCAATTGCTTTGCCACCACTGTCAGCGAGGTCAGGCCATGTGATGTCCTCCATGATTTGTGCATATCTTGGCTCAAGGCAGAAACATGACTTTGGCTGAAGAACAGCAATGGGCTTTGGAAGCAGTGCAGGCTCTACCGCCTACTTGGCCGGAGGTGGAAGGAAACCAAGTCAGTGATTGCTTGTTACATTTGTTGCAGTGTGACCTGCCATTGGCCTGGTCTCATCGATTGCTTGTCTTCAAAGCCAAGACCATGTTGGCGGCTCTCATAGCTCCGTCACCCCATGATGTGCCAGCAAACAATTCTGACGATGATGATACACTTCTGACAGCTGATTCATTTCAATTGAGGTGGCATTGTGTCAGTGCCTTCAGAGCAATCATCCTGATGTGTTTGTCCTTTGAACAAAACCGCTGTGTTGTTTGTTAAATCATAACACATAACCATAATAAAGTGTTGCTGCCCCACTGAGGTCACTACGTGCTGGAGGATCTGCAGGTGCTCTGTGACTTGGAGATTGACATTTCCGATTCACGGTCAACATGGCAACAAGTGAGGACTCTCTTGGCTGACTGCTTTCAGTCAAATTCAATTTCGCAATGTTCACACCCGGGCCAGAAAGGGTCGGGCAAAACCAAAAGTGAGATTCGGCAGTGGTACAAGGACAATGTTTACTAGCTCGCTTGTTTCTGCTAATACGGTGTGGACCAACACGGCTCGGAATGGCTGCAACAAATAAGAAGCTCTGTGCTTTTCGGAGCTTTCTGTACTGTAGTCAGCTGTATGTCCTGCAGTGTTGCTTCAACTTTGAATTGTCAATTGTGTTTGCCTGAATTGCTCAAGGGTTCGGTTTGAAGTACCATTGCTACAGGAACACCAATTGCCTGTAGTTGCAGAAGCCATGGCAGGGCTTATTCACCGACGCCACAAGCGGGCCCGTCTTGCGGATTCCAGGAATGGCAATGGACAGCACATGGTCATGACAGGCCAGATGCAGCCGACCATGCCCCCAATGATGTTTCCAGCTCATCCTTACATGACCATGAACCCCGGCACATTGATGGGCATGAACCCGGGTATGAACATGCCCATGATGCACCCATGCACTGGCATGCAGAATAATATGTCGATGCCCATGCACGGTTCGGCAAACCCGGCTGCTGCGATGCAGGGCAATCCGATGATGAATGCCCAGATGAATATGATGCCAGGATTCTCCCCCCCCCCCAGGTGAATGAGGTGGATGACGATTCGGAACAGGAAGAGGAGGAGGAATCCGACAGGGCCACAGCACAACATCAGCAGGTGGTTCCGGAAGTTCCATCAGCATCGGGCTCGGGAAATGAAGTGCCTCAGGGCCCTGTGACAGTTCCTGCTCATCCTGTGCAGCCCCTCCCACCACCCACAGTCGGCTATGTTTACAACAAGGGGGAGGATGCCACAATCACAGGGAGCACAACAGTATTGAAAGGTCTTCCAAGGACAAGGCTTGTGGCCAGCTTGGAGAAATTGTACGGTGAGCTGGAGGCGGGACAGGAATTCCCATTTGTGTCACTTGTTTTTGTTTGTGCATTTGACAATTTGTCTAACATGATGAGAAGATGCTATGAACGCTGAGGCTGGGTACCTCAGTCAATTGAGCCAAAGGGGACTCTTGGTACTTCTGTGGATGCTGACGAGGCTCAGGCCAAGTAGCCGGCTCTCTTATCTCCGTGACTTGTCAGATGTTATTGCCAGGACACTATAGAGGAAATGTCATTTTGGGTCAGTGAATGATCATGCCATTACGGGTTGTTCGTCTGGTCGGTTTTTTCAGCTTTATTATTCATAAGAACATTCAATTGAGACTTCATCTTTGGCTGTGCAGGTGTGATATCCTACGAAGACTTGCACATGCGGTTCCAAACGGCATTCAATCGTGTCCGACGGTGCGAACCACAGTTCATGGAACAGTTGGCCTCGAAGCTGCCCCTGAATTTGACAGACGCTGCAATAGAGGAGATTGCTCGCCCTCTGGGCTGGCAGGACTCATTCATGAAGCCTGTCAGCATCTGTTTTGCGAAAGCTCCAACCTCAGGTGACGTTGGCATGATTTTGCAGGCAGGGGCGAAAGCAACAATGCCGCCAGCACGTGCCCGCCCAGCACCTGTGGCAGTAAGTGCAACTGCAAGCCCACCACCTGCACCGGCAAAGGCGCCTCTGCCGGCACATGCCAAGGCTGTCACACCTGCCCCGATCCGGGTCCCACCTGTGCGAGCAACGTCTGGGCCACCTCAGCCCGCAGCCCCTGCAGCACCCCGGGTGCCCCCTCCGCCCAAGCAGGCCGGCCATGCAGCAATGCCAACAATGCCTTCGGCAGAACCATCAACAAGCACATCCCCTGCTGTGGCTCCCAAGGCTATGCATACTTTGAGCAAAGCAATGCCAGCGATGCCCCCCGCATCCCCTGATCATGTTGTGCCTCCAGCCAACCCTCCCACAATTGAGCCCGAGACATTGGAGCATGCTGTGGTTGAACCAGTTGTGGCAGCAACACCCCGCGAGCATCCACCCGCTCCCGATGCAGCAGCCGGACCCCCAGCCACCCTTGCAGCTGGAACAGTTCAGCAGGACCAGCAAGAGATCCAAGCAGAGTCAGAGGCCATTGAGCTTCCCATATGTCTCATTTGCCAGGACGGAATGGATCCCACGAGTGTTGCTTGCTTCAGCTCCATCTCCAGTGTAGACCTTGTGAGTGTTGTGATGTCCTCATTTGACAATTTGTTTTGGTTGCCAGGACACCATGGATGAGGGGGAACAAGTCTTGCTCCGGCTCCACTGCGGGCATTGGTTTCACGAAGACTGCATCCTGCGCTGGGCGGAATCGACAAACACCAGACCGGGAAGTCGTTGCCCACTACGTTGCTCGATTCCGGAGCCGATGGACGTGGATGAGGGAAATCGCAATGGTCAGGAGGCCGACCATGGCTTCGAGATCCTGGAGAACACTGAACCCAATACAATTTTTGCTTGAGTGGCAGTAACTCAGTAGATCAATTCAGCAGTTGCACAGCATTTCATTGTCTTGCATGGGTATGGATGGCACATTAAAGTGACAACCAATTCAATCCTAAATACAATTTTCACAGGGAGCCCAAAGCACGCCAATGGCTGTTGCACTGATGACGATTACTGGATGCTGCATTGCCGATTGCGGCTCATTTCAGTTCCGACACAAGGCTGTCTTCAAGTCCGTGAGGGGTTCGCGGAACAAGGGCGAAAAAAATTGCAATTGCACTCATGGCCAATAGCTTCACAAGTTCTCATGTGGTTGTTCTCTGTTCGGTGCAGACATTTTGTCATGTTTCTGTAGCTTCAATTTCGCCTGGGATGTTCCACCTAAATAATAAGAGGGACATTTCCCCCCACGTTAAGGCAATGTGTGAACTGTAAAATTACATGGCTCAACATTTGTGCAATAGGACTTTGACATTTCAAATCGCAAAGTTACAGTACACATAATATGTGACCATGGCTGAGCCATGTTTCCAGCATGTGCCCGCAAATGCAGACTCTTTGGTCATGGAAGGTCTTGCTGTGGCTTTTGGCCCGGTGGCATATCGCAATCCTGATGATTCCCAGCTGTACTGGGATCTGCAATATGTCATGGACAAGCTTATGGAGAATGGCGAGCAAAACGCTCTGACGAAACATGCCAAAACACTGAAAGACCTTTGCTTGTCCGAGGATATCCTGACAGAGAAAGATTTGCATTATCGTTCAATGAACCTCAGGCCACGAACCTTAAATTATGATATCCTTGACAGTACATGTATGCACACACATACTCAAATACTTGGCAAAAGTGGCCCTGGTTCAGGACAAGTATGTTGAATTGCAATTGTGCCAGTACCATGCTGCTGATGATGTTCTTTGCAAAGCTACTGGACAAAAGCCAAACTGCAGCCAAGTCGACCTACCTCTGGGATATGTTCCGGAAAATCTCAGCAGAGGCTACAACCCAGGCATACGCGGCTGGACAGCATGGCTTGAGCATCGATGTGCATGGCACTGCTGGGAACCATGTCCTCATGTTGCAGCCCAATGGAATGGTCTTGGGAGTGCAAGACTTTCTTTCCTCACTACATGCTTCAGTTCTGGAGTCTTGGAGAAAGGTTTGGGGCAACATGTACTCAGAAGCTGTACTGTCAGGCCCTTGGCAGGGAGAACTTCTGTTTTTGGATGTGCTCGCTTTTGTCCTCAATGCTGCGAAGGTCCGTCGATCCAGAAACATGTCACCCTGGAAAAACCATAGCTTGGCTGCTCTGCAACAATTGCGAGCCACTGTCTTCCAGATTTTGCATGGAGCTATGGCCCACAGCATTTTGGAGCATGTAGAGGCAAACCAAGCGTTGGAGAGAGCAGTTCCTTCACGACGACTGTCAGGGCGAGGAAGGAGGTTGGCTGTTGGGTAAGGTTGATTTCTGCATTCAGGAGTCCGGGGGCATCATTTCATTTGAAATCAATTTGTCAAGTGAGTTAAGTTATGAAGTTGCAGTTGCATTGCTCGCAGGTCTGCTGATGATGGAGAAGACCCTCGCCGGAAAATGTCCGTTTACCGGATTTGGGACTTCATTGAACAAGCACGCAACACAAAGGTCTCGATGATGAAGTTGGCTGAGATCAGAGAGACGGACAGAGATGGCGGTGTCAGGCCTGGCTCTGTTTCTCTGTGGCAGCGGAAGATGCTGAGCTTGTACAAGCAAGAAAGCTCCTTGTCATTTCTCAATGTTCGGAAGCTGACCATGGTCACTGATTCTTCCCACCACAGCACGAAAGATTGGCTTGTGAGTCTTTTTTACAACAGTTCTGCCAATTGTTTTGCCCATGCCACTGCTCAATTTGTGAACTCGGCCAAAATCCTTCGCCCGGGACAATATGACCTTATGCCGGAAGTCGAACGTTTGGCGGCACGTCGAGAAATTGAGAGACTTTCGACCCTGAAGTTTTTCCAGGCTGTCAGCAGTCAGTGCTTCAAAATCGCCGGGTTGCAAATAACCGATTTCCAGCCGGACTCTCAGCTGCTGTCCATGTTGGCCCCATTGAACCCGGGAGACCAAGCAACTTTTCGTGGTGCAGAATGGGAAGTCATCCGTACAGAGGATCCAGCCACAGTGCACAGTATGAGTTTTGACGCACAGTCTGCAGACATGATTCCGATGTTGCACATATTGATGGATCAAGGCAGCATCGGGTGTGCCGCCAACGCATTTTCCTTGGACCAGAACTTGCTCGTACATTACAGTTACGACAAAATCCATCGCCTGCATAGGGATATCAAGGGGCCGCTCAGAGGACAACTCCACAAAAATGTCCTCCTAACGACGTTCATGTGGACCCTGAACTACAAGCCCTTCGGCTCTGGCGGCTTCTTTGCAGAGAAACAGGACGCACTCGAAAGTTTTCTGCAGTCCAACAACGAGGCCAGGCTTTTCCAATTCTCAATATTGTACAATTCATATAATAATATAGTCAGTATTTGTTTAACCAATACAATTCTACTTGTACCTCAGCCAGGAAAGCGAAATCTTCGACAAGTACAAGACTCGCATTGCTTTCGAGTTTAATATGAGGGGAGCCTCAGACCACGATGTCTGGACCGCGCTTCCGGAAAAAATGAGATCCTGGAAAGTCAAGGGGGGATGCACGAAACCGTCTCGGTGGTTTTCGTGGAATGAGGCTGCTGCGGAAAATCTGTCCGAGTTTACGGCCTCCCGAATGGTTTTGGAGTGGTACCTTCGTTCCGAGCAAGGTCCGGATGACATCAACCAACCTCAATTGTGTTTCAAAGAAGCTAAAGGACTGAAACTGGCCTATCTGGGCCATTCATGGGTGACTTGGGAGAACGCACACATTATTGCACGGCTGCAGGAGCCTTGCTGGGACTACTACAGTGCACAACTCCACGAGATCAAAACTGTCGAGGACGCTTTGACCGAGACACAGGTCATGAGCACTAGCTGGAACCAGCACTGGAGTTTGAGAGGAATTGCGGCAATCATGGTTTCCGAAGAGACTTGGGATGATTTGCTGTTTTGGGTCCAGGAGTCTGAAACATTCATAACGAAAGTCATGGATTATGGCTTGGAGATGCTGGCGAATCGGTGTGCAACATTTTCCAAGTATGGCTCCCCTCCGGAGTGTTACACCCAAGTGCTGAGTGGTCCTTCTCCCCATGCCATCAATGCCATGAAACTGATGAAGACAGATTGGCTTTGCTTGCAAAGCCTGGAATGCAGTGGCGCGCCTAAGGCTCGCATGCTGAGTGCAGATCTCAGGTTGACTTTTGATCCTTGCATGCGCTACACTGCCCTTCAGTTTCAGTCAGTTGGCTGGCGTTTGAATTACCAAGCAGGACTAGATTTGTTGCGCTTTCTCACAGCCACATTTCCGGACAGCAAGATCGTCGAGGATTGTCACCAACTCTTACGAACAGCCACAGGTCCGAAAGCACACCAAAAACTCACGGGGACATGTATCCAGCAGCTGCTGACCAACTCCGACATATTGGAGTGTCGGGGCATGGCTCACCCTGCCAAGTTGAGCAGAGAGAAGTTCCTGAGGTACTGGCACAAGGCCAAGGATGATTTCAGAGCCAATCCAGAATTTGTTGCCGCACATCACAAGCTCCCCAAGGAAATGTCGAAAGTCCTAGCAACCAAAACGTGGGACACCATTTCTGAACAACAATTGATTGTTTCTGCAGCATCATGGTCCTTCCTGCGCTACTATTCGCAGAACAACTTGAGCACGCAGAACGTGAAATTGAAGGCCTGGGGTGAATCAGCAAAGTAGCGGTCTGTGATTGAATAGCTCTGTTCTAAGAACAACATGTTCCTGAGGACGGCTTGTGGGCTGTGTTTGCCCAGTTTGGGCAAATCATTACTTTGCGCAATGTGGAAGAGACCTACATTGTTCTGGGATCCTTCAAATGGGCAGTGTTGGCATGGCGGTTGTCCGAAGTTCATGAGGGCGGCAGGTGCTCGGGCTGGCAGTTGCAAGTGGAGGCCGGTTGCTCATGGCAGTTCCTTCACAACCCTGAGGAATGGGAAGCATGTGAAGCCACTCCGAAATTGTCAACACAGGCAGGACTCTATTTCAAAGCCACGTGTGGTTGGGAACCACTTGTGCAAAACACTTTGCGCTCCGGGCACAAAAGGACCTTTGCGGAGTTGACATTGATGGCGGACTACTTGAATGTGACACAACCCCACAAGAATTCCAAGAAGGAGTTGTTGAAACAGTGTCAGGAGTGTTTCGGAGAAGAGTTTGCAGAAGCTTGCCGTGAAGCTGCAGAGTCAGACACTCAGAAGGCTCCTGATGCAGATATGCCTGATGGTTTTCTATCAGCATTGTTGGACAACATGGAGCCCTCAGATAAACAGGATTTCCAGGACTTGGAGAAAGCCCTGATGCGACAGGAACAGCAGGCCGAGCAACAACGTTGGCAAAACATGTGGGATGAGAAGGTTGCAGAACAAAAGGCACCCTGGCAAGACCTTCCAGTGAGTTTCTGAGCTAGGCTTAGACTCAATTGTTGTGATTCAAATGTGACTCAATTGTGACTCAATTGTGATTCGATTGCAGGCCAAAAGAGCGAGGAGAGCTGTGGCAAAAGCCAAAGCAAAGTCAAAACCGTGTGCCAAAGCAAAATGCAAAGGCAAGGGCAAAGGAAAAGGCAAAGGCCGTGGAAAAGGCAATGGGTTTGGAAGAGGCACAGCTTTGGGCTTGCAAGGGCTGGCTCGCAGGCAAGCAGCGTCACGAAAACGCAAGGAGCAGGTGCTCGAACAAATGCCCGGACCAGCAGTGGAAGAAGATCCAGATATCTCTGAACTCAAAGAGGAGTTGGAAAGCCAGCTGTTGGACATGAATGTCATGGACGATCGAACAACTCCTGATTCATTGCCGGCAGAGCCTTGTGTCCATGCTCCCAGTCCAAGAGAGCCCGCCCCCTCACCGGAGCCTTGCGCCCATCCTCCCAGTCCACACACTGGTGAAGGAGAGCCCGCCCCCCCGGCGGAGGAGCCCTGTGTCGATGCTTCCCGTCCACACTCTGTGCTTGGTGGTGCCGGGGTCGCACACGAGGAAACAAAAGTGCAAGCACAGCCATCCAATGGGACCTTGCCGGATCCAATATCCGGGCCAAGGGACAGTGGAATGGCACAGGCCTCGTCCTCGAGCGGATCAGCCCCTGAGCAGGTCCTTGATGATGCTGCACATCGTGGCCAGGCATCGCAACGTGCTCCGCGCGAGCATGGTCCACACTTGAATAACACTCCCGACTTCCTGTCGGAGTTGGATCCACCCGAAGACTTCAAGTTGCGTCTCAGCTTCAACGATCATCGCTTCAAAGCCGAGATCATGACAAAACAGTATGTGTCAAGTGAGGGGAAAAAGTCTTGCAGCAAAAGCTTTGCTAACGACAGATCAGACTGGAAGCAAGCACTGGCTCAAGTGCATCGCTGGGCATGGACAGAGTGGGAGAAGGCCAAACCCGAAAGGCAACTGCCGCCTCATTGTCAGCCTGGTACTATCCCTGAGGCTGTCCTGGAACGCCTTGCCCCGATTATCGACGCAATGCCTTCGCCTACAAAGTATGCCAAGTAGCCTCTTCAGTTTTTTTGTGATAAATACATCACAGGGGAAAACATGTCAGCAGGTAGCAGATTGCTGTCAATGTCATGTATGCAAGTATCGTGTTCTTAGCTTCAAGTCTTCGGTCGATTCAAGAAGTCACAGGGAGTGAGTTCATCCAGCCGAGTCCAATGTGTGTGAATCTGCTCCTGCTGTCATAGCGGCAACATGTTCGATTCACAATTTTGGCTTCAGCTTGTGCGCAGTTGCTGTTCATTCTGTGATTGAGTCTTTACAGTTACGTTGCAATTACAGTTGCTGAATGCCTGAAGTGTGCAATTGAAGATGACATGACATGAATCATGAAGTCTCACCATAGTTATGCTGCAGATTGCTCGGGGAGAAAGCGATCAGCAAAAACAAGCCTTCCTGACATTGTGTCCTGTTAGTTTGTGGAATGTGCTTGATATGCCAGGCAAGCATTGAATCCATTTGTTGCTCAAGTTGGACCAGAGGTATGGTTTAAAGTTATGTGGGACAACAAATCAATGTATTGATGTCAGTGAATCACCAACATGTCCAATTTCCAGTGGCCGTGCCAGCATGTGCTGGGATCATCGCTGGTCTTCAGTGGTAGTGCTGGGCCTGTGAAGCCAGCACGCAAGAAATGCAAAAGGAAAAAGAATGCTGCAGAGTCATTTGAGTTGGGAGGTAGATCAGTGGAGCGCCCGTGTACTCTTCCTGCCTTGAATTTTACCGATACAGTTACAGGAACTGATGAAATTGATGATCGGTTTGACACTTGGGTAGAGGACGTCTTCGAGCAAACATCGCGATTGCAATGTTCGCATTTCCTTCCGTTTGCTTCCTTGTCTTTCTCCCCAAGGCCGGAGTCTGTTCAAAGTGTTATGGGTCACAGATTTTGTTATAATTTGAATTTTTCATTAATTAATGTAATACTACATAAACTTATCATCATCCTCAATTGATCTTGCTGGCCAGGTCCACAGAGCCTTGGTGTCACAGGCTCATGGTTGCAAGGATTTTGGTGCAAAATTTCTTGCGCTACGACCAGGACTTCAATGTGGGCAGAGTGGCCATGAAATGGCATGGGCTGATTGGATTGGCTTATCCCGCATTGAAGAACCGAACCATCGAGTGTCAGCTGATGTGCATCATTAGCCGTAGCTATGACAACAGAGCCAAGATTGAAGCAGCTTCAATCGATGTGGGACCCCATCAATGTGCGGGGTTGCTGCAATACATTGAATACTATGCAGGGAGCGCCAAACTTTCGAAGAAATTGATCGAATCCGGTCTCCGTGGGTGCAGCTTTGACATACTCTACAATGACGAACACAACATGTTGCTAGCGAAAGGGTTGCGTTTGTTTCTGGATGCAGCCACAGCGTGTGAGAAGAAGGCTTTGCATTGGTGGGGCACTCCGTGCTCTTCTTTTGTCATTATGTGCTCATTTCGTTCCCAACGTGCTGAAAGCAACGGCTGGGAAGGCGCATGGACTGAGCGGGACTTTGTATTGCAGGGAAATTGTCAGGCCCTTGTTTGCTCACTTGGGATTTTCCTGGGATGGGCATGTGAGTGCTGCCCTGTGGTGGAACAGCCCCTCAGCTCCTGTATGCCGCACCTCGAGTGTGTCAAAACAGTTCTATCCTTTTGTGGCTTCGAAAAGACTTGCACCTACATGGGTGCCTTTAACGGAAAGTCAGTGAAGCCCTTGCAACTGTGGCATTTGCCTGGGTTTCATTTTGAGAACCTGGCCAGGCCCAAACCAGATCATAATGCTTTCATTGGTCTGGTAAACCGAGGCGAAGACGGCCGTTTCACCGGTGTGCCAGCAGATGTACAGGCTAGTGGGGAATACACTTCGATGTTCGGGGAAGCAGTTGCGCAGATTGTCCGGAATCTATTGTGACGATCCGCTTCGTCAGCCAAAATACGTTTCATAGCTTACTGAGCTGCATGCTTTTTATTATTCAAGCCAATCTGCTGTGACTGGTTTTTGGGGTGTGAATGCTGTGACACAACAGCAACAGCAGGCCATGCAGCAACACAGGTAAAACAGTGCGATGACTGATGAGAAGGTTGCATAACAATTGAGACACAAGTCTGATTTGCTTGCAGCCTTATGTCGATGTGGCTGTCTCAGTGAACACACTTGGAGGAACAGAATTGATATGGCTCTTTCAGTGAATGAGTATGCGCCGGCAAATCAGGGCCTTGGACGTCGTTCTTGCCTTCTTTGCCCCACTTGAGGAGGATTCCTCAAGATTTCCTCAATTCGAATCGTCAACCTTGCCAAGCAATGCCATGCTGACTCAAGATTTCCTCAACCTTGCAGCAACCTGTTTAAGTTGACAGGTTGTTCTGAGCAGTGTGAGGAAACAATAGATGCCATCCACTGTGACCTTGCCCGATGTGCCCATGTCGGTGCAAGGGGTCAGTGGCATGGCACAAGTGAACACACTTGAGGAACAATTTCTTGTTGACAATTTGGGAGTCACACCTTTGCAGCTTCTGCCGGCTCTTGCACAGACGTCCTCAGCCTTGCGAAAACCTGTTGGTGTTGCCGGGCTCTCACCCGAAGAGCCATCAAGTTTCCTTGCTTGGGGACACAAAGGCCAGCCATCTAGTGTGACCTTGCCCGACGTGCCAATGTCGGTGCAAGGAGTCACTGGAATGGCACAGCTTCCGGTTGCTCTGTTCACACACCGGCTTGGACAGAAATAATACTACATTTTTTCATGGTTTTCTCAACAATTTTCAGTGTCTGCAAATCTCCAGTTACATTAATTCTGGACAAACCTACCGTGTCGTAACGTATCCAATAAGTCTTTGTTCAGGTTGACTTCTGATTTTGATAACTTTGGTTTTTGCCAAGCCCACTGATCCAGCCCCCGCGGATCCAACCCTACAAACGAGCATATTGAATATAGCCATCTCCAATACAATCAATGCACGTCCTGTAGTCGCCCGCGGAACAGGAGATCCTGCGTAATCATTCTCTCCAAACAGTTTGGTCCACAGAAGTACACGAAATTGTGTACAAAGGCAGGCAGGTAAACCCTCGAAAAACCCAAAACCCGAACTTACCAATGGAAACCAGAGCCAGAAGCTGCAAGCATTGGAATTACATGTCCGTCAGCCTCGAAAAAATCAAAACCTCATCAGAATTACATTTCTGTCAGCGTCGAAAAAATCAAAAAGTCATCAAAAGTTCATCAAAAGTTCATCAAAAGTTCATCAAAAAATTCATCAAAAGTTCATCAAACCACCGAAAATATCAAAAAGTCATCAAAAGTTCATCAAAAGTTCTCAAAAGTTCATCAAAAGTTCATCAAAAGTTCATCAAAAAGGGGAGGCAACTGCTGTAATATTACAGTTGTTACAGTTCTACATTTTTCAACGGAACAGTTCCTCTTGCAGTGCTAACAAATGTATGTTTTTTTCAAGTCAGACTGTGTGGAATTGCACTTTTTGCTGATTCGATCACTTGACAAATGCATTCAACTTTCAAGTTGGGGCTCCGCCATTTCAAGAGTTCACCGTTTCGAAGTGCATGCTGGACTGAGAATGTCTGCAAATTTCTGCAATTTGAGACACAAAATCGTGTCTTGATTCCTGACAGGTGCATTTGCCAATTCAGAAGGAACAGAATCTGCTACAAATTTGGAAGAGACAGTTGCACAATTTGGAACGATGCAAGGAACACGTTCTACATGCGGGTTCTCCTGGTTTCGATGCTGTTTGCATGCACTGTTTGGCAGGAAGTTTGTGTGGCACGATTCTGTTCTTTGCAACAGGATCCCTGTACCGAGATGCAATGAAATGAGCAGACTGTCAAGGAAACACGAGCGCAAAAGAATCAAGAATGCATTTGACAATGCATTTTGGGAGTGTGTTTCTGTGTGGAAGCTTGCATTTGGAATGGTTCAAAATTGATCCAAATGCAAGAATGTCTGTGTGAAAATTGCATTGGAACAACGAGGTTTTGCATGGGTGGACCCAAAATCCTGCATGAAGCTTGCATTTGGAATGGTTCAAAATCGATCCAAATGCAAGAATGTCTGTGTGAACATTGCATTGGAGCAACGAGGTTTTGCAGGGGTGGACCCAAAATCCTGCATGAAGCTTGCGTTTGGAATGGTTCAAAATCGATCCAAATGCAAGAATGTCTGTGTGAAAATTGCATTGGAACAACGAGGTTTTGCATGGGTGGACCCAAAATCCTGCATGAAGCTTGCATTTGGAATGGTTCAAAATCGATCCAAATGCAAGAATGTCTGTGTGAAAATTGCATTGGAACAACGAGGTTTTGCATGGGTGGACCCAAAATCCTGCATTGGCGCCGATCGTGAATCAACCTCAAGATGCTGCATGTCTGTTGTTTGTGTCAACCTGACCAGACACTCGCAGATGCTTGATGCGCCAGTTGTGGCGAAGTCAGCCTGGAGCAATATGCATGTTGATTGCTGTGTTGTGTGAGCAAAACAATTATTTGTATTGCCCGAGCATTTTGGCTCAACGCTCTGAAGTGTGCATGATTCATGTTCAGCACAATGCATCTCATGTTTTCGATTGAAGAACAACAACAGGACCATGAACATTGTGCTGGCTGTCCAGCATGTCATGTTCTCAATTGTCGAACAGGGTCATCAACATTGTGGTGGCAGTGTAGCTCATATTTCCTTTTGCCATCCTGGTTGGCAGACATGTGGGTTCATGTCAATGGATGGGTCAAGCTTCCGCCTGGAGCAGAGGTCTGGCATGAGGCTGAGTCGGGTTCACGCAACAAACGGACTTGGGAAGCCCCAAGCCGAAGCAGCGAAGCCCACACGCCACATCAGACTCGGGATTGGGCAAGTCGTGGCTGGAAGGACTACAATGAAACAGAAGGAGTTACCAGCCAATCAAGTCAGGACCAGCCAGTGGACATTCCAGTGGACATTGAAGAAGACAACGACCGTCCGATTGAACAAAAGAACAAACACCAGAGGATGACGTATCCTTGCAACTCCTGGGAGGGAGACTCCTGGGATAATCCAAAGTTCGCCTCCTGGTGGTACTGGAAAGGCCAAGGCTGGCATGACTGGAATGAGTCCTACCCTTCTGTGCTGGATGAGTCTGACTCAGAGGCCAACCCGAACCCGGAGGCCAACCCGAACCCGGAGGCCAACCCGAACCCGGAGGGTGCCACCAGCTACACAACTACAGTTCTTGAAGCAGACCGGTCAGTGGACACAGCCTTAGCAGAAGCAATGGAGTCAATGCAGGTGGTTCCCGAGATTCCAATGCCTCCAATGCCTCCAGAGTCCCATGTATATTTGTCTTTGCCTAGTGTGTCCACTTCTGATGCTCCGGACTTGGTTCTTCCAGCAGCAACAGCAGCAGCAGCTGCCTCGAGCTCTTCGGCGGATTTGGCTCTGAGTCCAACCCGGTCTGAATCTCAGTTGCCAATGGCCAGTGGCGATGGTGTGCACACTAAACTCAAGTTGCAACTTCTGAAGCATAAGAACAACGAGTCCAAAAAGAGGAAGGGCCAAAGGAATGACAAGCACAAGTGACAAGTTTTGAACAGTGTATATAGGATCAAACAAGGTGAATTCACTCCTTGTGCTGTATTGCAGAATTGCAGCAGCACCGCTCAATAACAGCTTCTTCCTTTGCCATGTGTATAGATTATGTTGGCTTTTTGCATAGGGGCATGCACGATTGTGACATTCATGTCAAAATTCCAGTGCAGTTCTTTGGGATGATTCTTGTTCAATTGCTTTGCCACCACTGTCAGTGAGGTCAGGCCATGTCATGTCGATTTGTGCATATCTTGGCTCAAGGCAGAAACATGGCTGTGGCTGAAGAACAGCAATGGGCTTTGAAAGCAGTGAATGCTTTACCGCCTACTTGGCCGGAGGTGGAAGGAAACCAAGCCAGTGATTGCTTGTTACATTTGTTGCAGTGTGACCTGCCATTGGCCTGGTCTGATCGATTGCTTCTCTTCAAAGCCAAGACCATGTTGGCGGCTCTCATAGCTCCGTCACCCCATGATGTGCCAGCAGACAATTCTGACGATGATGATACACTTCTGACAGCTGATTCATTTCAATTGAGGTGGCATTGTGTCAGTGCCTTCAGAGCAATCATCGTGATGTGTTTGTTTGTACTATGAAAAAACCGCTCTATTGTCTAGTATTATTTAATAAATCATAAAGTGTTGCTGCCCGACTGAGGTCACCACGTGCTGGAGGACGTGCAGGTGCTCTGTGACTTGGAGATTGACATTTCAGAATCGCGGTCAACATGGCAACAAGTGAGGACTCTCTTGGCTGACTGCTTTCAGTCAAATTCAATTTCTTCACACCAGGGCCCAAAAGGGTTGGGCAAAACCAAAAGTGAGATTCGCAAGTGGTACAAGGACAATACTTACTAGCTCACTTGTTTCTGCTAATACTGTGCTCCGGGCCAAGACAGCTCGGAATGGCTGCAACAAATAAGGAGCTCTGTGCTTTTCGGAGCTTTCTGTAGTCAGCTGTATGTCCTGCAGTGTTGCTTCATTTTCAATTGTCAATTGGGTGTGCCTCAATTGCTCAAGGGTTCGGTTTGAAGTACCATTGCTGCAGGAACACACTTGCCTGTAGTTGCAGAAGCCATGGCAGGGCTTCTTCCCCGACGCCACAAGCGGGCCCGTCTTGCTGATTCCAGGAATGGCAAGGGACAGCACATGGTCATGACAGGCCACATGCAGCCGACCATGCCTGCAATGATGGTTCCAGGTCATCCTTACATGAACATGAACCCCGGCACAGTGATGGGCATGAACCCGGGGATGAACATGCCCATGATGCACCCATGCGCTGGCATGCAGAATATGTCGATGGCCATGCAGGGTTCTGCAAACCCGGCTGCTGTGATGCAGGGCAATCCGATGATGAATGCCCAGATGAATATGATGCCAGGATTCCCCCCCCCGCTCCAGGTGAATGTGGTGGATGACGATTCGGAACAGGAAGAGGAGGAGGAATCCGACACGACCACAGCACAACATCAGCAGGTGGTTCCGGAAATTCCTTCAGCATCGGGCTCGGGAAATGAAGTGCCTCAGGGCCCTGCTCATCCTGTGCAGCCCCTCCCACCACCCACAGTCGGCTATGTTTACAACAAGGGGGAGGATGCCACGATCACAGGGAGCACAACAGTATTGAAAGGTCTTCCAAGGACAAGGCTTGTGGCCAGCTTGGAGAAATTGTACGGTGAGCTGGAGGCGGGACAGGAATTCCCATTCGTGTCACTTGTGTTTGTTTTTGCATTTGACAATTTGTCTAACATGATGAGAAGATGCTATGAACGCTGAGGCTGGGTACCTCAGTCAATTGAGCCAAAGGGGACTCTTGGTACTTCTGTGGACGCTGACGAGGCTCAGGCCAAGTAGCCGGCTCTCTTATCTCCGCGACTTGTCAGATGTTATTGCCAGGACACTATGGAGGAAATGTCATGTTGGGTCACTTCAGGATCACGCCATTGCGGGTTTTCGGCTGGTTGGTTTTAAGTATTTCAACTTTTCATAAGAACATTCAATTGAGACTTCATCTTTGGCTGTGCAGGTGTGATATCCTACGAAGACTTGCACATGCGGTTCCAGACAGCATTCGGTCGTGTCCGACGTTGCGAACCACAGTTCATGGAACAGTTGGCGTCGAAGTTGCCCCTGAATTTGACTGATGCTGCGGTAGAGGAAATTGCCCGCCCTCTGGGCTGGAGCGACTCATTCATGAAGCCTGTCAGCATCTGTTTGGCGAAGGCTCCAAGCTCAGGTGACATTGGCAGGATGCTGCACGGAGGACCGAAAGCAGCAATGCCGCAAGCAACTGGCCGCGCAGCACCTGTGGCAGTAAGTGCAACTGCAAGCCCACCACCTGCACCGGCAAAGGCGCCTCTGCTTCGGCACAACCATCAACCCCAGCTGTGGCTCCCAAGGCTGTTCAGACTTTGAGCAAAGCAGGCCCAGTGATTCCCCGCGCATCCCCTGATCATGTTGTGCCTCCAGCCAACCCTCCCACAATTGTGGGCGAGACAGTAGAGCATGCTGCGGTTGAACCAGTTGTGGCTGCAACACCCCCCGAGCTTCCCCCCGCTCCCGATGCAGCAGCCGGACCCCCAGCCACCCCTGCAGCTGGAACAATTCAGCAGGACCAACAAGAGATCCAAGCAGAGTCAGAGGACATTGAGCTTCCCATATGCCTCATTTGCCAGGACGGAATGGATGCACACGAGTGTTGCTTGCTTCAGCTCCATCTCCAGTGTAGACCTTGTGTAGTGTTGTCATGACATCATTTGACAAATTGTGTTGTCAGGACACCATGGATGAGGGGGAACAGGTCTTGCTGCAACTCCACTGCGGGCATTGGTTTCACGAAGACTGCATCCATCGTTGGGCAGAATCGACAAACAGCAGACCGGGAAGTCGTTGCCCACTACGTTGCGCGATTCCGGAGCCGATGGACGTGGATCAGGGAAATCGCATTGGTCTGGAGGCCGACCATGGCTTCGAGATCCTGGAGAACACTGAACCCAATACAATTTTTGCTTGAGTGGCAGTAACTCAGTAGATCAATTCAGCAGTTGCACAGCATTTCATTGTCTTGGTATGGATGGGACATCAACAATAAAGACAACTAGTTCAATCCTTAATTAACAGAATGTTCAAGTTTCCCTCATGCCCGATTTAGCACCAGTTTCACTGCGTATCTCCGTAGGTCAAACGTAGGCTCAAGACAGCCTGACAGCAGAGCGTGTAGTGAGAAAAGATTCCGAAGCTCGCGCCGTGCTGTAACAAGGATACTGGTTTAAGGGTTTAAACTTTCATGGTAGCGGAGCTGTTGGCAAAGGCCAGCAGCTGATCAAGCAAAGATCCAGGGAAGCCAGCCAAGAGCTGGAAAAGGTGAAAAGTGTTGAACAGGAAGTTACGGTTTACCAAGAGCATCCTGTCGGAGAACAGCGAGGAGTTACGGCTAAGCCAAGAGCACCTTGCAAAGTCAGAGAAAACGTGGAAGTGAAGACCTTGGGCCAGATATATAAGGACCTGCCAAAGTGTTGAAAAGATGCAGGAGCAACAACAAGCTCAACAAGCGCAGCGCCAGCCGAACCCCCAGCAGGCGAGGTTGGAACAGCTGATGAATACGCTAGGCCAAGCTACAGAAGCGATGGCAAGAGTTGCACAAGGAACAGCAGTGCAGCAACAGCAGTTAACAACAGCAATGGATGCATTCGCAAAAGCTCAAGCATCACCGACTCGAATGAGTCAGGCAGCCCCTTCGGGAGGCCAGCCAGCTTCAGTAAGTTTTGATACTGGAGGTAAGATCCTCAAGCCACCGGAATCGTTTAATCCAGCTACGATTGAAGAAGAAGTGTCACAATGGAGTGACTGGTCATTTACGTTCAAGAACTTCTTAGCATTCATGGGCCAAGAATTCCTGAAGGACCTGAAGTCAGCAGAAGAGCAAAAGGCTGTGATAGGAATGGAGGTGACAAATGCATTCTTCAACAATGATCAAGGAAGAGTCAACAGAGGAACAAAGCTTTACTCAGTGTTAAGCAGTTACTTGAGAAACAGACCTCTGAAAGTCCTGAGAAGTGTAAGCGGGATGAATGGATTTGAAGTGTGGAGAAAATTGACGGCTGAATTAGAGCCAACATCTCGTTCAAGGAGTCTAGCAATGGCTCAGGCATTGGTTGGATTCCCAGCCATGAGTAAAGGAGCATCGTTGATGGACTACGTCCTGACATACGAGAAGCTCACAGCAGAGTACGAAAAGCTCTCAGGCCAGAAGTATGATGAAAACTTGAAGATCGGTACACTGTTGAAAGGAATACCGCAGCACCTCAAGCAGCGTGTGATGGTTGATATCACTGATAAGACCACGTATGAAGAGTTAAGAACAAAGCTGCTACAATATGAAAGAAGCAATCAGACATGGTCAGCTGAAAACATCTTAGGATCGTTGAGTGTTCCAGACCCAACGTCGCACTCAAGCAACAAGACTTACCAAGGACCAATCCCGATGGAACTCGATAGATTGCACATGAGGAAAGGTAAAGGAGATGGAAAAGGAAAAGGTGACAAAGGAGGAAAAGGAAGCCCTTATGGAAAAGGAAAGGATAAAGGAAAGGGCAGAGGATATGGAAAAGGAAAAGGTGGTAGAGGAAAATCAAAAGGAAAAGGAAGAGGTTTTGGAAAAGGAAAAGGATATGGAAAGAAAGAAGGAAAAAGCATCAGGCAGGCTGAAGGGAAAGGCTACGAGAGTGACAAAGGAAAAGGAAAAGGTGGACAAAACGGACCTGTATGTTTCAATTGTGGTAAGACTGGACATTACTCTTCGGAGTGTTGGTTACCACCGAAAGGAAAAGGAAAGAAAGGAAAAGTTCGCAACGTCCAAGAGACAGGCGAGGAAGAATGGTATGAAGAGCAACCAAGTTCTTCTACACAGGCACAAGCAAGACCACCACAAGGAGCAAAAGGAAATGAGCAAGTGCGTAGGTTGGTGACAACGCCTATGCCAGTAATTGAAGAAGTGTTCGACGAAGAAGAAGAGTACGTCGATCTTGTAGGAATGTTTGAAGAGATGGTGATGGACTATGCAGCAAGAGCAGTGAAGGTAAACGCAGTTATCTTCATGTCAAGCATGGTCGATGAGAGTGATGAAGAAGATTATGAGAAGGATGAACTTCACAAGTGGTATGAAGATCTGCAAGTGGACAAGCAGAATGCCAATCAGGCAAGAGAAAGAGAAAGACTTTTCAGAAGCGTTCAAGATGAAGAGCCAGAAGTGCATCGAGTAAGAGCTATCAACTCAAGCTATGAAGAACTAGTTGAAGTCGTGTTAGACAGTGGAGCGGATTGTCATGTACTTCCGCTATGCTACTACAGTGAAGACTTAGGAACAGTTGAGTTCCCAGCTTTGAGAATGGTCATTCAAGATGCTCAAGGCAACAGAATAAGAACCACTGAAACAAGAGCGAACATCACATTCGAATTCCAAAGAACAGATGGAAGAGTGATAAAGGTAAGAGATTCAGCTGTGTTCGGAGATGTAACACAACCACTATTTGCAGTAGGCAAGTTGTGGAAAGTCGGATGGGGACTTGACCCTCTAGACCAGTTCAATGCTTACCTGAAGAAAGGTTCAGCAAAAGTGCCCGTGAGGTTTGCAAGAAACTCAACAGTGACGGACCTCAAGATCTACAGAGCACAAGTGAAGGTTGAAAATGATGAACCACAAGTGAGGAAGCTTACGCTGATTAAGCAGATGGAAGATGATTTCGAGAAGATGAAGTATCATCAAGGATGGTTTTTCATGTCAGATGGGAAGCCAGCAAGGATCGATTATGACAAGTATGTGACTTATGACCCCACGTATGATGATGTGAAAGCATTCAAGTTCAGAACTACTTTGGTATCGAGGTACGATGGCGACAACATCGTATGGAGCGAACTGGAGTTTGTGGAGTGTGCTGAGATGTGGGAAGACCGAGAAGAGATTGCGATAAACGCAGTTGAAGAGAACTCGGTGATCATCACGATCTTGGAGAGAAAGTCTCTGGGACTTGAAGAGTATGGTGATTGTGAAAGAACATCTTCAAAGAAGAAGAAGAAAGAACAAGAGAGAGAAGTGGAAGCAGCAGACGTGGAAATGGAGGTTCACAAAGAAGTAAAAGATACAAAGAAGAACGTGGAGCAAGTGGAAAAGGAAGCAGCAGAAGCAATGGAAGACTTGTTTCCAAGTGAACCACCTGAAGAAGAAGAAATGAAAGAATGGAAGAAAATCGAAGAGCAACTGCCAAAGTTAGGAGAAAAGATGGAAGAAGCTATGATTGTGGCAGGAGTTGAACTCAGTCCAGAAAGTTCACTCAAAGAGATGAGAACAGCATGTGAATTCCTGAAGATAGGAAAGACTGGAAGCAAGACTCAGATATGGCAAAGGTTGAAGCAAGCTATTTCAGCAAACAAGATGAAAGAATTGGTTGAGATCTCCAAGGGACTAGAACTAGAATTCACAAGAGAACCAAAAGGAGAAAAGAGACCAGAGATGCCAACTGAGGAAGAAAGGAAGAAGCATGAACTGACGCACCTACCAAAAGCAGATTGGTGTGAAAGCTGTCAAGCGACAAGATCAAGAGAAGACAATTTCGATGTATCTGAGAAGAAGAATGAAGCATCGTTAGTCTCAATGGATTTCAAGTTCACTGGAACTCGAGATGAAGAGAACACAAAGGACAACAAGGACGCATTGACAATCGGACTTGTGATGGTTGATGAAGCAACAAAGTTCGTACATGTCATTCCAGTAGCGACAAAAGAAGTGACCTCGAAGAAGTCTGCAGAGTACTTATGCTGTTAAATTCGAAGGTCATTCTGAGAACTGACACAGAACCAGCAATGATTTCCCTGAGAAAGAAAGTACAAGGGATACGAAAGATGAAGAATCTTGATACAGAGATACAAGATGTAGCACCAGATGAACATCAAGGATTACAAGTTGAGAGATGGGTTCAAACAGTTCGGAACTTATCCAAGACACTGGTGTATGGAGTTGAATCACAAGCGAAAGTGAAGATCACTTCAGAAAGTACGCTGTATCCATGGGCAGCAAGACATGCAGCATTCCTGCTGAATAGGTTTGTTGTGAAGAAAGGATCAACACCTTTTGAAGTGCTATTCGACAGAGAGTACAAAGGAACATTAGCGCCATGGGTAAGCGTAGTATTGGCAAAGCCTGTACCGAAAGTCAAAGAAAAGGGAGAAGCATGGAGAAAAGGAATCTTCGTTGGAAAAGACTCGGTGAACAACCTGAATCTTATAAGCACAAGACAAGGAATCATCAAGAGCAGAACGATAAGACAGTGTACACCACTGTATGATGTCGAAGTGCTAGCAGAAGCGACAGGGACACCGTGGAACTACACACAAGACATGTTGGTAGGAAGAAAATCGACGAAGCGATTGCCACCACACAGTGGAATCGAGATAGCAACTGGTGACAAGCTAGAGTTGGTTCCAAGAAGAGAAAGAAGTCAAGAGCAAGAAGATGAATTGAAGGATTATAGTCCAAGCCAAGAGGCAGCATCAGATCAGCCAAGCGAGACTGAACAAGACATGGAGGAAGATCCAGGTGAAGGACATTCAGGATCAACAAGCAGCAGTTCAAGCAGTCGTGGAAAAGGAGTCACAAGAAGAAGAAGAAGCGAAAGAAGTGATGATTCTGAAGAGCTGATTCGAGGAGAGAATCCTCCGCCATCATCGCCCAAGAGGAAAGTTGAAAAAGGCGAGCAGCCAGAGGCGGTGAGGCAGAAAATGGACGAAGGCACAACGCAAGCCGAAGAACGGCCAGAAAAGTTTGTGGCCATTGGTGAAGGATCCTCGGGACAATCATCAAGTTCGGCAAGAAGAGTTATCGACATGAGAAGCGTGAAGAAGATAGAACCATTCCTGAGGAAGGAACTTCCGCAATATCACGATGACGAAGAAGTCGAGTTGGAAGAATTTGAAGAAATGGAAGCACAGTTCGATGAAGAAGAAGAATGGCAAGAATCAGATGGTGAAGAAGAGATACCAGAAGACATGCCAAAATGGTCGAATGATTTCGAAAATGGACCACCAAAGCTAGCAGATGAAGAAATGGAGAAAGTCGAAGGAGTGTCCAAGAAGCACGAATTGGAAAGACTTGAGAAGATGAAAGTGCTGAACAAGTTGCCAAAAGGAACAGATGTTTCGAAGTACAAGTTTCTCTCGACAAAGATAGTGTACGATTGGAGGCACAGGGACAAAGAATGGAGAAGAAGAGGACGATTAGTAGCAAGAGAGTTCAAGTGGTTAGGTGATACAGACATTGCAAGTTTGTTTTCGCCAACCGGCGTAGCAAGCACAGTGAAGCTACTTTCAGCCCTGTTCGCATCTTCAGAAGGGTACACACTCGGCAGTATTGATGTAGGTGACGCCTATTTAATGGTGGAGCAGGAAGAGCCAGCCGACGATTGTCGAAGTCGATGGAGAAATTTATGAACTCGGGTACACGTTTCCCGGACAGCGAATCGGCAGTGCAGCTTGGTTCGGGAAGTTGAAAAGCTACCTAGAAGAGTATGGGTTAGCAAGTGATAGTGGACTCCCGGCACTATTCTCAAGGAAGCCAGACAAAGAAGGATTTGGAATAATCGTGCTGAGTCATGTAGATGACATGGAGCTATACGCGTCAAAAGAAGAATTCAAGAAGTTGGTCGAATTCCTGAGAAGCAAAGGATTGAAGATCAAAGTGGAAGGACCAATGGATGAGAATGAAGGATCAATGAGTTTCCTGAAGAGAAGTTTCAAGTCAATGGGAGATGGAAACGTAGAGATCACGATGAACTCAAAGTACATCGAAGGACTGGTAGAAGTGCTCAAGCTGGAAGGAGCATACCCTAAGAAACTACCGTGTCCAGCGGACAATGGAAGATCATTTCAGACAAACGAAGGTGGAATGAAACCACTGAGTACAGAAGGTCATCACACGTTCAGAAAAGGAGTAGGAATCTTACTGTATCTCGCGCCCGAGAGGCCAGACATTATGTACGTCTTGAAGAATCTGTCAACAAAGCTCGCATCGCCCGTCGAAGCAGATATGGAACTGTTAAGGTACGTTGGAAAGTATCTCAAAGGATCGCCAGAGCTCGCACTGGTATATCAAGGAAGTTACCCTGGAAAAAGTTTCCTCGAAGTGAAGAACAGAAGTGAGAAAGGAAACGAAAGGGACAACTACAAAGTGCCAGCACTCATAGAAGTGATAAGCGACAGCGACTGGGCAGCGGACCGTGAGTCAAGACAAAGCGTTTCATGCGGAGTGATCATGGTGAATGGAAACTTGATTCATTTCCAAAGCAAGAGACAGAAAAGCGTGGCATTGTCATCTTGCGAAGCTGAGACAATCGCAGCGACGTCAATCTTAAGCGAAGGTGTATTCCTGAAAGGATTGCTGACAAGACTCCTAGGAATTGAGCCAAGACTGATGTTATACAGTGATTCGTCAAGCTCAAGACAGTTAATCTCAAGAAAAGGCTTAGGAAGAGCACGCCATTTACAAGTAGACCTTTTATGGATCCAAAGAATTCCGAAGCTTATCATAAAGGCGATAGCAGGAAAGGACAATCCCTCAGATCTAGGGACCAAATCCCTGACACGGGAGAAGATACGAAAGTATATGCTAAGCCTAGGATATACATTTGAATTTCTGACGCCAAGTGAACAAGAAGTTCAAGAAGCTGAAGTGAGAAGAACAAGAACAAGAAGTGTTCCAAGATTTGATGAAAGGATGATTACAAGGATTATCCAGACGGTTACGACCGCAGTGCTGATATCATTGGCTGAAGCAAGAAGATTCGGTGAAGAAGGAGAACAAGGACAGGGAAGAGCAAGTGTAGTTTGCATATTGTTGTGCATGTTCGGCGATTATGCATAAAGTTGCAAGCGCAGCCATTTTGCTCAAGAAAGAAGTCCTGAAGGAAGAAGAAAAAGAAGAAGATAGGACAAGAGCAATGGCAGATGACGAAGCAGTCAAGTATATGATCACAGAGCGTAGCAGAAGCATCGAAGCTACAACTTACCTCGAAAAAGTGCTTAAAAGAGATCAGGCACAAAGGCCAAGCACTGAAGACCTCTGGAAGGAGGTAGAGGCAATCAATCAGCAGAAAAGAAGAAGGAAGAACAGCCAGAGAATCCCAAAATGGGAAAAGAGGAAAGTGAAGCAGCATCGGATCCAGAGTCCGATGAGTCCAAAGAAAGCGAGTCAGCAGAAAAGGACGATGAAGAAGAAGCGCCGGAAGACAAGAAGGAAGAAGATTTGGAGACGTTCAAGAAAACTGCAGAAGAATTGGCAGAAGAAGCAGAAAGGTTGAAGAAGTCTCAAGAAGCTAACTTCGCAGCGTTAAGGCAAGGAAGCATCAAGATACCTGAAGACGTCCAAGAAAAGATCAGAGAGCAAGGAGAAATTATGGCCGAGAAGGTACGGCAGCTGGAAGAGATGAAGGAAGCAGCCGAGGAAAGAAGAAGAGAAGTTACGGCAGAAGCGGAGGCCGTTGTGGACCAGAGAGAAGCAAAAGAGGCTCGAGAAATGGAGCAACCAGCAGAGCAGGAAGACAAGAAGAAGCAAGCAGCAGAAGAAGAAAAAGAGAAGGATCAAGCAGCGGAGAAAGAGAAAGAGAATGAGCAGCCAGCAGAGAAAGAAGAAGAAGTGAAAGAGGGAGAGAAGAAAGAAGATGGATTGAAAAAGGAAAAAGAAGAGAAGAAGGAGGATGTAAGCCAAGTCCAATCTTCTGATGAGGAGGCTAAAGAAGCGAAAGAAGCCCTACGAAATGAGTTCAACGTGGAGACAATGTCGATATTCCCAACGGTCATGGCACAGGTGAATGTCGAATCCATCAGACAAGCCATGCCATCGTCTACGTTGGAGCGCGAATTTATTTTATGGCAGGAACAAATGCGACGACCCGTTGCAACGCTTCCGGTAGGGTACGGAATAAGAACCTCAGAGTTCTTGGCAAAAGTAGAAGACGACGTGCAAGAATACATAGAAAGCATGTCAACGCTCACCGAGGACGAGCGTAAAGCTGAAGAAGCTTACAAGCAAGCAAGAGAAGAAATGGACCTTTATGAGAAGGAGCTCAAGAAGGAGATGAGAGAAAAGCTTGAAGTAAGGATGAAGAAGGTTCGAGAACTTGAAGACGACGCAGTCGCAGCAAGAGGAGACGTTGAGAAGACGAACAACGTGAAAAGCGCATTAGAACAGCTAGGTCAAGTTGTACAGATGGCAGACAAGCTACTGTCAGCCTTAAGTGAAGAATTCAAGGACCTAGATTTGTACAAGAGGCCAGATCCAGACAAGGAGAAAGAAGGACAGGCCTTAGCAAAGCTTATGACGATGATCAAGAAGAAAAGTGAAGGAAGTAATCCGTCAACACCGGCAGCAAAGGTCAAAGCGATGCCGAAGAAAGCACCAAGCGTTATCAAAGAAGGATTAGGTATTTCTGAAGAAGAGAGAAGTGCAGCGAACACGAAGGAAAAGCAGTTGGAGCTGAAGCGCAAGCTGCAAGAGCGTTTCGCAGAAGCAACAGATGAGATGATCGACAGAGCAGCAAGGGCAAAAGTTGATCATGCAAAAGACAAGCCAAGCGAACCAGAAGGAACGCCACCAAAGAGGCAAGTGAATCCGTATTGGCTCAAAGGCCAAGGGGATCAAAAGGAAGAATCTTACAAGAAGACAAGATACCAGAACTGCTATTACTGTAAGCAGTCAGCCGACCACAGAGCGACTGAGTGTCCTCTGATGGAACAAGCTGTGCGAATGTATTACAGCGGAGAGCGGCCCGAAGCCAGCAACACCGCTCACAAGATTTTCTGCAAGGTATGTTATATCTACTTCCAGAAGATGGCCGGAAGGTCATTCAGATATACTGGCTGGGGTACCCATACCCCAGACATCTGCAATTACAAGGACCAAGTGAGAAGCTATCTGGAGGATAATGCATACAAGTATGAAAAGGAATTGAAAGATTTCCAAGAGACTTTGGGCATAGGATACAAACCAAAAGACAGTTGGGGAGCAGAACCCAAGAAGCCCAAGAAAAGTGAAGAGGCAAAGACTGAAGAAAAGACTGTGAAGAAGATAGAAGAGAAAGATCCAAAGAAGAAGAAGCCAGTGGAAAAGTCCAAGAGCAAAGACAAGGACAAGGAGAAGAAACCTGACAAGACTGAGAAGACAAAGAAGGTTGAAAAGGAGAAGAAGCGTAAGAGCGTATCTCCGTTCGATCAAGAAAGAGCTGAGAGACGCCAGCGGAATGAACAAGAGCTTATGTAAACTGCGGCGATGGTTTAAAGAAGCAAGAAGAGTGAGGGCGTTCACAAAGACGCCCAGCAAGGCGAAAGTGAGGCTGGAATCAGCCAAGGCAAACGTTTCACAAAAGCAAAAGGCAGAGGCCACGAGGATGGAAATCCCACGGCAATGCAAGAAGCCACGAGGATAGAAAATCCCACGGCAATGACAAAAGCCACGTGGACGAAAGTCCCACGGCAACGTCAAGTCACTACGAGCACCACGATGAATTCAAAAGCCAATGTTTACAGAAAGGACTCAAGACAAAAGTCCGACAAAAGTTTCCAGATTGCCGAAGGGCAAGGATGGACTACGACTACCTCGCGTACAGCGGCGTACAGAAAAAGTGAGTGTGCACGTAGAGTGGAGTGAGTCCATGCCAAATGTGTGTGGAAAGCAAATTCGCAAATCTGCTATAGGACATCAGAAGAGTGAGGATGAAGACCAAAGGAAGAAGATGATAAAGATGTCCCACAAGTGCTTAAAGAAGCGTGCGAGAAGTGAAGATGAAGGCTCACAGGAGCATGCGAAAACAGAAGCAAGAGTAGTACAAAAGTTAGGAAAAAGTTTCACAGAATCACGTGACACGACAATGCTGTGTACGTGATGAGGGCGTAACAGAATGTTCAATTTTCCCTCATGCCCGATTTAGCACCAGTTTCACTGCGTATCTCCGTAGGTCAAACGTAGGCTCAAGACAGCCTGACAGCAGAGCGTGTAGTGAGAAAAGATTCTGAAGCTCGCGCCGTGCTGTAACAAGGATACTGGTTTAAGGGTTTAAACTTTCATTAATACAATTTTCACAGGGAGCCCAAAGCATGCCAATGGCTGTTGCACTGATGACGATTACTGGATGCTGCATTGCCACTTGTGGCTCATTTCAGTTCCGACACAAGGCTGTCTTCAAATCCGTGAGGGGTTCGCGGAACAAGGGCGAAAAAAAGATTGCAATGGCCAATGGCTTCACAAGTTCTCATGTGGTTGTTCCGTGCAGACATTTTGTCATGTCTCTATAGCTTGAATTTCGCCTGGGATGTTCCACACAACAGGTAGATTGTGCAATAGGACTTTGACATTTCAAATCGCAAAGTTACAGTACACATGGTGCGGCATGGCTGAGCCGTCTTTCCAGCATGTGCCCGCAAATGCAGACTCTTTGGTCATGGAAGGTCTTGCTGTGGCTTTTGCCCCGGTGGCATATCGAAATCCTGATGATTCCCAGCTGTACTGGGATCTGCAATATGTCATGGACAAGCTTGTGGAGAATGGCGAGCAAAATGCTCTGACGAAACATGCCAGAACACTGAAAGACCTTTGCTTGTCCGAGGATATCCTGACAGAGAAAGATTTGCATTATCGTTCAATAAACCTCAGGCCACAGTGAAGACTAAAATGTGTGAACGTGAACTCTACAAGCTTAAAGCCAATTTATGAAATTCTTGACAGTAAATGAATGCACACACACATACTCAGATAGATGCTTGTCAAAAGTGGCCCTGGTTCAGGACAAGTATGTTGAATTGCAATTGTGCGAGTACCATGCTGCTGATGATGTTCTTTGCAAAGCTATTGGACAAAAGCCAAACTCCAACCAAGTCGACCTACCTCTGGAATATGTTCCAGAGAATCTCAGCAGAGGCTACAGCCCAGGCATACGCGGCTGGACAGCATGGCTTGAGAATCGATGTGCATGGCACTGCTGGGAACCATGTCCTCATTTTGCAGCCGAATGGAATGGTCTTGGGAGTGCAAGACTTTCTTTTCTCTCTACATGCTTCAGTTCCGGAATCTTGGAGAAAGGTTTGGGGCAACATGTACTCAGACGCTCTTGTGTCAGGCCCTTGGCAAGGAGAACTTCTGTTTTTGGATGTGCTCGCTTTTGTCCTCAATGTGGCGAGGGTCCGTCGATCCAGAAACCTGCACCCCTGGAAAAACCAGAACTTGGCTGCTCTGCAACAATTGCGAGCCACTTTCTTCCAGATTTTGCATGGAGCTATGGCCCACAGCATTTTGCAGCATGTGGAAGGAAACGAAGCTTTCGAGAGAGCAGTTCCTTCACGACGACTGTCAGGGCGAGGAAGGAGGTTGGCTGTTGGGTAAGGGTAAGGTTGGTTTCTGCATTCATGAGTCCGGGGGCATCATATGATCAATTGGCAATTGTTCAATTATTTCTATTGTCAAGTGAGTTATGAAGTTGCAGTTGCATTGCAGGTCTGATGACGATGGAGAAGACCCTCGCCGGAAAATGTCCGTTCACCGATTTGGGACTTCATTGAACAAGCACGCAACACAAAGGTCTCGATGATGAAGTTGGCTGAGATCAGAGAGACGGACAGAGATGGCGGCGTCAAGCCTGGCTCTGTTTATCTGTGGCAGCGGAAGTTGTTGACCATGTACAGGCAAGAAAGCTCCTTGTCATTTCTCAATGTTCGGAAACTGACCATGGTCACTGATTCTTCCCACCACAGCACGAAAGATTGGCTTGTGAGTCTTTTTTACAACAGTTCTGCCAATTGTTTCGCCCATGGCACTGCTCAATTTGTGAACTCGGCCAAAATCCTTCGCCCGGGACAATATGACCTTATGCCAGAAGTCGAACGTTTGGCAGCACGCGAGACATTGAGAGACTTGCGACCCTGAAGTTTTTCCAGGCTGTCAGCAGTCAGTGCTTCAAAATCGCCAGGTTGCAAATAACCGATTTCCAGCCGGACTCTCAGCTGCTGTCCATGTTGGCCCCATTGAACCCGGGAGACCAAGCAACTTTTCGTGGTGCAGAATGGGAAGTCATCCGTGCAGAGGATCCAGCCACAGTGCACAGTATGAGATTTGACGCACAGTCTGCAGACATGATTCCGATGTTGCACATATTGATGGATCAAGGCAGCATCGGGTGTGCCGCCAACGCATTTTCCTTGGACCAGAACTTGCTCGTACATTACAGTTACGACAAAATCCATCGCCTGCATAGGGATATCAAGGGGCCGCTCAGAGGACAACTCCACAAAAAATGTCCTCCTAACGACGTTCATGTGGACCCTGAACTACAAGCCCTTCGGCTCTGGAGGCTTCTTTGCAGAGAAACAGGACGCTCTCGAAAGCTTTTTGCAGTCCAACAACGAGGCCAGGCTTTTCCAATTCTCAATATTGTACAATTCATTTTAATATAGTAATTAAATAATTAACCAATACAATTCTAGTTGTACCTCAGCCAGGAAAGCGAAATCTTCGACAAGTGCAAGACTCGCATCGCTTTCGAGTTTAACATGAGGGGAGCCTCAGACCACGATCTCTGGACCGCGCTTCCGGAAAAAATGAGATCCTGGAAAGTCAAGGGGGGTTGCACGAAACCGTCTCGGTGGTTTTCGTGGAATGAGGCTGCTGCGGAAAATCTGTCCGAGTTCACTGCCTCCCGAATGGTTTTGGAGTGGTACCTGGGTTCCGAGCAAGGTCCGGATGACATCAACCAACCTCAATTGTGTTTCAAAGAGGCTGCTGGACTGAAACTGGCCTATCTGGGCCATTCATGGGTGACTTGGGAGAACGCACACATTATTGCACGGCTGCAGGAGCCTTGCTGGGACTACTACAGTGCACAACTCCACGATATCAAAACTGTCGAGGACGCTTTGACCGAGACGCAGTTCATGAGCATTGGCTGGAACCAGCACTGGAGTTTGAGAGGAATTGCGGCAATCATGGTTTCCGAGGAGCATTGGGATGATTTGCTGTTTTGGGTCCAGGAGCGTGAAACATTCATCACGAAAGTCATGGATTATGGCTTTGAAATGCTGGCGAATCGGTCTGCAACATTTTCCAAGTACGGCTCCCCTCCGGAGTGTTACACCCAGGTGCTGAGTGGTCCTTCTCCCCATGCCATCAATGCCATGAAACTGATGAAGTCAGATTGGCTTTGCTTGCAAAGCCTGGAATGCAGTGGTGCGCCTAAGGCTCGCATGCTGAGTGCAGATCTCAGGTTGACATTTGATCCTTGCATGCGCTACACTGCCCTTCAGTTTCAGTCAGTTGGCTGGCGATTGAATTACCAAGCAGGACTAGATTTGTTGCGATTTCTCACAGCCACATTTCCGGACAGCAAGATCGTCGAGGATTGTCACCAACTCTTACGAACAGCCACAGGTCCCAAAGCACACCAAAAACTCACGGGGACATGTATCCAGCAGCTGCTGACCAACTCCGACATATTGGAGTGTCGGGACATGGCTCACCCTGCCAAGTTGAGCAGAGAGAAGTTCCTGAGGTACTGGCACAAGGCCAAGGATGATTTCAAAGCCAATCCAGAATTTGTGGCCGCACATCACAAGCTCCCCAAGGAAATGTCGAAAGTCCTAGCAGCCAAAACGCGGGACACCATTTCTGAACAACAATTGGTCGTTTCTGCAGCAGCATGGTCCTTCCTGCGCTACTATTCGCAGAACAACATTGAGCATGCAGAACGTGAAATTGAAGGCCTGGGGTGAATCAGCAAAGTAGCGGTCTGTGATTGAATTGCTCTGTTTTAAGAACAGCCACCGCAGAATCGAATGAACCAAGCCAAGCAATGCCATGCTGACTACAACAATTGATTCAAGTTCCTGAGGACTGCTTGTGGGCTGTGTTTGCCCAGTTTGGGCAAATCATTACTTTGCGCAATGTGGAAGAGACCTACATTGTTCTGGGATCCTTCAAATGGGCAGTGTTGGCATGGCGGTTGTCCGAAGTTGATGAGGGCGGCAGGTGCTCGGGCTGGCAGTTGCAAGTGGAGGCCGGTTGCTCATGGCAGTTCCTTCACAACCCTGAGGAATGGGAAGCATGTGAAGCCACTCCGAAATTGTCAACACATGCAGGACTCTATTTCAAAGCCGCGGGTGGTTGGGAACCACTTGTGCAATACACTTTGCGCTCCGGACACAAAAGGACATTTGCGGAGTTGACATTGATGGCGGAGTACTTGAATGTGACGGAACCCCACAAGAATTCCAAGAAGGAGTTGTTGAAACAGTGTCAGGCGTGTTTCGGAGAAGAGTTTGCAGAAGCTTGCCGTGAAGCTGCAGAGTCAGACACTCAGAAGGCTCCTGATGCAGATATGCCTGATGGTTTTCTAGCAGCATTGTTGGAAAACATGGAGCCCTCAGAAAAACAGGATTTCCAGGACCTGGAGAAAGATCTGATGCGACAGGAACAGCAGGCCGAGCGACAACGTTGGCAAAACATGTGGGATGAGAAGGTTGCTGAACAAAAGGCACCTTGGCAAGACCTTCCAGTGAGTTTCTGAGCTAGGCTTGTGACTCAATTGTTGTGACTCAATTGTGACTCAATTGTGATTTGATTGCAGGCCAAAAAGGCGAGGAGAGCTATGGCAAAAGCCAAAGCAAAGTCAAAACCGTGTGCCAAAGCAAAATGCAAAGGCAAGGGCAAAGGAAAAGGCAAAGGCCGTGGAAAAGGCAAAGGGTTTGGAAGAGGCACAGCTTTGGCCTTGCAAGGGCTGGCTCGCAGGCAAGCAGTGTCACGAAAACGCAAGGAGCAGGTGCTCGAAGAAATGCCCGGACCAGCAGTGGAAGAAGATCCAGATATCGCTGAACTCAAAGAGGAGTTGGCAAGCCAGCTGTTGGACATGATCGTGGACGATCGAGCAAATCCTGATTCATTGGCATTGCCGGCAGAGCCTTGTGTCCATGCTCCCAGTCCAAGAGAGCCCGCCCCCTCCCCGGAGCCTTGTGCCGATCCACCCAGTCCACACACTGGTGAAGGAGAGCCCCGCCCCCCGGCGGAGGAGCCCTGTGTCGATGCTTCCCGTCCACACTCTGTGCTTGGTGGTGCTGGGGTCGCACACGAGGAAACAACAGTGCAAGCACAGCCATCCAATGGGACCTTGCCGGATCCAATATCCGGGCCAAGGGACAGTGGAATGGCACAGGCCTCGTCCTCGAGCGGATCAGCCTCTGCGCAGGTCCTTGATGATGCTGCACATCGTGGCCAGGCGTCGCAACGTGCTCCGCGCGAGCATGGTCCCCACTTGAATAACACTCCCGACTTCCTGTCGGAGTTGGATCCACCCGAAGACTTCAGGTTGCGTCTCAGCTTCAACGATCATCGCTTCAAAGCCGAGATCATGACAAAGTAGTATGTGTCAAGTGAGGGGAAAAAATCTTGCAGCAAAAGCTTTGCTCACAACAGATCAGAGTGGAAGCAAGCACTGGCTCAAGTGCATCGCTGGGCATGGACAGAGTGGGAGAAGGCCAAACCCGAAAGGCAACTGCCGCCTCACTCTCAGCCTGGTACTATCCCTGAGGCTGTCCTGGAACGCCTTGCCCCGATTATCGACGCAATGCCTCCGCCTACAAAGTATGCCAATCAGCCTCTTCAGTTTTTTTGGTGATAAACACATCACAGGGGAAAACATGTCAGCAGGTTGCAGATTGCTGTCAATGTCATGTATGTATCGTGTTCTTAGCTTCAAGTCTTCGGTCGATTCAAGAAATCACAGGGAATGAGTGCATCCGGCCGAGTCCAATGTGTGTGAAACTGCTCCTGCTGTCATAGCGGCAACATGTTCAATTCACAATTCTGGCTTCAACTTGCGCGCGGGGTTGCTGTTCATTCTGTGATTGAGTCTTTACAGTTGCAATTACAGTTGCTGAATGCCTGAAGTGTGCAATTGAAGATGACATGAAGTCTCACCATAGTTATGCTGCAGATTGCTCGGGGAGAAAGCGATCAGCAAAAGAGCCTTCCTGACATTGTTTCCAGTTAGTTTGCGGAATTTGCTTGATATGCCAGGCAAGCATGGAATCAATCTGTTGCTCAAGTTGGACCAGAGGTATGGTTTAAAGTTATGTGAATCAAGTGTCTGAATCAGACTCTGCAAACCGCAGTTCCACTATGGCACAGTCTCTGGTTGAGTCTGTGTGGACAACAACTAAGTGCTTTGTGAGTCAGTGAATCACCAACATGTCCAATTTCCAGTGGCCGTGCCAGCATGTGCTGGGATCATCGCTGGTCTTCAGTGGTAGTGCTGGGCCTGTGCAGCCAGCACGCAAGAAATGCAAAAGGAAAAAGAATGCTGCAGAGTCATTTGAGTTGGGAGGTAGATCAGCGGAGCGCCCGTGTACTCTTCCTGCCCTGAATTTTACAGATGCAGTTTCAATCACAGGAACTGTTGAAGTTGATCGGTTTGACACTTGGGTAGAGGATGTCTTCCAGCAAACGTCGCGATTGCAATGTTCACATTTCCTTCCGTTTGCTTCCTTGTCTTTCTCCCCAAGGCCGGAGTCTGTTCAAACTTATGGGTCACAGATTTTGTTATAATATGTATTTAATGTAATAAATACTTATCATCATCCCCAATTGATCTTGCTGGCCAGGTCCACAGAGCCTTGGTGTCACAGGCTGCTGGTTGCAAGGATCTTGGTGCAAAATTTTTTGCGCTACGACCAGGACTTCAATGTGGGCAGAGTGGCCATGAAATGGCATGGGCTGATTGGATTGGCTTATCCCGCATTGAAGAACCGAACCATCGAGTGTCAGCTGATGTGCATCATTAGCCGTAGCTATGACAACAGAGCCAAAATTGAAGCAGGTTCAATCGATGTGGGACCTCATCAATGTGCGGGGTTGCTGCAATATATTGAATACTATTCAGGGAGCGCCAAACTTTCCAAGAAATTGATCGAATCCGGTCTCCGTGGGTGCAGCTTTGACATACTCTACAATGACGAACACAACATGTTGCTGGCGAAAGGGTTGCGTTTGTTTCTGGATGCAGCCACAGCGTGTGAGAAGAAGGCTTTGCATTGGTGGGGCACCCCGTGCTCCTCTTTTGTCATTATGTGCTCATTTCATGCCCAACGTGCTGAAAGCAACGGCTGGGAAGGCTCATGGACTGAGCGGGACTTTGTATTGCAGGGAAATTGTCAGGCCCTTGTTTGCTCACTTGGGATTTTCCTGGGATGGGCATGTGAGTGCTGCCCTGTGGTGGAACAGCCGCTCAGCTCCTGTATGCCGCACCTCGAGTGTGTCAAAACAGTTCTGTCCTTTTGTGGCTTCGAAAAGACTTGCACCTACATGGGTGCCTTTAACGGAAAGTCAGTGAAGCCCTTGCAACTGTGGCATTTGCCTGGGTTTGATTTTGAGAACCTGGCCAGGCCCAGACCAGATCATAATGCTTTCATTGGTCTGGTAAGCCGAGGCGAAGACGGCCGTTTCACCGGTATGTCAGCAGATGTACAGGCTAGTGGGGAATACACTTCGATGTTCGGGGAAGCAGTTGCGCAGATTGTCCGGAACCTGTTGTGACGACCCGCTTTGTCAGCCAAAATACGTTTCATAGCTTACTGAGCTGCGTGATTTTCAAGCCAATCTGCCGTGACTGGTTTTTGGGGTGTGAATGCTGTGACACAACAGCAACAGCAGGCCATGCAGCAACGCAGGTAAAACAGTGGGATGACTGATGAGAAGGTTGCATAACAATTGAGACACAAGTCTGATTTGCTTGCAGCCTCATGTCGATGTGGCTGTCTCAGTGGGCACACTTTGAGGAACAGAATTGATGTGGCTCTTTCAATTCAGTGAACACACTTGAGGAGGATTCCTTGTTGTCAATTGTACTTCTGGCTGGAGAGGTAGTCAAGATTTCCTCAAATCGAATCGTCAACCTTGCCAAGCAATGCCATGCTGGCTCAAGATTTCCTCAACCTTGCAGCAACCTGTTTAAGTTGACAGGTTGTTCTGAGCAGTGTGAGGAAACAATAATGATGCCATCCACTGTGACCTTGCCCGATGTGCCCATGTCGGTGCAAGGGGTCAGTGGCATGGCACAACACGTGCAATAGTAACAGCGCCGGCTTGGACATTCCTTGTTGTCAATCGTGCCAATGTCGGTGCAAGGGGTCACCGGTTGCTTCGTTGAACACAGGCTTGGACATTCCTTGTTGTCAATCGTGCCAATGTCGGTGCAAGGGGTCACCGGTTGCTTCGTTGAACACAGGCTTGGACATTCCTTGTTACAGCCAATCGTGCCAATGTCGGTGCAAGGGGTCACCGGTTGCTTAGTTGAACACACCGGCTTGGACAGAAGTAATACTGTATCTTTTCATGTATTTTTCAACTTTCTTCAGGTTGACTTCTGATTTTGATAACTTCGGTTTTTGCCAAGCCCACTGATCCAGCCCCCGCGGATCCAACCCTACAAACGAGCATGTCGAACAGACATGTTCCTCTCCACAGGTGCAAGGCGTGTTGACGTGCACGTCGGCCACCCCGAGCAATTTTATTTGCAATCCGCAGGTGCCTTCCATCTGTATGCCCAACCTCCTGTTGAGCCTACCAGACGAGGTATCCGGGGAAGGACCTAGCAGGGTAAGCCCTTGCCAAGGTCTTAAGTTGTGCAAACGGATCCTCAAGGAGGAGTTTGGCATTCCAGTGCAAAGACCTGTATAGCTGGACACGCTATCCGTGTGACTGATGAGGCGCATGGCCCAAAGCTGTGGAGGGCCTCACGACTTTCTACATCCATGACATGTCCATAGGCTGTAGAAGAGGCTACTAAACAAAGCCGTACAGACAGCTCAGGACAGTGCGTTGTGAGTAGTGCCAAAGACTTAGTGCGCCTGCGTTCATGGTTGCTTGGGAAGCACGGAGCCATTGTTGAGGTTCCGAAGGCCGAGAAGCTGCATGGATACAGGCGAACTCACCAACCTACCTCCCGTTCAACCTGGCAGTGAGACTACCAGTAGAGGAGGAGGTGATGAAGTTCAGAGCCCACCGTGCAAAAGCTTCAGAAAGGTCTCAGTCTGAACGGTATGCCCGTAATCGCGGCCACGTTCCCAAACATCCTTCATGCAGCGTTGCTGTGAAGTGGTGGGGTTAATATGGGTAGATCATGGTTGATCTGTGAGCTAGTGTATGGATGCGTCCCAACGAGGTACGACAGTGTATGCCAGCCGAAGAGAATCAGGTGCAGGATACCGAAAATGCTTCGCTGAGCGAAACACCCCGCGAGTTTTGCGGTGCATGCTTTTTGTGTAGGTCTCTGAACGACCGTGGCCATGTCGGGGGCGATGCTGAAGTGCCCACCGACCCATCTTGTCAATTGGCTAGCGAAGAGTCTTCCGGGCTAACAGGGCTGTTGCCACATGGCGTGAACAAGCGTCGTGCTGGCGAGTGCAATTGCACAGTGTCTCAGTCTCTCGCTAGTTCCAGTCACGTTCGTGTGCTTAGCTGGTGTTGCCAGGAAGCGGTGGGTTTATCTTTGAGCCAGTTAAACGCCAACTAAATATCATCGGTCATCGCGTGTGCCAAGTCCAAGTTTTTGGTTGCCTCTGTTTGTTAGACTCCAGGCGTCTTGGTGTCTCGATACACCGGTTTTGTCGTTGTCGTGGTTCGTGCTGCGTCGCTGTCCCTGCGTTATGTGCCAAGATTTCTCGGTGTCCGGGTGTGGTGGCATCTAATGAGATGTCCCGGTGTTCCATGTTCCGGCGTCTACGTGGTCGTGGATTGGGTCTCGAGGCGGCCCAGTGTTTCGGAAGCCCTCTTGTCCGGTGTCTCGCCGCCACGGGGTTCCGGCCATGGTGGTCCGTGTCGCACTTATCTTGCTGTCTGCTTGCTGGTGTCCAAGCCCGGTGGCTCGAAATGCGCTCAGAAGATCTATGTGGGGCAGCAAAGCCTGGCAGACGAAAGTTTAAAAAACCGTGTGGTACCAAGTTCATCGTACAGGACGTCAGCTTTCCGAAACCGTCATGGCTCGGTCGCCGAGTTTCCGGCGGTCCTCGTTGTTGCAAACCCTGACGTGATCATGACATAAATGACAGAGCCGCATCGCAAGTTCGTGGAATGGATCCACAAGGCCTGTCTGTTTCATGGCGCGGTCGCGTGCGACGAAACAGGGCGCTCCCTTCCTGGATTAGAATTAGAAGCAGGTGTTACTACCACTACCACGACCACTACCACTACCAGTACCGCTACCACTACCACTACCGCTACCACTACCACTACCACTACTACTACTGATACTACTACTACGACTACTACTACTACTACTACTACTACTACTACTACTACTACTACTACTACTACTACTACTGCTACTGCTACTAAGGGTCTCGGCTGGAGCGCAGGTGAGTTAGAGCGCAGTCCTGCGAGTGTTCATATGGTGATTGTTCCAAGCTGGCTGCTGGTACTGTACCTGATTTACAATTTCTGCTCTAACTGCCTTCTCTGGCTGCACGGGTCCCACTTTGCAACGAACCCACATGTCAGCAGACCCGAGGGTTGTACCTTGTCCCACAGCCGGTACTGAAGTCTCTTTGGAGATGAAAAACCCTGGATATGGAGAAGCGAAGGCTGCTCCGATGAGTAACGTACGTAAACGAGCATACAGGCGAGCCAGGCGTCGAGCAGAGGCACATGGTGCCACCTGGTATCGTGGAGAATGGAGGACAGCGCGATCACTTGGAACTGAACTCCGTTGCAGTGTATCCACTGCACCAAACAGCTCTGGAATGAGGGACAGGCCCAGCGGACTGCACCGCGTCGACCACGTATCCGAACCATGACTTATAATCTGGGTGGCCTGGATCCTGCCTCATATGATGTTTTCTGCGACTGGTTGCAAAATTTAAAAACAACAAGATGTGGACATTGTTTTCGCACAGGAGTTGCACTGGGGATGTAGTAAGCAAGAAGCCAGCTGGCAAATCGGCACGTGGCATGCGATTGTAAGTCCTGACCCCGCCAGCAGGTACAGTGCATGGGGTAGGTATCTTCATATCGTCACGAGTTGCGCTGATACCGGGGCGTCTTTTGCACGCCCGCTGCGTACTTCCCAAGGTAACTTTGGACCTGGTTGCTGGATATCAGCACGTATGGCAGGAGAGACGGAAGGAGGTGATAGCACGGCTCCGGCATGGATTCTGGAATAAGCTTGGCGCCCTCCTACATGCTCTCCCTGTACGTCACCTGCTTATCATGGGCTTTGACGTCAATTCTGGCATCAAACCGCTACCTGGCCTCATAGGACGGGGGGTTCTTCAAACTGAGCGTCACGCTGACCCTGACTTCGAGGCGCTACTGCAGGCTCACCACATCACTCTCCTAAATTCTTGGGGATCTGCCGCACCCAGTAAGAGTCACACTTTCCGCAATCAACAGGTGCGCACGCAGCTTGATTTTATCATGACTAGGCGTCTCACTGCTGATCCGGAAGCACGCCGGGCCTGCCCGGTCCACCTCGACCTGATGCCTTGGAGAAGAGGACCCAAGCACAGGCCCGTGGTTGCGAGCTTACTTTGGGTTGCGGGATGGACACGAGCCAAGCCTGCGCATCCTGGAGGTTGCTCCATGCGTCAGTTGCGCTGTGCTGCAGCGAGTGAGGGTGCAGAAGCTGAGCAGGTACGTCAGACCATGCTCTCAGCCCTGGCACAGACCCAAGAAACCCTTGCCCCTAATTAGTGCCCGTCTCACGGAGCTTAGTCGGGTTGTTTTGGACCACTGTAAGACTCTTTACCCTAGTCGCCCCTCTAATGCCCCTCGACCCCGTGATGCACCTGCGGTTAAGAGTTGCATAGCAGAAATGTGGCGTCAGCACAGACTGCTGAAGAGCATGGGTCTTCCCCGGATCGCACCGAAATTTGGCAGGCATGGAGCCAGTGTTCGGGCACTGCAGAAGACCAGTAGACTCACCCGAAGGCAGCACCTAGAAGAGCTGATAATCCTTGCCGAGAAAGCCTCCCAGCAACAGAATCAGTCTGAGGTTTTTTGGATTTTTAATCAACTGGCCCCCAAAAAGCACGTAGAGAAGGTGCGCATCCGCACGCCGGACGGAAAGCTGCTGGATCAGAAGCAGGAGTTTCAGGCGATTTATGAGGGCTTTCAGCAGGACAACTGACTACCAACGCCCATCCCTGGAAGCTCTCAACATAACTGCCTCTGAGGTTGAGGTTGCTTTCTCACAGCTTAAGAATGGCAAAGCTGTGCCCCATGGTAGTCTCCCAGCTGAAATGTGGAAACTGTGCCCTGCGGAGCTCTCGCAGCTCATGGAGCAACTTCTTCACGAAAGTGAGGAGAACGACTGCTTTCCATTGGAAGTAGTAGACTGCGATCTTAGTCTTCTTCCCAAGCCCAACAAGTCCACTCGACTTCCCAAGGATCTAAGACCCTTAGGGCTTCAGGATCCCAGTGCAAAGCTGCTAGCCATCGTTCTTCGCACTCGCCTGCTTGCAGTGGTCCAAGAGCGCCCGCAACGGGTACCGCAATACGCTTACTGCCCCAACAAGTCAATAGATCAAGCTATTAGTCGGGTTGCTAGCCATTGCCATCGGGTTCGGGAACAGCTAAGAAACAACACGGTCAGCACACACGATCGTCGTGCTGGTGTAGCACTCAAAACCTGCACAGGCGGAATCATGATAAGTCTTGATCTGAGTCGTGCCTTTGACCTATTGGGACGAGAAGCCCTCGACGTTGCGCTGCAGGCTGCTGAAGTGCCGTCAGAGCTACGCATTGCGGTCCTTGCGATCCATGAATCCTGCAAGTATAAGGTTAAGCACGGCAATTTTCGTGATTCCTTTGATATGCAGGTTGGGGTTCGACAGGGGCGTGCTTTATCACCACTTTTATATGCCCTGTACACAGCTTGGTTGTACGATCGCATTGCCGAAGCCACCTCACCACAGTGGGCTGCCGCCTTCATGACGATATTTGCAGACGACAAACATCTGTCGTGGGAGGTGCAGGACATAGCGGACTTGACTTTCGTCTGCAAATGTGTCCAGGTGACCTTTGATCTGCTCAAGCAGAATGGGATGCAGGTGAACCCTGAAAAATCTAAGATTGTCATAGCGCTTCGGGTAACCTCGCTGCCCGCTGGCTGCGTAAGAATGCGCAGAAAACTTCAGAGGGAGTTTTCATTGATCTGGGACAGCCACATAGGCCGCTTCGCATCATGCAAGTATCGCAAATAGTGTATCTTGGGGTAGTTGCCAGCGACACCGGTTTTGAAATGCAGACGTTTATGCATAGGCAAAAGGCTGCGGCGCAAAACCGTCAGCGCCTGCTCAAACTCTTGCATTCGGGCGTGCTGTCCCTGACCCAGCGTGTGCGGCTGTATCGAGCCTGCGTGGTCAGCTCATTGCTCTATGGCCTTCATGCAGTGGGCCTGACACTGCCCGTACTGAGAGTGCTAGATGCCACTGATGCACGTGCCTTACGAGCAATTGCGAAGTCCCGGCCCATCTCTATCATGAGTCAGAAGCTTAGAACTCGACTTAGTGTCCCCTCCCCGGCTGACATGCTGACTAAATTGCTGCGAAAGCGCTGCCTGGCACTGCACAGTGACACCGAGCGTCGCTGGTTTCAAATGCAGTTGGATCAGCTGACTGGGGTTTCGTCGCAAGAAATGCCTTCTCAGGAGGTGTTTCTTACTCGTGCTGGAGTCCCGGGTGTGCCATGCACTGTGTGTGGCGTTGTTTGCATCAATCGTCAGCACATGCTATCTCATATGGCTAGAAAGCACACGGAAGAGTACGCCCGCATGGCGCCGACAGAAAAGCCCACGCGTCTCTCGTACATGATGCACGCAGTCCAGGGTATGCCACAATGCAAGCACTGTAATAAGAAGTTTGTTCGTTTTGAAGGCTTTAAAAAGCACCTGAAGCAGGCGTGTCCTGTCTTACACGGCAAAGAGCCTCCAATGACATCTGCAGATGCAGTGCTTGCGGATCCAGGGCGCTCCGCCGAGCAGGCGGTCGAGGTAGCCTCTGCTCGGGAGGATGGGCTTAGGAGCCCTAATCCTCAGGAGCGTCCCGTGCATTCAGCACCTGAGCTTGTGCACACCGAGCCCTCAACGGTCGCCGACTCTCTCCCAGCATGTCTACTTGATGATCCGCAGTTTCAAGTGCTTTCGAGACAAAGCTGGCAGAGTGTGCTTCCTACTGCCTCTTGTGTGGACAATGGGCTGAGCGCACGGGGTTTAAGCAGCATATCCGATTGAGTCATCCCTGCACTCATGCTGTTCACAAGCGTGCTGTGGCTCGCTGCTCCCAGCTTGGGCTCCTGGCACTGACGCCGTGTAAGTACTGCGGGCTAAACAATAAGCAGCCGTCGCGCCACCTCGCAGCGTGCCCAGTGGTGTACCGAGCCTCACTTGCCCAGTTGCTGTTGATTTCGCGTGATCAGGTCGAGCAGCATGGCAGCACCGATGGAGACGGAGGAGCGCCAGCGTGCAGTGGTGGCCCAGCAGGAGCTGCTAGCTCTGGGCATCACGAGCCAAGCTTCGGCATCGGTCCAGGCGGACGATTGGTGGAAGGAGGCCAAGGACTGGTCCCAGGACAAAGGGCAGAGCCAGAAGTGGAGGCGGCCGTCGTCGAAGGGAACGGGGCGCCAGCCGGGCCAATGGTCTTCCAAGCGGAAGTCTCCGGAGGAGGAGACAGCCACCTCGGGCACGGTCGATCACCAGACCCAGGTGCTGCTCCAGATGATGACCCGGATGACGTTGCGACACGATCAGGAATTGTGTCGACTTCGTCAGGATACCTCCTTCATCATGTTCAGCGATGTCGGAGACCATGGCTGTTTGCAGAAACTCCGCGAAACAGCGGAGAACTGGCAGGAGCAGTTCGTGCAAGGCCGAGTCTCCCTCAAAGTGATCATGATGTTAGCCCTGCCGAAGCTCCTGCAGAAGCCCTGGACAAGGTATCTCAGGACGACTCCCTGGTGGAGAAGTAGAAGACCCTCAACTGGATGGTCGACGGGGAAAACGCCCTCTCACCGTGCTGGACGTACTTGGAGTGGAACCCCTCGGAAAGGAAAGAGGTGGTGGCAAAGCAGCAGCCACTAAAGCACCAAGAGGTCCTCGCCCTGCTGGACCAACTGAACCAGGCAGTGCCCCAGCCGGGAGTTCTGACCGGCTTCAAGAACACCAAGTCCATGAAAACGGCCCAGGCCGGGCTCCGACCGCCCGCTGCAGCCGCAGTCCACGCCGGACTCCAAAAACTATCTGGATGTTCCTGCATGAAGCTGGTTGCAAGCCGCCTTCGCCCGGACCGGGGACAACGACCTCAGCTGGCCAAGCAGCTGGAAGCGGCGTTCCAGGCCACGGCGTACTGCGACTGGACGGCGAGGCGCCACCAGTAGGTGGCCCAGGTCGGCCACCACTGGCGGCCGTGTCTAGGTCGACACGGCAGGTGTCCCGTGGGGACGCCAGACTCCCCATGGCTAGGCTCCATAATCCCGATGCCAATGCATCACTGCAGTCGCTGCAGGTCCTTTACTGGTCAGGGATCATGATGGCCGATCCACTGGCCTGTTCGGGGCTGGCTCAGGCAGGTATGTCTGTGATTGCCAATGCAGGAACACCTTATCTTCCGGCATGCAGGTATTGCTCCGTGGCTGGCGAAACCTACACAGGCAGCAAGATGTGGTTGAGTTCATTACACATGTGATCGAAGCCGCCCAACCTTCAGCCTTTGATGGTGAATGGCAATCGCGCCTCACCAATCCACATACTGTGCCTGAAACAGGTTACCTTCGCTGCCCGCTGATGCTCCACTTTCCGAGCACAGGCTTGCAAGCGATGATAGATGTATGGCACAGACAATATGCGAGGCATGCTTTGGTCGCACACTCCCATCTGGTCATGCTGCAGCTGTGTCGGTATGTGGGAAGTGCTAAAGACCGGAGCCCACTGCCCATTCACGCATGTGTGTGCATCCAACTACCGGCTTTCACGGAGCCGAGCAGTGATGCGGTGAGATGGGAGCCATTTCCATGTAACGTGGGTGATCTTTCATCAGGGGCCTAATGTCACTGAAGGCCACTATCAGGCTGCTCTCTGTACCAAGCATGCTGGAGCTTGGCAGTATCAGGTTTGTAACGATTCGCGTGTGCCCCATGCCCCTACTTCTAGGGACCTACAGCATATTCGGAAGGATGCATATCTGATCGGGCTCCACTCTGCCGCTAGTCTGCGCGAATAACAGCCTCTTGTGACTTGTGGCGAGACGGCCTTTTCTGCACAAGCCGCGGTCGTCTTGCCTGGTTGCATATTTACTGCTCGTTTCAGATGCTGTTGCCGAAGCGCACCACACATGCATCTTTGCAGCCATAAATACTTGCAGTCCCCACCGCCTTTTGCATTCTTTTCGTGTGTTTCGCATGCACTGCCAGCCCTTCATTCCTTGCAACCATCTGCGTGTCAAGCTGGTTCGAGTGCTCTACGATCTAGGTCGATCGTGGAGCAGCGCCTAGGTCGGCACTTAGGAAATCCTGCGTTGCCGTGCCGGTGCCGTACTCAGCTTCCGCGCAGTTTGCATCACCTTGTGCTCCATATCCGTCGTGCACAGCGCATATGTCTCCGCTTGCAGCAGCTACAGCTTTGCAGGGCCCAGGTCGGTCCTACTTTAACGTGCCCAGGTCGGCACGCGTCCACATGGCCACCCGCATCTCGTTTCCGACGTATCTGCTCACCACCTGCCTGGCAGACATGTTGAGCTGGCAGGGCATGGGTGTTCCACCCGCTGTCAGTGTGGCGGCACGCAACAACATCTTCGACTATGCCCAGGCTATGCTGGAGCCGGAGAACTACACCAAGTTTGTTGCTTACTCTGACGCCTTGGCTCTTGCACTACCCGCTCCGCCATCAGTTATCATGCCACAGCCTGACGCACTCCAGGGAGGTGGATACAGTCAGGCAGAAAACTTGGCGTGGGCTCTGCTTTGTCAGGGTAACTGCTCGCTCTGGGAGGCTGTTCGTCAAACTGTTGCTCTCCTCGACTCTGAGGTGCCGAGGCAGGCTATGATGAAGAAGCACGTCCGGGCGCAGAGCTTTCACGTGGGTGTCTGTGCTCGAGGGGCCTTGGTGGGCATCTGCAAAGCCACCCTAGTCCATCGCAACGTATGTAGACTCATGACCTTCTTCATCAAGCATCTCTGCCCGGAGCATCGCTTCACGAGCATCGCTGTCAACATCGACTATGTTACCCCGCCGCACAAGGACAGCCAGAACGGTCCCCAGGAGAATCTGATCGTCAGCCTCAGCCAACAACCCAACAGTGGGCTCTGGGTGGAGGACACGGAGGGCTCGGAATATCTTGAGCATCAAGGCGAGCTGCGGCGTGGCACGTCCCACTTCGCTCATGGACCATGCGCTCCTTTTTCCCCCGCATCTATGCCTGCATGCGGGGCATGACGAGTCAGATCGAACCAGGCGGTTCAACCGCTTCACTCTGGTGGGCTATACAGTTCGACACTGGCAGAGCCTGAAGCAGCCAGCACGTGACACGCTTACTGCTCTAGGCTTTGATCTACCGCCTGGGACAGAACCCCTGAGCGCTGCTCAAGCGATGTCGCCGCTGCCCACGGTTCTGTGCTGACACCTGCCTTGTGGATGCAGTAGTAGCTGTCGCTTAGCAGCTGCATGTGCTGTCGTATGCCCTCGGCTCCTGCAGACCATGACATTGGACGGAATTACTGGCCCCCCCTTTGCCTTAATTGCCTTTGCCGCGTTGCCTCTAAGCCCCACGGCAGCCCTGTAGCAGCACCTGCAACATGCCAGTCACATCAATCTCAGGTTGGGGAAACCTGTAGATAGCTGGGCCACATAGGGTCCGCATAGCTCCCGATGCCTGCATCTGCATACGGCTTGGAAAAGACAGCACCGCGCACTGCTCACGCTATCGCTGCAGCGAACTGCGTTGAGTCATCCACCTGCATTCCATAATTAATTGTGTACTGCTGCAGCTCAGGTGCCCATGGCTTCTTCATCCACGGAGGTACCGCCTCCACCTATGCAGCCGCCAACCACGGATGGAACAGGTGTGATGGGTCTTGAGCAATTTTGGGATGATTCAAGCTCAGTGGATGCTTCAGGCGATACCTGCGCACACACTGGAAGCGCTTCCCTATGGCTGGCAGCGGGCAGCTCTTCTTCTGTTGCCCACACGGAGAGCACAACCTACTCGTCGCTGGAATCCTCTCGACAGCTGACGGATGAACGTGAGTCTGAGGGACCGGAGCATGCGAAAACCACTTTTCTGCAAGAGATGGACTGATGCAATGGCTGCATCCGAACATTGTGTGAGTTGCCAAGTAGGCCTCAGCAAGTTGCTCATAAGTAGCTCTTGCTTTACAGGTTGTGCTACCATAGCACAGCTGCCCTGAGCAGCCGGACCAAAGGTCTGACCCCCTCGTCATGCACTCGGATTGTGCGACGCTCCTGAATGAATGCTACTGCTACTGCTACTGCTACTGCTACTGCTACTGCTACTGCTACTGCTACTACTACAACTACTACTACTACTACCACTACTACTACTACTACTACTACTACTACTAATACTACTACTACAACTACTACTACTACTACTACAACTACTACAACTACTACAACAAGTACTACTACTACTACCATTACCACTACAACTACTACTACCACTACCACTACCACCACCACGACCACTACCACGACCACTATCGCCACCACCACCACCACCACCACCACCACCACCACCACTACTACTACTACTACGACGCCGACTACTACTACTACTACTACTACTACTACTACCACTACTCCTACTCCTACTCCTACTGCTACGGCTAATGCTACTGCGATTGCCACTACCGCTACCGCTTCCACCATTTCTACTATTTCGACGAACACACTACTGATAGTTGTGGTATTATACACGTGTGCTGGGAAAGGCAAGAGGTGGGTGATAATAATTTGCTTGCAACATCACACTTCAAACCCGGGTCCGTTCCAAGTAGCAGTGCATGTCGTTGCTAGGCCGGTAATCAGAAGCCCAGTAGGCCGGGAAAAACTTGCGTTTTCTGGTCTCAGCTCGGGATAGCTTGCGTGCAGCCACTCCGTCGCATCGCACGACATTCTCCGCAGGGTTCCACATAGCTCAACTCCTGCCCTTCGTGGAGGCATGGGCCTGCCCTCCTGCAAGCACGCTGTCGGCGTCTTTGGAAGGCACTTGCGTGACTTGCGTGGTTGGCATGGCAAAGCCGGGCACTGGATTCCGAGCCGCCCAGGATTCACGTTTCAACCGCAGCCCGGCACTCGGCATGCCAAGGAACCCCACCTCCCAATGTCAGCAAGAACTTCTCAACCGTGCATCAGGTGGGATGACATGCGGTATGCAGTGGATACGATGCCACCAACCGCGCGATGCCATGCCGCGCGAGCTGCTGAGGCCATCTCCCGTGCGCTCACAATACAAGCTGGGTGCTCAGGATGTCGTTTCCTTGTTGTGCTGGTGAGAGTCTGTTTTTGCGCCTTGTCAGACCGTCTGAAACCGGCGGTCAACCAGAAGCTGGCGCTGTTGGTACAGCTCAGTGTCACAGCGCTTGCAGATCGCAATGCGCAATTCCCCACGAACAGCCTGAGCTCGGCTTCCGACACCTCCGAACTCTTCAGACTCCGCTGATCCAAAGACCAGACCTTTCACGGCCGCGAGCAACCTTCACAGCTGCCGCGATGCAGCCTTGTGGTCAAGCGCCAGCAGCTTCACCAGCGCACAATCAGGATCGCACTGAGCAGCCCTTTCATCGCGAGTTGTGCGTCCAGCAACAACAGCAGGGTCGTCCGCAGGCTTCACAGCCAGCACAGGCTCGGTTACGCCAGCAGGACATGTTCAAGCGTTGATGAGCAGGTGCTTTCTTTAGCTGCAGGCCAACCCGCATTGATGACGGCCTGCACGGCAGGCACCCTCGTGGAGCTACGGAATGCACTACTCGCAGCCACGACCTCTGCAGCAGCAGTTGCAGCCCACGCAGCCACAGTGGGTCAGCGGCAACGTGTCTCGCGGCTGACTTCAGCATGTGCTCTAAGTAACTTTTCCCGACTGCCGGCGGCATGTGTGTGTGTGTGTGTGTGTGTGTCGCGCCGTTTGCGAAAGGGTCTGTTAGTGACATGTCTAACTGCATCAAGTCGTGGCGGGCAAAAAGCACAACTGGAAGGCAACCGCGGGGAACCAGCGACTGACACGAAGTGTCATCTCAGCTTCTCGTTTCCGCGTTCATTTGTCTCTCAACGTTCAGCTCCTTCCAACTTGTCTGTGCGATTTAGGCATCTCAAGAGGGCTACGGCCTTCTGTGGTGGTCGGACAGATGACTTGAACTTTATGGATTGAGGGAACAGCTGAGTAAAATTGTGGATATTGCTGGATCTCGGGTCGGGTCGCTGCTTCAGCCGCGAGGCTACCACAGCCGCAGCAGCCGCAGCAGCCGCAGCAGCCGCAGCCGTCGCAGCCGTCGGCACCGCAGCCGCACTGTCACCCCCCGCAAGGTTACAGATGTCAGGGACTTTGCAAGAAGAACTGTCAGTCGCAGCCGCAGCAGCAGGCTGGGGCTTGGCCCTTCTTGGATTGCCACTACCGAAGTCCGACTCTTCCTAGCCATAGCCGGCTCGCGAAGCGCAGTCTTCACCCCGTCAAGGCTCCGCAGCCACGGCCGGCCCCGCTGTCGCCGCAGCCGCAGCGCCTTGCGCCACCTGCGCCGCAGCGTCCAAGCCAACCTCCGAAGGGAGCCAGAGCCTGCATACGGGAACGTGGAGTTTCACTCCCAGTCTCAATGGCTCCAGCCGTTTCAGCCACAGAACTTCACACGCCTTTCTGCTAGCAGCTAGCACGGATTAAACTGTACTAATTAATCGACATATGTCGGCATGTCGGCCCAGGAAGTCCAAGCCCAGCAGAAGCTTGGAAGGGCAGGCTCGCCATTGCTGCATGGCAGCATTCTCCAGCTCCGTTGGCACATTGACACATTGTGGGATGTTGCGGCATGGCATGAATCCCAGAAAATTTCATGCTCCGAGTGAAATATGCCCAGATTCCCAGGATGATGCGGTGAGGGACTTCGATGGTGACTTCGAGGCCACGTGGCGCCACCTCCATGGCTTTTCATGATGCGGAGTGCTCCGGAAGAGTAAAAGCTGACAGCTGTCACAAGGTTCGAGGCCGGATGTGGTAGTTTCGACTTTCAACAGCGAAGAGAACGTGGGGTCGGAGCTGTTATAGCACGGAACGAGTAGCAATGCTCCCGACCACACCACAGCACTAGAGCACTAGAGCACTAGAGATCTAGTCTGGTCCAGCTCAATCCTTCCGGCTCCAGGTCTCACCATCAAACCAGACATGGACACTCAGCGCATCTCAGCGTAGCGCTAGCACGCAGGGTTTGGGGGTTCTTAGCCTCCAACCCACACGCTGTGCAAGCAGGATCAAGCCTGGGAGAACGAGAGAGACCGGAGACGGGAGATCTTGTAGCCACTCTCGACAGAAGTTTTTTTGCCCCAGGTTGAGCTGCTTGGACGCCACTTGGCCGGACACAGGGAGTCCCAAGCAGAGCGTGCTTGCGTGCTTGGGCGTGCTCAGGCGAAGGCTTCATGCTTCGGACCTCGAAGAAGCTGCCAGGAAAGGCCGGCGCCCAAAAGCGCCCCAGGCTTTTCTCCTTGCTTCCCTCCTCCTCTCCGGTGGAGGCCTACGCAGCCCTGCGGCAGTGGCCCGGTGCGAAAACTCAGACGAAGAGGCTCCACTTCGAGTCCTCCTCGCAGCTCGGCATCAAAACGGAAGCACGCCGACGCCGCGTCTTTGCTTGGATCGTCCTTTCTTCTTTCCTTTCCGCCCTGAGGTACAAGGCTGTGCTGCAGCGATTGCTGGACCTACAGGGACCTGCAAAGGCTGTGTGTAGCCGTAGCCCGAGCCTCCTTCGTTCCTCGTTACACCAGTTTCATCCTCCTCGTCTGCAGGTGCAACTGCCGCCGCACTGGGTGTCTGGGCAGAGAAGTTTGCAGCTTTTCAGCCGGTTCCGAACTTGGCGACGACCCCAAACTCAGCCTGTTGCGTAGCCCATGAGATGGGCGACTTTAAGGATTTTTTTTTGTATCTCGGCTTCGTTTTTTTACAAATGGGTTTCAAAACTGGTGCTTTGGTAGTCATGTTGAAAACAGTATGATTTGAAACGTGTTTTCGATTTGGGTTTCGTGGTGGTGGTTGAAGATTACGAAACGATGGTTCAAAACTTGGTATGTTTCGACTGCTGCGGAAAACTTTGGCCAGGATTTGAGTGCAAAGCTATGTTGAACACCGGATTTGGTCGAACTTTAGACCTTAGAATGCTCAACGCTTCCCGGCTCGGGCTCAAGCACTCAGGTACTCGCATCAGTGCCGAACTTCCGCCCGTTGGCGAAGTTAACGCGTTTTTGACATTCTGGTCCATGAAGCCCCGCTGTGTCTTGAAGCCTCGAGCGGTCTGAGAGCTCGAAAAGCCTGCAGAGTCCAGCTGAGGCAACTTCGGTAGAGTTCACGTCAGGAAGAAGGCCTTCCACTGCAGTTGCAGAGCACTGCAAGACCTCACTCTGTGTCGTGAACGGGAGTCCTTCGCCCCATTATACGGGGCCCCAGCTCCTTCTCGCTTTTCTCGATCTGATGTGCTCTGGCCACAAGCATGTAGAACGACATCGAGCTGAGACCGGGGCCAACAATTCAAATCTAGGAAAGTCAGCACTCAGCTGCATGTCAGCCCCCCAGCTCTGAATGGCCTCCGACTTGGGACTTTGGACACGCCCCAGTGTTCGCCAGGTGGCTCATGTTCTGCTTGCGGATGTGATGGGGAAGGCGCCAGACATCGAGGAATCGAGGATGCCAATTCGTTCTGTTAGGTACTTCGTGCAAGCTTGCTGCTCCTGGACAGTCTAAGTGACGTGACTACTTGACCACTGCAGTGGCTTGGCTCTTGAGTCTTGAGACAGTGGGCTCAGCCAGCTTGCCTGGGGGAATGCAGTGGCGACGCTGATTCTGGTAGTTCCATACAAGAGCGACCGCTGCGCCGCCGCCGCGGTCGTGTGTGGTCGTAGTCGCCATCGTCACTGGCGCGAGCATCGTCATCGTCTCTGTCCCTTATTCACAGCCATCACTACTACAGCAACGGACGGCATCAATACCCAGCAACTAGCATGCATGCGACGGACGGCATCGCCGTTCTCGTGGCAATGGCAAGAACCTCTTTGGATCACTCCTAAGCCCTAAGCATGTCTTATGTCCTTTGTGTTTGTGAGTGGATCAGGCCCTGCCCGAAGGTGCAGCCAGCCGGGAAGGCCACCAGGCTCCCGGCAGATGCTGCAAGTAAGTCCACACGCATGTGTTGAGACGTGAACCGCCGCCTGTTCGGAGGTTCTCCCATACCAAAGAGAGGCGGCGCCCTGGACTGCAAGGAGACAACTGGGTGTCTTATCGACTGCCGGCCCTTGAGCTTGTTCCGCTTACTTTGTTCTTACCGGCAACGCAGGTCTAATAGTTCTTTGCAAACCCATGTCATGTAGGCTGTATGCATGCATGCACGTCAAATGTACATTATTTACTACCTACCTACCTGCCAGCCTGCCTACCTGCCTGACTAGATACCTATTTACATACCTGTCTACATATCCAGCTATCTGGCTTTCTACCTATCTACCTATTTGTCTACATATCCACCTACTGTAGCTAGCTACCTCTCTGTGTATGTATCTGCCGATCTATTTATCCATCTTTCTGGGAACATAGCAAGATGCATAGCCGCGGCCAGGAATCAGGAAGGCCGTCACGTACCGCCGCCCAGGTGAACTTTGCACTTCGGCGTGGGGGCCGGGTGCTGCTGGCAGACGAGATGGGTCTGGGGAAAACAGCCCAGGCGGCAAGGGCTCACCGCGAATTTTGGACTTGTAGCAGCTTCGCGTTGTGCTGCGATGCAAGTCCACAGTGCGTGGCTTCGATGGCAACGTGCCCAGGCCCTGACACTGTGCTCCCAATTTCCAAGCGACTTCCCATTGCTCGTGGCGCCTTGTCAGAGTAATGAGAGAAGAGGCAGCGAAGGCTCGCAGAGGCCTCGCAGAGCCCTCGATTCTCTCGTGTCTTGGCGGCCCCCCTAGGGCCCCAGGGGCCTGTGCCCTCCTTGAAGCTGAGGTCTGCCCGTCCTCCCTACGTGGGAACTGGCGAGAGGAGGCGCAGCAAGACTCGCATAGCGCTCTGGACTTCGAAGTGTTACGGGGTGCACGGGAGCACTCTCAAATCTGCCAAAGAGTAGTGCAGCCCTGCGCCGCTCTGCGCCTGGGCCTGGAAGGCCTCGCGGTGGCTTCCGTCATCGATCGTGTCAAACCCGGCGGGGAACTGAGACTGTTAGACTTATCGGGCCGCAGAAGCTACAACATTCATCTTTTTCACTTGGTTTTTGGATAGAGGGATCAACGATGCGATCTCTGCTCGACTTTAGAAAGCATCTCAGCGTGAGTCCCAAGCCAGGATCGTCACATCCAAGTGGTGCTGAAGGCACCGGCCGGGTTGGTGTAAAGCCGCTACCCATTATACCGGGTATCTACTTCCATCTACCGGACTTGAAGGGACTGGTTCACATCAGCCCGAAGATTCGCTCTGCCTGCAGGGCTCAGACAAGCTTCGCCGCGAGGCACCGGAGAAGTGCAGATGCTGCCATTGGGCTTGTCACGTTCAGCGGCGCGCACCCGCTGTGGGGGCAGAGAGTGGCATAGTCCTGCTCTGGCACTCTTTGGGGGCAGAATGCTTGTTACCGCCAGGGATGTTCAAGTACTTCCGTTCCGTCCGGGTGCCAATGCCTGCCAGGCACGCGTGGTGATTGTCAGCTACGACCTGATAGCTCAGCAGGAGCTGCTGCAGAGCACAAAGTTGTTTTTGCATGTTTCTCTCCCGGTCGTCCGCAGGCTGCAGTTGATTCGCTGCAGTTAGGGGCCAGGGGATACGGCACATCTAAAGGGACAATCTTTTCGTCCTGTCCTCGCCAAGCAGATCTGAGCTGAAAAATGTCAGTTTGCTTGAGTTCGCTCCTCAGATTCGCTGGCCTTGGGCGCCCTTTTGGGATGACGTCGCAATGCGAGCAGGAAGCCTTTCAGCAGTCGGCCCACGGCAAGAAGTACCGCGTGGTCATTTGTGACGAAGCCACCCTGCACCAAAAGGGGAAATTCCTGTCTGACTAGAAATAATCAGCTCTGATCTCGGCGTCTGAGGCTCACTTCCTCAAGACGCCATCGTCTCAGCGATCCAAGGCGGGGACTCCGAGGGGGCCGAGAGCACAGCCTCGCACTTGAGCACGCCGCTCAAATTTTGTGTCCAGAAATTCGGGAGGCGGGTTCTTAAGAAACACAAGTTTCTTCTGATCCTATCTTATGCCTCTTTATGCAATGCACTGCGCACTTGCGACATCCACAGTGGAGGGCCTCCATAGTGTCGACCATCGTGGATAATGTTGAATTGAATTTATTAAACCGGGTGATAATTAAAATATTTCCTGGGCCAGAATTTCCGGACGGAAGAGGAGTTTAAAGGGCGGAGCCCAAATGCCCCAAACAACTTATCATAGATGGGAGGTTACATTTATAAAAGGGGTGACAATTAAAATATTCAGGGCCCCAAATCACCAAAAAATTAGGATCCAGGTTGAGTAATTAATCAATTGGCAAATGCTCAAACTCAGAGGAAAACCAGCCAGCAGAATGCAGATCGGCACAGACGACACTGAAGTACTAGCTCGCAGAGTGCAGTTCCAGACTGTTTCACTCCACCCCTCGGCAGATCCAATGGCATCCAGAGAGCTGTGAAACAGAAGAACTCAGGCTGCCTTAGGTGGCAGACCCAGCTCCAGACGCAGTCTGTTCAGCAGATACCGCTGCAGCTTCGCAGGGACACCGGTTCCCTATTCCAATTCTATATAAACGGAGCCATTTCACAAAGCCGGCAAGGGTAACCCTTTGCAGCCCTTCTTCTGGCAATTATAAACGGGGTGGCAATAATGAACTCCTCCGGGGGAGGGGCTCCCGATGGGAAGCCTTGCTTTTGGGAAAGCTATGAAGCCAGTGGCTTTGGACAAGAAGCCAGAGGCTTTGGTATTCGAAAGCTGCAGGCATTGGCAAGAAGCCAGGGACTCCGGATTCCAGGAACTGCAGCCGCTAAACTTGAGGTCGGTTCCTTATTCCAATTCTATATAAACGGAGCCATTTCACAAACCCGGCAAGGGTAACCCTTTGCAGCCCTTCTTCTGGCAATTATAAACGGGGTGGCAATAATAAACTCATCCGGGGGAGGGGCTCCCCATGGGAAGCCTTGCTTTTGGGAAAGCTATGAAGCCAGTGGCTTTGGACAAGAAGCCAGAGGCTTTGGTATTCGAAAGCTGCAGGCTTTGGCAAGAAGCCAGGGACTCCGGATTCCAGGAACTGCAGCAGCTAAACTTGAGGTCGGTTCCTTATTCCAATTCTATATAAACGGAGCCATTTCACAAAGCCGGCAAGGGTAACCCTTTGCAGCCCTTCTTCTGGCAATTATAAACGGGGTGGCAATAATAAACTCATCCGGGGGAGGGGCTCCCGATGGGAAGCCTTGCTTTTGGGAAAGCTATGAAGCCAGTGGCTTTGGACAAGAAGCCAGAGGCTTTGGTATTCGAAAGCTGCAGGCTTTGGCAAGAAGCCAGGGACTCCGGATTCCAGGAACTGCAGCAGCTAAACTTGAGGTCGGTTCCTTATTCCAGTTCTAAATAAACGGAGCCATTTCACAAACCCGGCAAGGGTAACCCTTTGCAGCCCTTCTTCTGGCAACTTTGGCAAGAAGCCAGGGACTCCGGATTCCAGGAACTGCAGCAGCTAAACTTGAGCCGGGCAGACTCCTTGCTTCAGTCCAGTGGCGTCAGAGGGAGTTCAGAAGGAAAGCAGAAGGGGCGAGGGCACAGAAGCCAGAGTGCCGCGAATGCCACAGGTTGAGACTTCACGTACTACTACTATTACTACTATTACTACTATTACTACTATTACTACTATTATTACTATTACTACTATTAATTACTACTATTAATTACTACTATTAATTACTACTATTAATTACTACTATTACTACTACTACTACTACTACTACTACTACTACTACTACTACTACTACTACTACTACTACTACTACTACTACTACTACTACTACTATTAGTACTAGTACTACTATTACTACTATTACAACTATGACTACTATTATTACTACTACTATTACTACTAGTATACTAGGCCCGGAGCAGGCCAGAGGTTTACTATTGCGACCCGGACCCCAGACCCTGCCCCAAGAGACGCCCGCGCAAAACAACCTCAGGGGGGGGGGGGAGGGGTTTATTAATATCAATCCAACATTAGGAAGTTCGCCAGGCGCTTCGCCCGATCCTCCAGGAGACTCGGCGATGCGCCCTCCTCACGGGAACGCCTGCCCTGGCGAAGGTTCGCCGAGCGGGCGACGCATCAGACTTCATGGGTTGCATGACTTCGGGAACTGCCACGAGGCCTCAGAGCTCTACCCGCTGTTGGACTGCCCCGGACTCAGACTCTTCAGGCTGTCTTTCCCTTTCAAGCATCTGCTTGGTGATCGCACCCCCCTTTTGAGAGTTAGCCTTTATTCACGCAGCGGGTAACAAGACGCTGCAGTCCTTGTCATTGCTCAGTCCTTGCCTCCCGTGACTTTGCCTGCATGACATGGCATAAGAGCCGTGAGCTCGGGCAGCAGTGCAATCGAAACAGCGGGGAACGGCCACTTGGAAGGCCTGCTGCCGGGCGTGCTGCCGAGTCACAACGAGTTCTGCAAAAGGTATTGTGACTTGGCAAGTAGCAGAGCCATGTCCCCGCAGCCCTCATGCTGCATGATCCCAGCTCTAGGCAATGAGAAGACGCTGCGGCTTGGCAAGCGGCATGTGAAGCAGTGGGATGCTTGCCGTTCATAGCTTTGCCCATGCTGGCTTCAGGGTTCTCCAGGCACAAAGCTAGCGCGGCTTGGGTCTGGAATGTGATTAGGACGTCACATGATGCAAGACAGGTCTGTCTAGCCTAGGTCCTATACGGTTACAGCGAAGTCAGCTGATGCTGGTCGCGTAGACACCAGCTGCATGCCACTGCTGACAACCGGGGCACAGCGGAAGCTTTGGGTTTCAACGACTCAGGGTTGAGTTTTGATTTCTTGAATCTGCGTCCTCCATGGCAAGGAGGGCTGTCGCTTGGGAGATGCCTCTTGGCTTGGCTTGGTCACCGCGTTCGTGCTGTGTCAAACGCAACACCTTTGTGGACCGGGTTCGGTATGGTCGCACCTTGGATCGGTGTCTGAGGAGCTCTATGCAGTCCTCGATGCTGTCATGGTCCGACGCTTCAAGAAGGCAGCTTGAGGGTGACCGTGAGTAAATGCCATTGACGTTGAAGTTTCCAGAGTCATGGTGTGCGCGCGCTCATGCGTCGGATTGGGTTGGTGGGTGGACACGTAACGCAGAAGCTACAAAGGCTGCAAGATGGCAGCAGCAGGCACAGGGGTCTAGGAGCAGGAGCAGCAATAGCCCCAGTGCAATTCGTTAGGCTCACAGCATTTGCTCCCGTCCGACAACTTCTCCGTTTTCACCCCCAAACCCCAAAATCCAGGGAACGGAACATCATCATGGGAACCGGCTACCCCATGCTGCTTCGGGGCTGAGGTGAAACCATATCCTGGCCCAGAAACAGCGACATTCTGGGATCCCAGTTGTCAATTGTGCAGGGTCGTTGGTTTTGCCTACGAGATACTGGAGTCAACCGGGCCCATGGACGAAGCGAGGGGAAAAGACTGGGCGGAGAAGAGCTTTGAAAAGGGGCTGGTGTTTTTTGGGTCACCACAGGGTTTTTTTGTGTACTGTCGGAAAGGCTTTTTCTCTGCCTGGGTGGCTTCAAATGGCCCCCGAGGCAAAAGGAACAAATGAAGCCTCGAGGAAGGCAGAACACACTTTGACAGGCCACACAAGGTTTTGTTGTTTCTTAACAAGGCTTCATCCAGACGTGTCGGTATCGCCTGGGTTCTGCCTTATGTGTTCTTTCTGTTGTTTGTTTTTCTTCCAAGCAGTGCCCTTCGAATTTGCAGGTTTATGCAGGTTTCGATCACTGTCACCCTTCGCTGGCTCCCTGGTATTCGCAGGCGTTCTGTTTTTCGCGCTCTTCCTGGCCTTTGCTCTTCGCAGGCTTCCCGCCCTAATCTCCCTGCCCTTCGCGGGCTTTCGCCCCTTCATGGGCCCCCTGTCCGTTGCGGGCTTTCTGCCCTTCACCGGCTCTCTAGTCTCTTTCGAGCGGTTTCCTTCTTGTGCTCACTTTCTCTAGAGTCTTTCGAGTGGTTCGCTCCGTTTTCTGTACCTTTCGAGCGGTTTGCTTCTCTGTCTCAAAATCTCAAGTCTCCTTCGAGCGGTTTGCTCCATGTTTTAAACCTTACTTACATATTCTTTCGAAAGTCTATGGTCTGTTTGGAGAGGTTTGCTGGTTGTTCTCAATTCTCCTAGTCGTTTTCAACGGTTTGCTTCTTTTGCTCAAAGTCTCTACTCTCTTTCGCTTGGCTTGGTCCTTGTTTTCAAACTCTCTAGTCGTTTTCGAGCGGCTGCTCTTTTTGCTCAAATCCCCGAGTCTCTTTCGAACGGTTTGCTGCTTGTGTTCTCAAGTTTTTCTAGTCCCCTTCGAGCGGTTTGCTTCTTGTTCTGAAATTCTCTCGTCTGTTTCGCGCGGTTTGCTCCTGGTCCTCGACTTGCCGAGTCGCTTTCGAGCGGTTTTCTCCTTGTTCTCAAACTCTTTGTCCTGTTCGAGCCGTTTGCTCCTTCTTCGCCAAGTGTTTAGTCTCTGTCGAGTGCTTTGCTCCTTGTTCTTGCGTTGTCTAGTTTCTTTCGAAAGGTTTACTCTTCCTTCTTAGATTCACTAGTCTTCTTCGAGCGGTGTGCACCTTGATCTCAAATTCTCTCTCTCGTCGAGCGGTTTGCTCCTAATGTTCATAAGTTTCTAGTCTGTTTCGAGTGGTGTGTCCTTTGTTCGCTAATTGCTAATCTCTTTCGTTTGTTTTGCTCTTTGTTCTGAAACTCCCCGGTCTGCTTCGAGTGGTTAGCTCCTTTTCTCGATTTCTCTAATCCATTTCGGGCGGCTTTGCTCCTTTTGCTCAATTTTTGCAGCCCATTTCGAGCCGTTTGCTACGTTTTCAAATTCTCTACTCGGTTCGGAGCGGTTTGCTCCTGCGGCTCAAGTTCTCTAGTCTAGTGCTTTTCTTGCTGTTTGCTCCGGGTTCTCTAGTCCCTTTCGAGCAGTTTGCTCCGTGTCCTCAAATTCTCGTGTCTCTTTCGAGCGGTTAGCTGCTTTCTCGAGACCTTTAGTCCTTCTCGAGCGGTTTTCTGGTTGTGTTGTCAAGATTGAAGGTCGTTTTCGATTCGTTTTGCTCTTTGTTCTCAGAGCCTGCAGCCTTTTTCGAGCGGTTTGCTCCTTGTTCTCAAATCCTCGAGTCGTTCAGGAGCCGTTTCCTCCATGTGAAGCGGGGTGGTCTTTGTGTTCGCAATTTTCTTTCTTTTTTCAAGCGCTTTGTTTTTTGGTTTCCCAAACTTTCGAGTTTCTTTCACTTGGTTTGCTCCTTGTTCTTAGTTTGTGTTGTCGCTTTCGAGCGGCTTGCTCTTTCTTATTCAATTCCCCCGGGCCTAGCAGTTGCAGGGCTGAGGGATTTCAAGGGTGGGTGTGGACCCCGGGGGCGGCACTAAGGGATCGGTTCCCGACGAGCACCCCCCACCCTCCCCGGCCCCCTGCTAGGGCGACAGTGCCGATGCTTGCTGGAGGGCTCAAACATATGACTGACACTGTATGCCTTCCATGGACCATGACATTGTGTTGGTTGCCGGCTCCATGCTGGTTTATTCTTGACATGATAGCACTCTGGGCGGCGGGCATTGTTACTTTCCCCTTTTCTTACTGTCTGATATTTTGTTCCGTACATGAAGACGCCGGACTGGTTGCTCACGTTGCGTCCAAGGTATTCATGTGAGCTTGTCCACAACTACTTCAGGTATCAACCGCTCGTTTGTACATTTGGGGCGACATGTGTGGTGGAGAGTTCGTATGGGTATTCAGCCACATCCGCCGCTAGCACTGCAACCTCGTTTGGACATGCTGGGCAAGTACAGTAGCCGTTCATCACGGCAGCAGCCTTGTTTACTTCAGAACTTCCCTCCTGGTATTTGGGTGGTGGCGTGTTCGCCCTCGGTGCTGGAACTCGGTTCCCTCCGCACATGGCGCGCGCCTTTGGGTCGCCCTCGTGCGTGCCCTCGGTGCTGGAGCTTAGCTCCCTCGGCACTGGCCGCACTGCTGCGCCCCGTTACATTCGTGTTTGTTACTACCGGATGGATTCCGATTCTGTTGCCTGCTGGTATTCCAGGAGGCTGTTGATGGCTGGATCGGATACTCCTACAATCTCCTACAGCTACTAATGGTTCCAACCCAACTCATTCATCATTCACGGCCCCTCACTCCTTTCCTCTCACTTCGTTACAGTCAGTGTTCCTTGTTCTGCACAGGTGCATGGTGCCGCACTCTGGGACGGCGATCAATGCGACTTACTACTTCTAACTGACTGATTTGCTGAGCCAATCGTGTCGTAGGGACCGTCGAGCCACAGTATTTTTTGCCAAAGCGGTACTGGGGCGCCGTGCATGGCGTTGGGTGGAGGGGGTGTGCTGTCATACCTGCTCCATGCTTTGTAACTTTATGGGCAAGTTGGACACCATGTATAGGGTCAGGGGTGTGAGGGCGTCCGGGGCATGTGGGTGGCACTCTACGCTTACCGCATGCATGTACAGCTCGCTTGTGTTGTGATTCCTCCAGGTTTTTTCTTGCAAGACGGGTATCTGATTCAACAGTTAAGCCTAACGGTATTTGGCAGTTGTGACTTGTCTGCATTAACTAATTTTCCCCCACTTGAACTCTGTGACGGAGGGGGGCTATGACGTTTTCGGAGCCCCCCCGAGATGTTGAGAGGGACGTGGGAGGTAGGCTGCGCCGTATGCGCTAGTCGTCACTCACTCACTCACTCACTCACTCACTCATTCACTTCTTATTCAATTCTGAGCTCGTTTTCGAGCGGCTTGCTCCTGTTCTGAAATCCTCAACTGTTTTCCAGCGGCTTGCCCCTTGTTCTTAAATTCTCTAGTACGTTTGGAGCGGTTGCTCGTTGTTCTCAATTCCCTAGTCTCTTTCCAGCGGTTTGCTACTTGTTGTTGGTTTCTTGAGTCTCTTTGGGAGGTTTTCTCCCTGTTCTCAACTGCTCGAATCTTTTTCAAGCGGTTTGTTGCTTTTTCTGTCCCCTTCGAGCAGTTTGCTCAATTGTTTCAAGATACTCGAGTCTCTTGTTTTCAAATAGTTTCTTTCGAGCGCTTGGCTCCTTGTTCTGGAATGCTCTAGCCTCTATCGAGCCCGCTCGATCCTCGTTCTCAAATTCTCTCGTCTTTTTCGAGCGGTTGTTTTCTGTCCTTTTCGAGCGGCTTGCTCCTTCGTCTCAAGATTTCTATTCTCTTTCGAGCGGTGTGCCCCTTGTTATTAAATTCTCTAAGTCTCTTTCTTCTTGTTCTCAAAATCTCTAGTCCCTTTCGAGCGGTTTGCTCCTGTTCTCAAGTTCTCTAGCAGTTTGCTCTTTGTCTTCGTCTTTTTCGAGCTTTTTGCTCCTTGTTCTCAAATGCTTTAGTCCCTTTCGCTTGGTGTGCTCCTTGTTGTCTCATTCTTTAGTTTTTTTCGATCGGTTTGCTGCTCTTGCTCAAGTTCTCCAGGCCCTTTCGAACGGTTTGGCCCTCGTTCTCAATTTCCCCAGTCTTTTTCGAGCGCACCTTGTTCTGAAATACTCTAGTCCCTTTGGATTGCGCCTTGTTCTTAACTTCTCTACTCTCTTTCGCTGCATTCGCTCCTTCTCAAGTTCTGTAGTGTCGTTCGAGCGGTTTGCTCCTTGTGTTCTCAAGTTTTCTAATTTTTCGATCTCTCTTCTTTCTCTCATCTTTGATTTCCCTCGTCCCGCTTGGTTTCTCTCCGTCTCTAGATGTCTTTTTGTTTTCTCTCTCTCTCTCTCTATCTCCCTCTCTCTATATATATCTCTCTCTCTCTCTCTCTGTCTCTCTGACTCTCTCTCTCTCTCTCTCTCTCTCTCTTTCTTCTCTCTCTCTATCTCTATCTCTCCCTCTCGCTCTGTCTTTCCCTCGGTCACACTCTCTTTCTTTCCAGTTACTTCTGTCTCTCTGTCTCTTTGCCTCTCTGTTTCATGTCCCATGTCCCTTTATTCTTTTGTTCTTTCGGCTTTAAGCCCCACAGCCCAGGGCGCCAAAAAATCTCGTACGGCCGATTAGGTTGTTATTTTGTCTCCTTAAAGTTTCTCGTCTTCCTTCGGCCGTATATAAAACCCCACACCCTGGGCGTGAAAAGACCTGTATGGCCGGTTAGGTTGTTTTTTGCCTCCTTAAATCTTTTTGTTCCTTCTGCCCTATAGATCCCAGACCCTGAGGATCTGAACAGGGCGAGAAAAAAGACCCCAAGCGAGAAAGTGAGCATGACGAGCCTTGTCGGGGTGTGAAAAAAGTCCCGCCCCTTTGAACAGGGAGGGGCGCTTTGGAAAGCGTCGTGGCTTTGTTTTCACTGCCAGGAGGTGCTCAGCCAGCTCCCGGCGAAGCGCCGGCAGCGCGTGGTGCTGGCCGCCCGGCAGCATCGCATCCACTGTGGTGTTCGGGTAAGTCTGCTGGGTTCAGCTCTTTTCAGCGGAATCGCCAAGGCACACGTTAGGGGTCGGGCTGGCAGTCAGGTCAGTGCGCAGGTGTGCAATCATACCCGACGCTTGCCTGCTCGTCCCCTCCGAAGCCTCATCCAGTCTTGGCTGGGCTGATGTCACGCGATCTGACACGGGTATCTCAGGACAGGCTGAGCAACGAGCAAGGCAACCGTCCACTTTGCTTCAGGGCCACTGACATGGTACTTGGAGCGTGGAGCCCTGTCCACATCCGTCTACCTTTCAGTCGAATCTCCCAAAGTTTTGCCTTTTCCGATGGGCCACGGAGTTTATTCCAAATAGGGACACGCATCTTGGTCTCTTGTAGTGGCAAAGTTCAGCGCAGGTGTGCTGAAAGAGCTTCGGGAGAAGATGAGTGCCTTCGGGTGTGGCTCGACAGAGATTCGGAAGGCTCCCGACCTTGACCCTGACAATTCGGCTAACGGTAGGCAGCCACCTCTCCACTTCCGACAACAATCAGGTCAGCGTGAAGAAGGAGATCTCCAGGCTTCTGGCCATGTCTGCCACACATCGGAAAGTAGAACACCTGACGGGGTGACAGGGCTCAGTGTTGAGGGTTGCAGTGATTGGTGCTTGGCCGTACAAATCCAAGCCCCTCCAGCACAGCCACTCGTATTCTGTGGGATGTCAAAAGTTTCGGCACCGCTGCTTTCGCCTTTGTTCCAGTGGCAGGGCGGCAAGAGTGGTGCCGCTGCTACGGAGCTTTTCAGGCCGATGGTTTTGGGCTGTCCATGTCTATAGTCACAAAAGTCCTACGTCCTCAATATGGCCAAGTAAAATTCTCGAATCGCTGGGCTCCAATGAGGCTCACCGGCCTCGCCAAAGTGGATGCAGTCGCAGAATATGTCCCTTGGATCCTGCAACCGCTGCTTTCTGTACGGCGCCCATGTCTGACCCGAGGTGCAGTACTTGGTGGAGGCTGAGTGCCGGTTCCTGCTTTTTGCACATCACCACGCAGTGGCTCGGACGGGGACGAAGACCTAAGACCGAAGCACTCTTGCGGTTGCGAGCCCCGAAATTGCAAGGGTTGTTGGACTCAGCCCGGGGCATGGGGCGGAATCTTCCAAGTAGGGGCACGGTTCCTCCTGCATTTCACACGCCTTGGGTTGTCTACCGGGTACACCGACTGCCGGTCGCCCGATTTTGCTGTTTTCGATTCCTGCTTTCCGCCTCAACTTCTTTGTATCCATTCGCGTTCCCTCGCCACCTCGAGGTGATGGACACTTTACAGCAGAAGCTCGAGAAGTTGAAAGCAGGATTCATCCGCACCTGGGCTTTCGAAGACCTTATGGTGCGACGGGACTCAAAAAAGCTAGTGTGTGTCGGGGTGTGTGTGTGTGTGTGTGTGTGTGTGTGTGTGTGTATGTATATTAATATATATATATATATATATATATATATACATTGGTATGTATATATATATATATATATATATATATATATATATTACCCTCAGTGCGATGTAACGTAGCAGCGCGGAGTGAAGATGCACGCGCCTTTCTCAGTGGCGATCCTGAGATGCTTTTCGGCTCGAGCTCCCAGCTCGAGCCATGCCCGGGCCGTGGATTTCGGCCTCTAGCGATGCGGAGGCATGGGCTTCCACCACTTTGAAGGCCGGCGACTACCTGGAGTTCGCGGCCTATGATACGAGCCACACCAAGCAAGGAACGGTGGTGGCTCGTGTGGACAATGTGGCCGAAAAAGGCCAAAACGGTCAGTGGACCGAGGTCACCTTCCTGGCGGTCTCCGACGAGCACTTGGAATGGTGGCTCGAGAAGGGCCCGGGGAAGGATGACAACTGGCAGTTCGAGTTGCACGTGTGCAAGCAGACTGCTAGGAGCTGCCGGATGACAAAGCGGGGCCGGTCCCACGACTTCCACACCGACCGCTTCCGGCAGCTCACCCTCGGCGACTTGGCGGACCGAAAGCCAGAGTGGATTCGCAAAAGCAAGTCGAAGAAGTATGTGGAGGAAGAGGTGCAACGACTGCAAGCACCAGCGGGAGGCGGCCACGGCCGAGGCTCTGGGGACCCTGGTCCTGGCCTCGAGTTCAAGGAGGCAGCTCTCCCGCCACCGGAGGGCTCACAGGACGACTCCGCGCTGAAGGGCTTGGCCGACTTGGAGAAAGAGATCGGCACGCCGAGGAGGACTAGAAAGAAGCGGGCTCAGAACGCCCCTCACGAGGGAGCAGAAAGACCCCTCACGAGGGAGCAAGAGAAGGAGCGCCGCAGAAAGAAGAAAAGGAGAAAAAGTGATCCCGGCCACGGCCGTGCGAGGTCACAGCCAGCCCGCGGCAGCGCCAAGAATGAGTGGTTCCGGGGAGCCGGTACGCGATAGCCCCCAGGACCGCTCATATACGGATACGTCCGAGAGATCCTCCACCGACACCGCCCAGGACAAGGCCCGCAAGAAGAAGAAGAAGTCCAAGAAGAAGGAAAAGGCCCGATCGGCTAAGGATCGGGGGCCTTTTGGTTCCGGGAGGACCAGCTTTTTCGAGACGGCCCTCCTTCCGGGAATGGAACCAGCCTCCAGCTCCAGCTTCAGGAGTACGCTCTGAAGAAGCCGGGGAGGTTGGCCGCCAGGTTGCTGCAACGCATGCAGAGCATGGTGGGGAAGGAGGGAGGGCCGATCTCGCAGGTGACCTACGGGAACAAGACACCACCCATGGCCATGAACTTCGTCCTGACGATCTTGGGGCCAAAGCAGCTTCCGGTAAGGACGCTGCGCGAGATGAAGACGCTGGCGGCGGCTCTCGACCAGATCGCAGCAGGTCGGTCCCACTCCGCGGCCGATCTGCTAGCGCAGCGCTTGAAGGCGCTGGAACTGAGCCAGCGACACAACTTGGAACAGAGCTCAGTTCATAGAGCTGCTGGAGCCGGAGGACCCTCCCTGTTGGAACGGGAGGAAGCAGTCCTAGCTTCCAAAGAGTGGGCCAGCGAGCTGAGGATGAGGAAGGCAAGGGGCAGGGCAAGACCGAGGGCAAGGCCGACAAGGGGAACCCGAAGGGGGGCGACGGGAAGGGTCACGGAAAAGGTCGCGGGGGCCGGGGGGAGTGAAGATGCACGCGCCTTTCTCAGTGGCGATCCTGAGATGCTTTTCGGCTCGCCTCCTCGTCCCCGCCTCCTCCCGTGAAAGTGGGCGCCCAACACCTCCTTCGGGAGAGTCCGCCTACGGGCGAGGTTTTCTGAGGCATGTACAGTACTTTTGGGTTACGACCCAGCCTTTTGTGTGCAACTAGGCACACCACCAACTTTGAGCACTCCCAGCTTCTCCGGGTGTGTAAAAAGATGGTGAGTCCGTACTGAGAAATAAATAAATAGATATATATATATATATATATATTATGTGTGTATGTGTATAGAATCACACAGGTACATGTACATCCTACTTATGTGTTATACATTGGTGCAAACATCTATGCATGCATGCAGACAATATATACGTTTGTACCATGTGGAGTCAATGTAAAGCAGTGTAACATCCTATTTTGGTATCTGTTCTTACAGGATCTTTGTGGATATTATCTTTTCTTGTTTGCTCTTATCACAACTAGTTTTAGCTTGTCTTACATGCTCCCACTGCTTTGTGTGATGTCACTGTTGTGCGATGTCCTGTTATGTTACGTATTACCATGTGATACTGTTATGTCGCTGGACTTCTTGTTCCGACTTAGCACATCCAGCCCGATTGCTGAACAGTTGAACATATCGTCTACCCAGTTCCCTTCTGTCTACTCTCCTATATTGAGTTTTTATTCTACTGATCATCTACGGTATGTTATTCTCTACTCTATTGGGGGCAGCCGGCTACGAATCATAAAGAAATTATCATGCAGGTATGGGCAGAAAGCCATCATGCCGTAAGCTTTCCAAGAGCTTTCGCTGTGTTGTTTGGCTGGCCAGGAGCTTAATGAGTGGAATCTTTACAAGAGCGCGTTGCACTCGGAACGTCTCCGACTGCTTTGAGACCAGCAAAGGTATCGATGGCAAGACCCCTTCGCATCAGAGAGAACAGTGCCTTGGAGAGAAAAGCTCGCCGCGCTTGTGGCTTCATGAGCCACCTATGGTTGGCTGATGATCATGTGCTCCTCAGCATATCTCAGCATCAAGGTTGGTGAACGAGTTTCGCTCGAATCCGGCCAAGCAAGCCGATGTCTCGGCGATAGGGAACGGAGTTTTGCGCGGGGGGGGGGGGGTTCGGGAGGGGGGGGGACTCGTCTCTCCAGGTGGCATTGCTGTCGATCACTGCATGCGGACAAGGCCTCAACCTGCAGGCACGACCTTCCCTTGTGCGCAGTGACAGGAGCCTAATCCGAATTCGAATTCGTTGGAGACACTCTATCTCTATCTATAGTGATATGATCCGATATGAGTTTAGACACAACGAGCACTGCTTTTTCTGAAGTACCGGGTTTCCGACTTGTGGGGAGGGGTAGGGCTGTATCGTGCAACGTCCAGGTTTGCTCGACGGTGGTCTTTGCGGAGCTGCACTGGACCCCAGGGACGCTGCTTCAGGACTGGCGTCGCCTTCTTTGCCCGAAGCATGAACGATCCATGAAAGCTGAGCTAAGCTGAGCCCGAAACAAAGACAGCTATCACATGCCCCTCTTTCCTACGTTGCAGCTGCGCTCGTACCACGGAGGCTGAGGACCGAGCCCATCGACGCTTGCCTTTGGTCGCATTGCAGGGTTCTTGGTCCATTCAGTGGAGCCGCCGAGGAATGGGCCAGCAAGAGTCCGTGAATGTCCACTACCTGATAGCCAAAGACACCCTGGATGTTTCTAGGTTGCAAGCCGTTCCCTGCCAGATCTTCCGATCTTGAGTCTGGAAACAGTTTGCCCGCGAAGCAGCACAGGAAAGCGTATACCAGATGCTGGAACGAAAGCAGCACGACGTAGGTGTCATGGTTGATGGGCAGGCGCAGTCTAAGAAGCAGTTGCATGCGCTTAGACCAGTGCGCTGTGATACTCTCTGTTTCTCGCGTGTGTGTGTGTGTGTTGCGAACCAGCGGCACCGGTGGTTTAGACTTGTTTAACATCAAGGAGGCACGGCATGTGCGAAGAAGCAGGGAGGGAAGCGCCTAAACACAAGTGTGTATCTGCAGTGATCTTTTTGACGACACCGACATCTTTCCTTTACATGTTTCACAGTCGCTGCTGGTGCTAGCATTCAACCTCGGAGTACATTCCTTATCCACGACAGTGTGGTGTTCGCACTTCCTGCGCGACGACTGTGTCGAATGCAAGAAGCATGAGCGCTTGCTGTGACTGTATGCCGTGAGCATGTTTTAGAATTCGCTGTTGTGTTGCATCAACTGTGGAAACCATTTCTGGTAAAATATCTTCGGATAGGCATGCTGACTCCATCAGGGGCCGTTCACTACTCAATCGCCTCCATCGATGACGGTCTTCACACATCCAGTAATGAACACTTCGGTGAGTGGAAAACATTAACTATAGGAGAACAATGGACGAAGACATGAACTTAAACCTGGTGGGTGTGTGTGTGTGTGTGTGAAAGCCCGCGTCCATACCTGTCCTGACTACATATGCAAGAAGCAGGGGCCACCGGGCCCTCTGGGTGGCGGTGGTCAACGAAGATCCCTTTGGGGAGCCCGTGTAAACTTACTTGCTGTCTCCATCCTCATTGCGCTTGGGGCAGTCGTGCCAGCTAGTGGATGAGGAGTGGGCACACCATGAATGGGCATCAATTTGGCATTGTTGGCATCAGTTGGTCCTAGTTGGAGCCTCTCCAATGCATGGGGGGATTGACCGCTTAGTACCCGAGTTGAACCCAGTCAAACGCAGTTAGCCATAGGGGCGTGGAGACGAGGCGGGAGTTGTGCGCTTGTTTAGTGTTCGGGGAAGGGGTGACAACTCGGAAACGCGGCTCCCCCTGTGTAGTTCGGTGCCACAGTCAGGAGTACCCCAAAGCCGACCACAAAAAAAACAGATTGGTGGTTGGGCGGGCCAAGTCCCTCCGAATCGTGTGCGGTGCTTTCCAGCCATCCCCTGGAGCCTCCAGCTGACGATGGGCTGAGAGGAAGCCATGATCAATACACACACACAGACAGACACACACACAGGAAATTGATTACTATCCCACCAAAACTGAAAACAAAGTGACACTCCTGGTCCGGTGAAGCTGAGGCACAGCAGCAACGCCTCGGCAGAAAGAAATACCAAATAACATACTCTATATATATATATGTATATATATATATACATACATACATACATACATACATATAGTGTATATATATATATATATATATATATATATATATATGTGTGTGTGTGTTTGCTCGTGTGCGCGCGTGCATGTTCATGCGCTTGCTTTGTCTTGTTTGTCCATTCGTTCGTTTTGTCTGTGTGCGCCAGTAGGTGGAAGGGCAGATGATCTCTGTCTTCGCAAATCCCACTCCGCCCCTGTCGTTTCCTGGAGCCGAATCACAGCCGTGCTGTTGCAGCTTGTGTATTTTGCGCGGCCTCCTGGCAGGCATCCAAAATCGGCGCTGAGAATGTGGGCTCGAAGGCATGGGAAGGGGTGTCTCTTGACAGTGTCTCAACTCAGAGAAGTTAGGCGTTCTCGACCTGCAGTGCTCGCAGGGGACTTTCTCGAAGACGCGACCCGTCGAGACTGGAGAGTCGGCAGGCTCCCGGATCCCGGATCACATCGAGTGCTTCAGAAGGTGAGCTTCTTTGGAAACTCGGAGATTCGCATCTTCTTCCTCTTGCCGAGGGCATGAGCTGGGCTACACCCGACGATGTTTCCCAATGGACAACGGTTAACGCTTCGCCGCTTCGCAGGCAATCCACCGCCTGGTGAAGATCAGCCGCAAGAGTCGGCTGGAAGCATCGAGGATCCTCGTCAGCCGCTTTGCTGCCATCGGATTTGTTAGTTGGGATGGCAAAGCTGGCTAATCCTGGTCCTGGTGCTTGCGGGGCCTCGGTACTTCCCTGCATTTATTAAGATGGGTGAAGAGGCAGGTCGAAATGCAGAAAGACGCACCGCCGAGGGACATGCAGCACTCGGGCCACGACGGCAAGGACCAAGGAAAACCAAACCAAACCAGGGCCCGCGAGCTGAGAAGTCAGACGCGGCAGCAGCTGCCATCGTTTGCCGAGAATGCCTACAGCTTGTGCGCAGACGTAGACTCTGTACTGTGGACCTTGCTGTCTTCCGGGCCTCCCGAGTCAAACTGCAGTTTCTTGAGCCGTTACCGCCCCAGGCTTCGACTCTTCTTTCCGAAGCCGAAGGAAGAAGGTGCCGAGGAGCTAGCTGTTTGCAGCCCCTGCTGGATATGCTTTCATGTCCTGCGCAGGATGCCGGGGAGGACTCCTGGGTATCGGAGCATCCCGGAAGAATAGTCGAACAGAAGCAGGCCAAGGTTGAGAGTCCCCTCCGCTTTCAACAGTGGAAGATGCCTTGTGACCGTGTGCGTGTGGCCAATGGGGTTCTGGCTTTCCTTACACTGTCCTACTTTCTTTCTCCCCAAGCCGAGCCCCCAGCCCCATTTGACGGCTCCTGTGAGCCTCAGGGCAGGAGCCCAAGGTTCCAGTTTGCGCTGAGGCCAGTGTCCATCGACGTGGACTGAGATCTGCTCGGGCCGGGCAAAGCCCGACGCTGTGATCTTCGGATCGCTTTGGCCTCCTTCAGCCTCCTGCCACCGGCACGTGGACCAGATCGCTGGTTTGCACACAAAGCGTGTAGGAGTGTACAGGGTGCAAAGCGAAAATCAATGCCAACCAGTGAGCAGCAGACCCAAACCAGCAACCGGCGATCAATCCTGAGCCGAAAAGTGTCAGTGGCCTGATATGTGCAGGGCAAAGAGGCTCCTGGCCTCGCAGTGGGTCGATCCCGCAAATGCGGGCACTCGACGGGGTATAGGCACGCTGAAACACGTACAGGGCCAGCGGCAGCGAAGGCTTCAGCGTAACGAGCACGGTACACATGATCTGATGCCATCTGATGGCAACACCGAGTGGGAGTAGTCACTAATCTTAAAGGGCCGACAGAGCAACAGATTAGAACGGCAGTCCGCAACCATGTGCACAAAGACGCAAGTCATGAATCTACTGACGGTAGCAGTTTTTGCTATTCTAATTGGCTAATTGGCAAAGTGTTTTTTCCGTTCCTCACCAGAACTACCTGCAGAAGTATCGCTCATGCGCTCTTGAAAGCCCGAACAGTCGCCAGTCGTAATCAGCCGGCCTCGTGGCCTTGACAAGTGGGGTGTCAGTGGCGCGACGACAAAACCTCTGCAGGCGGGAAGCTGACAGCATCTAACCAAGGTTTGAACAGGATGGGCTTGAATGGCAGGGCCGCTGCGTCACTACTGACAGACAGCGTGCACACGGACAAAGTAGATAACAGACATGATCAGATATGATCATCACCAGTTGCAGCGATATCAACCGCAGCAGCAGTAGCAGTAGCAGCAAGTACAGCAAACTGAAAGAGACGAAACAACGCAAGTAGCCAACATGACAGCCGTGGAAAGACAGTAGTAGCAGCAGCAGCAGTAGCAAAGCCATGACAATCATGTCGGAACAATGAGCATTTTGCTTCTGCCTGGAGGACAACTCTCCGGATCCAGCACACCAGCTCACCAAGACGTTTTCGCTGAATCCCAAGAGCATCACCATGGAGGACACGGCAGGATGAAGGGTCTCCTTGGATTTCTGACGAGGCCCTGCAATCCCTCCCCCCCCCCCCCGCCCGACGAACAGTTGAAAGGTAGCTGATTGCTTTTTTGCTGGCATGTCGACGCCCGTTGCTGGAGGGTACTGCTGAAGGCTTCATTACATCTTTCTGAATGCAGTTTCCGTAATTTCGGACTCTTAACGGGAACGGAAGTCTACTATCGCTCTTGCTCAGTCGCTGTCGCCACTATCATTTCTGTTGTTATTGTTTCGAGCTATGTGTTATGTTCATCGTCATCGGTCGTCGTCAGTGGTCAGTAGTCAAAGCGCAATGATCATGAGCACCGTCTTCCTTCTTGTTCATCTTCATGGTCGCTTTTCAACCGACTCAGCCTCGTCGTCATCAATACTATGATACCCATCATCACTCTCGTCATCGTCATCACCATGCGTCCTCATCGTCATCAACCAGCGCGAGGGATTTCCAATGATTTCCAGCGCCACCACCAGCACCACCAAACTCACCGCCAGACTGACCACCGCCGTCGACCCCCCCCAAACACCACCAGCAGCACATCACACCATCGCCGTTTGTGTTCTCTGCGCTGTTCTGCATCGAATCACTTGTTTCTGCCTGTTCCGGCTGACCGTTTTCGGCACAAGTCCGCCTTTCCCGGAGGCATGAAGAGAAGACGCTTTTCAGGGCTGTTGCACATGGGCGCTTGTCAGCCATATCAAATTTCGATTATTGATGGTTCTTTGGGACTCCGATTGCATCAAATGTCACGTGAGTAGCAACTTCTACATTCAGGCGAACTGCCATTCCAACACAGGCTACTCGGCTAATCTAGGTTAGCAGGCAGCATAATTTGATTCATTGCAGACAACTGTACAGCCACGATCTGGGGCATTTCGCGTTGCGCTGCTGAAGGCCTTCCGTAAATTGTGAGTTGACAAGGAGAATCCATGCAGTGCATTGCGCGCCCGACGCTTGGCAGGTCCATGGCGGGAGGCAGCACTATCCTCGAGCTGAAGCACCATGTCCTGAACGGCCGCCTGGCACAGGCCGAGCCGTCACGTGCACAGCCCTCCTGGAGCCCTTGTCCTTGCCGGGAAGGCGAAGAAGTTGATAGCAGCGTCGCAGATTTCACTGGAGGCCGGCACAGATTTGCAGAGGTAGCTGGTGTGTAATGGAGCTCGCTCTTCTTGAATCGCAGACGGAACGCTGTCGGGATGGCAGGATGTGGCCGACGAGGATGGAAACACGCCCGGGTCCCGAACAGCATCACTCGAGAGTCGTATCGGCTCGCGGTTGAGGCCTCTTCATTGGTTGGCACATGCGCTCCAAGCGACCCCAGAGGCCACAGACCAGGCAAGTGAGCTTTTGCAGTCTTTGGAGGCCAGGCGACTGCCGACTGCCTGCCAGGAGATGTTGACCTTCCTCCTTCAGAACGCTGCCCCAAAGAATCGCCAGAATTCACTCGGCCCCGACCTCGGGACGGGGGCGGAAGCGGGCGGGAGAGCGGGGAGCGCGAACGGGAGAGCCGAGCGCAGCCGGGCGCTCTTCTCGGCGTCTCTCCTGGGCCCGGGCCCGGGCCCACAAAAACACTGCAGCAAGAGATGGTCAGAATTCCAAGGGAGCGAAGGCCCCAGCGCGGCGAGCTTTTTGCCTTTTCTGGTTTCGGTGACAGCTGAGAGGACTACTTCGAAAGTTCCCGTCCATCTGAGGTGAGACACCGCTGATGTCGGCGGTCCGGAACTTCTTGCTGGAGCCGCGAGTGGGATTTGATGCGGGTCCACATTGAAGGGCAAGAAGTCCACAGCTCTAGATCTTTTGAGCCCGGTTTCACTGTGGACCTCTTTCGAAGTCGTGTCTGCCAGTCTTGCGAATTTCAATGTGTAGCACTGATCAGAGGACGAGAAGCGTGCGCAGGTTTTGATCGAGGCGCGTGGTGCGAGTCACGTGGGACCGTTCTGGGACCGTTGGACAGCTGAAGGCAGACCCTTGAGACTTCTGCGAGTCGGGTCGAGTGTTGCTCTTTGTTTGCTCGATTTCATGCTCAGGATCTCCTCACGAAGGCGCACGTCGATCCCGGTCGTTGCGATCTGGTCGGGGAGACACCCCTCATGGAGGCTGCCGCGCTAGGTTTAAGCACCCGCGCAGCAGCGGTGGCCGTCGCAGTGACATTACTGAGTGGGTGTCGAAGCAGGCAGTAGTCGCGGTCGTCATTAGAACAGCAGAAGCAGGAGTATGAGGACAGCGGTTGTTGTGGTGGTGGTGGTGGTGGTTTGGGAGGGATATCTGTAGAAAGTTGAGGCATCTACATGAACTTCTAAACACCGCCCAACCCGCGAAGATCCTTCGCACGTGCAGATCTGAAAGCAGTACTACTAGTACTAGGACTGTACTAGTACTAGTGCTCGTGCTCGCATTAGTACTGGTACTAGTGCTAGTACTGGTACTGCCACTGCTACTGCTACTTCTTGCTGCTACTATCACTACTACTACTACTACTACTACTACTACTACTACTACTACTACTACTACTGCTGCCGCTGCTGCTGCTGCTGCTGCTGCTACTACTACTACTACTGCTACTACTGCTACTACTGCTACTACTGCTACTACTGCTACTACTGCTACTACTGCTACTACTACTACTACTACTATTACTACTACTACTATTACTACTACTATCACTACTACTACTACCACTACTGCCACTACTGCCACTACTGCCACTACTGCCACTACTGCCACTACTGCCACTACGACTACTGCTACCGCAACTTCGACTTCCACTGCCACTGCCACTGCTAGTGCTATTGCTACTGCTGCAGCTACTACTACTGCTGATTGTAATACCATTATAGCAGTGAGCAGAAGATCGCCGTGGGATGCAGAAGATTATTACGAAGCAGAGCAACAGAATATTCTTCTCACATACACACACACATACACGCGTATAATCTCAATATATATATACATACATATGCGTGTTGGCTTTCTGTATTTTATATGTACCTGGTAAGCCTTGGGGCCGTTAATAAATGGTTGGTTTGGGAAAGATGTAGGAATCCCCAGCACCGAACGGATTTTACTGACCGCCAACGCCTAAAACGGGAACCGAATTGTTCGAACGTATAAAATGGGATCTGCCGCTTTGGGTCGGTCATACTATAGCTGTAGCAGGCTCTTGGTTGTAAAGCTTCGTGGATTGCAACTCTCGAGGGGCTGGGCTGTTTGGTTAGGGCGGGCTTTGGGCGGGGTGCAGATTTGGGGCTCCCGGGTTTGGTTTCGGGGTTGAGGCTTATGTTTTATAAGGTTTGAGCCCGGAGAATACACCAGCCATCCCATTGAAACCCTCGATCTTTCAAGCTGTGCTCGTGTTGTCTCGTCGCCACAAAAGCAGCACATACGTGAGATATCTCTCTAAAGCTCGTTGGACTCGTAGCCGGGGCGACACCTGCCTTGTCAAATAGCAAAACTTGCCAATAAAGTCTTCATCGATGCTGCAACTTTCAATGAGAGGATTCTCTGCAAAGCCGACTTTAGAAGTCTGATGTGCGATTGTGTGTATAATATGCCAGAGCATATGTACTTTCGGCACGAGGCCGAATTTGAGGTCGGATTGTTGGTGCGATACAAAAGCCAACCGTTGATAGCAATCAAGAAAGTGGCGCCCAGCACGGTTGATCGGAGTAGCTTCTTCAAGTGGGAGCCAAGCACCCCCAGAATGTAACATCCGCATCCAAGCATTCAGTGCTCGACTCGATGAGGCCTTACAAGTTTTGATTTGAGATTGTGTAAACAAAACGGTCGTTTACACCGAAAAACAAAAATCTTTGCCAAAGGACAATGAGCCGATCCCGTTCATCAGAGCTGTGCTGTAAATCCCAGACAACGGACAGGTGTTCGATGAACAAGCAGAGGCTTGTGGTGAGGGCTCCTTTGTTCCACCCCCCCGTGGCGTCCTGGGCTCGGCTCTTCCATCCCAGGTTGTCCCGTGTCAGTCGCGATACGTAGTTGATGATGGAGTGCTGATTATTGTCTCGTTGCTGCTGGCTAACAAGGTTTTGGGCACATAATGAAACGAACCTGTTTATGAAGCCAAGCATCTTTGCAGAACTCGACGTAATTTGCAGAAAGCTCGGCCAGCCGTGTATCAATCGACGTGCCATCGCAGTATCTTTGCAAGTGGGCCAGGCTGCTCGCTGCGTAGTTTCTGCCGATACCCAGGCTCACCGTGTGAAATACGTCAGGTTTGAAAAATGTCTCTTTCAAATCTGGCTCGTGAAGCAAAACCCTCGTGAAAGAAGGCTCCTCGACTCGTCCCACGGCAACTCTTGGCCAAATGTATTGGCATAGGCTGTTCCGGCAGACCTGGGCTGTATAATGTGTAGACGATACGGGTTTGGGGATTTACATGGGGGGTATAGACTCGGTATAGAATACTGATGGAACAGAAGAATATATCATAAAGAAAAGCTGAAGCACAGATCTTCGAAGTCGTATCGGGGCCGTCCCGCCAGACACAAATGACAGATGCCCGTACACTCCTTTGCAGCACGGGCTCCCTTCGGAGTGTTCTTATATGAACGGGTCAGGTTTGCACTGGTGGCCTCAGACTCAGACGGGATGCAAAAAGCTAAAACCCCGATGATTTCAACACAACTGCTTTATGATAGAAACCAGAAAGAAAACCATCAAGCCAACTCCCAAGAATCCAAGTAGGACCAATCACCTTTGTGCCCAATGGGGATCGGATATAGCAGCTGGCCTGATTGAAGCAACACACCTCGTCGACTTGCATTGTCTAGCGAGCTCACAGCCACGTCCAAAAGCTGCTGGAACACATCTGGATCGTTGCGGTAATCTTCCTTTAGCCCTGCCACAATCAAGAAACGTGTTTCAAAAGCGTGTCCAACGAAGTTCACTTTCTGTTCATTGTTGCCAACCACATTGCCGACTTTGTTTTTCGAAGTGCCTCGGCCCAAAGGGCTTTGGAAGGAAACCACCAAAGCCCCATCTTTTTTCATTGTAGTCCCCTCATCCCCGTGCAAATAGACAGGGAGGCAGCGGTCCAAAGGAAGTTGTTGTTCGAATACCTGGTGGCCTGGGTGCAGCTGCTTGTACATGGACCAATAAGAAGAAAGGTGCTTAGGCAAGTCTTTGGTGGAGCAGCCCACCAACCGTCCAAGCCTGCCGGACTTGTCTAAAGCCTGAATCCAGGAAGCCACAGGGATGTATGGATGGTCTCGCTCTCTCCCCACATGTGCATAAGATAATTCGACATCCAGCCGTAAGCCGTGTTTTGCAAAAGACCGGGCAACCACAGACTCCTGAATTGAGATGTGGGACCCGAACATAATCTAAGAACCGAAGATAAAAGAAAACCTGTCATAGAAGGCTACACCAAGGTGTGTGAATCGTTCAATGCAATTATGTTGCAAGCTGAAGCACAGACTTCGTCTCGGGTGCATTGTAAAGGTCATATAGAACAGGACAGATTTGTACATTCTGCTGTCCGTCGCGATCCCTCAAGTCATACTGCACGATGGTAGTCGCTTGCTTGATGATGTCAACACATGGAACCTGAGCTGAGCCCCCAGTACCAGTGGGATTTTAGGTTTTGGGGCTTTGGGGATTATAGGTTTGGGGATTTCAAATGAAAACTACAGAGACGGGCTGAAGCTGCAGCCTGTGCACACGACACATGACGATGCGTATTAGGTAGACCCTGTTATATATATTACCCCAAAACCCAATTCAACACCAAAGCCTCTATGTTGAAAACCATGGTAGAACCTTCGACCGAGACCCTAAAAGCCTGAAGCTTCCCTAAAGCCCATGGTGCCACAAGCCACTCCCTTCGCATAGCTCCATGCCAGTTGCTCAGCAGCATCTGAAGTACCTGGCATTTCACTTGCTTTCGGGATGGTTGCATGATTCGGTGGGAGACACTTGCAAAGCGGTCGTCGGGATTTCTTTCGTGCACATCAGGGCTCTGTGTTGTCACACAGCAGCGGCATCCTACGGAATTAGTGTGCTCGGTAGCATATCATCTTCTGCAGCTGCGCAGCATGGGTAATCACACACCGCTGTACAAAGTTGGTGTGAAAACCTTCACTTCTTCGCTCGAGCTTTGCCTTTCGGCCTTTGCAGTGGCGGCGGCTGGTGATCAGCCCCTCTCTTGATGCTCTTTTTCATCTCCAGCAGCACCAACCTCATGCTACACAAAACCCCCCGCCCGAACCCAAAGCTTGTTATTACCTGCAGAACCCGACAGCCCTGTAAGTCCCGTAACCCAGAAACCTTGGACCCTGAAAACTCAACCTATGGCATGTATATTACATCAGAAACGATTAAACCGGAAAAGCGCCCAAAGCCACCGAGAAACTTGACCCGAGACTCCATTGCAATCAAGTCGGCACACCTTAGCTCCGGCTTGAAACACCATGCCCAACATGAAAACATCGAGGCGAGCTGCGGCTTCTTCATGGCGATTTTGGCTGCGTCGATCTTGGTCGCAGACCTTGCCTTGGCACATATTTTAAGTTGAGGGTGCAATGGTTGAGGGCCTCGGGTTTCGCGAGTTCAGATGTCATCTTTTATAGAAGTCTGAGTAGCTTCGGATCCAAGACCTCTGTCTGGCAAACCATAAGCTCCGCCTTCACACCGGCCAGCTCCGTATAGGCGTGCTGACATTCCTTTTCGATGCCGTCCAAATCTTTCATCAAACTTAGATAAAGAGTCTTGAGAAGCGGGCAGTGCAGTCTGCAGCTAGAAACTTATAGGCGGCTCCTCTTTCGCTGTTGGCAACACAGCCTGTTCTTCGGAATCAGAAATTTGCTTTTGAAGCTTGGAGATCGTCGCCATGTGGCTGTGCACGGAATCCATCAGCTTCACGAGGTCAGGCAAAGTCTGCGGGCCAGGCTTCAGAATGCTACAACACGGATATACTTTGCCATCCCCCTCCCCTCCCTATAAGCCTTGTCTCCGATAGTCTCGGTTTATTGGGGTTTCACACCCGTCTCGTCCACGATTGCACGGGTCTCCACGTTGTCTGGCATCGTGCTGTCTCGCTCCTGAGCAACAGAGTTTCAGGGCTGAGGGTTGCAAGGACTAGAATCAAGGGTTTCGGGTTTGTGGGTTTTCGTGAATCATACAAGACGGGCGAAACTCATGTGTATAGCGGTTTATATTTTTTCAGGGGGCTTTGTGAAACGAGTTGGCATGTCCTTGCCATTGCACAAGTATCGATGTATGGTTCTGGTTTAGGGTATATGGAGTTATATGATCGGTTTAGGGTTCAGGGTTCAGGGGTTTAAGGTTCATAGGATTGTTCAGGGCGGAAAGAAGAGTCTTGTGGAATCAGATCGGACAAGTTAGCACTTTGTGTGACGGGCAGACGGGTTGACTAGCAGCCGAGGCAAACGGATCAGGACAGATTGCAGCAAGGCCTCGCCGAGAGCACGGGATTCGATCTCCTTCAAGAGCTCGCTGTGTTTGATCGTTTGCTTCGTTGAGGTTTCTACGAAATATTCCCAAATATTCTCGTTGTACTTCTATTTCCTGAATCAGGGAGTGTTGTCATAAAGAACTCATGACACTAAGAAACAACCGGACATTGGTCCAACAAAGCCGTGTAAGGCCAGGACCGCATCAATATCGACGGGAATTTCCGGCAGTAGTCGATGATCGACTGCATCGTCGTTCTTAGTTTGGCGTGAGCATCGATCGAGTTCGGGCTTCAATGTTTACTAGCTAACATGTGAAAAGTCAAGGCTAGCAGCTTGGAGTACTCCCCCGACTTCTCCATCCTTTCCTGTGTCAACCATTCCCCATTGCTTTCGGTCTCCTTGAGCTGTTGTCTCTCTCTGATCTGAGAGACTTGGGCTTTGAAGGACTAGCAGGGTTTCGGCGATCCCACTCGGTTCATAGGGGAAACCATGAATATGAGAGGGCTTGGCGTGCAGGCTAGGTGCCAGGACTTGGATGTGGCTTGTCTTACCACGAGCAAGGGCTTCGGGGCCAACACTTTGCAAAGCCTCAAGCAATGCCATCTCCAGCCATTCTCTTTGCGGCCCTCCGGCAGCAAACTGCTCGTGGGTCTGGTCGTCCACATGACACTTCTTTGATTTCGACTTCTTCTCGTGCAATCGTTTCAATCTCATCCGTAGGGCGTCTTGTGTCAAGACCTCTGATTGTTAATATGGTGCAAGATATACCACTGTACTGAAGCCACCGAAACATCGACCCCCAAATTCCAAATGGAAGCCAATATAATGATTTAGGGTCCACATAAAGAATGCTTATCCGTGCAGGTAACGATTGTTCCATCCGGGGAAGTCACCATGACTTTGCCTTTCGTCTCCTCTTCGGCATCCGGCTGAGAGAGAGACAGAGACAGACAGAGAGAGAGAGAGAGAGAGAGAGAGAGAGAGAGAGAGAGAGAGAGAGAGAGAGAGAGAGAGAGAGAGAGAGAGAGAGAGAGAGAGAGAGAGACAGACAGAGAGAGAGAGAGAGAGAGAGAGAGAGAGAGAGAGAGAGAGAGAGAGAGAGAGAGAGAGAGAGAGAGAGAGAGAGAGAGAGAGAGAGAAGAGATCGCGAGCTTTGATGCACCAGTGCAAGATCAGCCGCTGGTCCACACATGCCTTGCAAATGCAGTGGAACCTGTGGGGACACATTGGAAGAGCTGTCTTCCAACCCACCTTCCATCTCATGCGATGGCGCGACCTTACGTGGTGGCGAGACCAACAGAACCTCCAGCCAGGCCCAGCTCCTAAGGGGGTTCGTCATATAGGCCATCATAATCCCCAGAGAGACCCTGAAAGGAAGATCAGCGCAACAGCCGGCCGCCAATGGTGGATAGCAGCCTCAGACCGCTCCCTTTGGCAATTCATGAGTGAGCACTTCATAGAGCAAAATGATCCCCAATGGGCTTCAGGAAACCAACTTGCGCTCCCGGGAGCCCCTAATTTGGCCCCTAACAGTTCGACCCGCTTAAGCCCTCGAAGAGGTACAGATACACGTGTCACCCCCCGGGGAGCCCCCCGAAGGAAGGCGAAGGTGCACCTAGCGCGCGCTGTGATGGACGGATGACTGAATGCCAGGACAGTCCAACAGCAAAGCAGCGCCTCGGGCCAGACCGCATTAGGGCATGAGCGCCCTGCTTGAGGGCATGAACAACCTCCACTTTGCATTTTTCATGAGTGCTGCCCTTCTCACCTGTGACCCCAGACCCTAAACTGACTAGGCACATTACCCGCCGTTGCTGTCACACATGATTGCATAGAGCTGCATGCACTGCCAGACTCAGCAATATCGCATGACTGTGGTGCTTGATTGGCCTGCCCATGTGCTTCTGCAGCAAGAGCCACCGAGGTACCGCAGTGCTGACAGCTCGAGCTGACACTTAGGTGCCGCGCCAACTCAAGCCATGCCCTTGCACAGGTGCCTTTTGAGCCTGGCTGCCTTAAGCCTCTGGGTACCAATTTCCCGAGCCGGCACGCCGCCAAGAACCTCGAATAGGGACGACCAGGACCCTACCGACAGCGACTCCTCGGAAGCTCCTGTCGCTCCACCTGAACCGCCGGATGCAGGGGAAGTGCCCCTACATGTCCTGGGAATGCCAGCCAACACAGGAACGAACATCGGCCACTACGAGGTGACGAACATTCCAGTTCTACGACATGGTGATCCTCAAGAACTACATGCACCGAGTATGGCACAAGGAGACCGCCCACCACAACCGAATCAACCGACCTACGGTGGCCCTGCACAAATCGTACACCCGACCCTGACGGGAACGCCCTCGGCGAGTACCTTCACGAGCCCAGCTACAGCAAGAACGCAAGCACTACCTCAACCAGGCCTGCATCCTCGATCGCACGATCCAGAACTACCACATCGAGTTTCGCAACAGATCCTGACGGGAACCTCCTCAGCGAGTACCTCCACGAGCCCCACTACAGCAAGAACGCAAGCACTACCTCAACCAGGCCTGCTTCTCGATCGCACGATCCAGAACTACCACATCGAGTTTCGCAACAGATCCTGACGGGAACCTCCTCCTCAGCGAGTACCTCCACGAGCCCCACTACAGCAAGAATGCAAGCACTACCCCAACCAGGCCTGCCTCCTCGATCGCGCGATCCAGAACTACCACATCGAGTTTCGCAACAGATCCAGACGGGAACCTCTTCAGCGAGTACCTCCACGAGCCCCACGACAGCAAGAGCGCAAGCACTACCTCAACCAGGCCTGCCTCCTCGATCGCACGATCCAGAACTACCACATCGAGCTTCGCAAACAGATCCGGGATCAGCTCCTACTTGGCCCCCGACGACCGAGTCACTGGACACACAGCGAACCGAACGCACAACACCGGCCACTCCTTCTAAGACTTCGGCCTCCTCCTCGACGAGACCACTAAAGGACGCGGATGCAGCCCTGGATCCTGCCACTCAGCAGGACCAGCATCCGGACTCTCTCCGATCTGCAATCGCGCACCAAGCCCGGCAAGCTCAACAAGAACTCCCACCACATCACCAACCTCCTGCCCTACCGCATCAAGCTACCAGATTCGGAGTGGCCAAAGGCTTTGCCCCGACCTACGTGGCTGAGTATGACCCCTGGCATGAAGACGGCTATATCACCGCAGAGGAGATTGGCTACCGACCTCTACCACTACCTCAACAACCTCACCAACAACAACAACCACAGGGAGCTCTACTACATCCTCACCACCACCACCATCTACCTCAACAACCGATGGTCCTCCAGCCACCGGAATACCACCGAGGACCTCAGGCACAACAGGTACAACGTCCCTCGCAACCACAACCACAACAAGCAGATGCAGATGAAGTCGAACCGACACCTACCATGGACCCCTGGAACTTCCTAGCCACTCACTACGCGGGAGAGGGACCTCTCCTCCCACCGCACCAGTGGCACAACAACCCGCTGGGACTAGACCTTCTACATGCGCGAGATCAACAGGATGACTCTGCCACTGCCAGCACGTGCGATCCAAATGAACCACATGCACCACCTGAGCCTGAAGTTGATCAACCACCGGCAGGCCACGATGCTGGATCGGACCGTGACCCTGCGCTCGACCTCCACTACGGCAGCTCAGCTCAAGCACCAGCAAAGGATGCGCCCGAGGAGACAGCGGAAGCCATGCAGCCACCTACTTTGACCTCCTCAGCCACACCCCCAGCGAGCCCTTCGGCAAGATCCTCCAATCCAACAACCAAGACAGACCGGGAGGACTACATGGGGAGTCATGACCCCAGGGCAACCAGCGACGACAACCATGATACTGGCAGCGACGGAAAAGCCACAGACGATTCGGAAACATCATCCTCTTCTTCCTCTTCGGCATCGAGCTCCAACCTGGATGATTTGGACCCAGCACCTTCCTCGTCACATCAAGGACAAAGCGATCGCCAGGGGAAGCAAGGCAAAAGAAAGGCCGGGCACGGCAGCCAAAGAGTTAAAAACAAGGGGCAGAAGACAGATGTAAAACAACTGTGGCGCAACCTCCAGTGGGGGGAAAAGCCCCCGTGGCTCAGCTGGCGACAAACGTTGCCATACATTCAGAGGGGAGTCAGACCCCCCTCAACCAAACCCAGGGTGAGTCCTGAACACCAAAGCATGGTTGCTACGATGCTTGCAGCTCAAGACTATGTAAGAGATGCCAAAGGCAATGTCATCAAGACGAACCGCGATCAAGCTTCCCAGCCTGGTGACTCAATACCTCCTCCACAACAAGCCCAGGACAGCAAGGCACACACTGCAGCTGCAGAAGATCATGAGCGCAGGCAGAACAACAACCCGTACCTCCAGCCACTTCATCTACGACAACCTCAAAACAATGCCCCAACCTCTTCAACGGGGGCTGCACCTCGAGTGGAACAAGACCGACGAGCCCCAGACCCACCACGGCAACGACGCCAGCGAGCTCAAGTACAATTTCAACTGCCCGCTGACCACCGAGAAGAACCACCCAGACCTACGAGGAGGCAACCTGTGCTCCGGAAGTTCTCTGACAGCAACAAACTGCAACTGAAACTGGACGGGGTGAAGAACTATCCCATCTACCTGGACGATAACAGACCAGACTCCCTGCATTCTGACACCACGGACTACCTGGACAAGATCCACAACAATGCTCCCAGAGATGCGCCTCCAAGACCACAGCAACATCCTGGACGACATGCACATCAAGATCAGGCACCCACGACCCAAAGGGGAGCCCCTCTTTTCTACCAACCACCACGACTTCGAGGCAACGACAGCTCCAGCGCGGGATCCAGCTCTGACCCTCCAGCTCGGCAAGCCCTGGGCCAAACAGCCACGCCAAACGACATCATGGACCTGGAGGCCGACGCCACAAAAGCGACAACATCGGGAGTACCCCCCCATGGAAGGTGAGAGAAGCAGCTGCAAACAATTCCCTACAGAGCTCTATTCGTACAGGGGCGAACACACAGGATTTATCTTGGAACTGGGGCAGTCCCCCAACTACCCTACCTCCAGCGATCCCGCTCAGCCAGAACGAGATCTTGACTTTGCGAGGGGCATCCAACGGGGCCTGGCGCGGGGTGGTGTGGACCCCTGCAAATCGAACCACCGTAAGACATCCCGATCGACACCGGCATGAACCTACGGCGGTCATCTTCAACACCCTGAGCAGCCATGTTGAAAAAGGTCCCACCCTAGCACCAGGCACAAGATTGACGATGACACCAACAGGGCCATGGATCGGGATGACAAAGATCGAGCTCGCTTTTTCCCGGACCCCTCGCTACTGGCTCGTCCACATCGACGAGGCTCCAACTCACAACGAATCCCAGGGGTGGATCCCCCTCGCTGCAGGACAATCATTTTGGCTTGAGTGGAAAGGACAAGACCGACTCTGGGCCCGCAGACCGCGCTTCGATGGAGACATCCTACTGGGAGGCTTTTCTGAAATCCCACCAGAGCACCCCCCGAGACCGCCAACACCTCCGGAACGACGAGATCCTACAGGACAGCCAGGAAGAACGCGGCCCACACAGACCCAACCGCCGGCACAGCAGGGAGACCGTCAACGACAACCTCTACATCCACAACCTCAACACAGAGAAGATCCGACTACACGGCCAAGGTTTCCTGGACAAAACCCACGGCCCACACAACCACTGCCACAACATCGACCTCACCCCACTTCCACAGGATCGGAGTCGGAATCGAGCTGGCCAAGCGAAGACAGAGACAACGAAGACGCGGCAATGATGCAATCGGGCCGCCCAGGACGTGACCATGCACCACGACGACCCGGGGATGATCCAGAACCTGAGCACAACAACTCCGGAGCCTCTTCTTCTACGGATCCACACATACTACCTCCTGCCGCCGGGCCGGAACAAATCCTGGCCAACCTGCAGAATATTCTACATGCTCTACTACAACAAAGCTTCCTACAACCGCGAGAGAACGTCACCACGCTGGCCTACAAAGCCTGTGCCAGAGTACATGAACTACAAAGGGCATCGGCTGCTGACCGAGAGCTGGGCAGCACTGTGTTGGACGGACAGCAACAAACAGGGGTTAACCCCCTTGCAGAAGTACAAGTACTACTTCGACAACTCCGAGACAACCTGGACAGTGCAACACTGAAGAACATGAGGCAGACATCATACCGCATCCAGGACATTATTCAGCAGATGAGAAAAGACCTCAAATCTGGGGATGGCCCACATCAAGCAGCTGCACTGGATGCCCTGGCTGGAACCAAAAACGCTGCCTCACAGGCCGTCTTCTTGGATTTGGCAATTGAGGAACGAGGCCTTGCGACAATCCTCGACGCCATCAATGCCTTGCTGGCGACCGTTGACCGCACTGCCGTCTACTACGATAGATACCTTGCGAGAGCCAGAACACCACCACTACATCCGGGACTACCTCTGCCACGAGCCCTACCAGTACCAGGCTTACAAGAACGACCCGGCCCACCAGGACTTCAAGGACAACCTGAACGACCTCGGGGAGATCCCCGCCTGCGTGCCGAAGGACAAGAGGACGCCACGCCATACCAAGTGTTGAGAGCGCAGCAGCTGCTAGAAAGAGTCCTACCTTTCCTAGTCCAGGCTGAGGCAGCTTTGGTGGCCGAAGCGCACGGATTGTTGTTCTCATGGACTACGTCTATCTGGGGTCACCCCATTTACCTAGTCGACGGGGGCACGGAGAACAACGAAAGCCCTGATACAGCTACGATGCCAGGGGGAGCACCCCAAGGACCAACAGAAGAGACGGGATCTCCTTCCGACGCGCCTACGCAGATTTTCAGGTCCCGCAGCCCGAGGCCGAGGGAACGACCGATGCCGCTGGCTAGAGCATCATCGCATCGTAGACGGCGCATGCACGCCGCCTTCTACGGCACACCAGAAGGGGATGATGAGCAGGAGGAGGAAGACTCCTGAGAACGCTGCTGCTGCAAAAGGGGCCACAGCCCACTGAGTGCCGCACACACCTTAGGTATACGGGAACCTCTTCCCTGGGCGTACTAGTTCCCTGCACTTGTCGGTTTCTTGTTTCGCAGTCGTGTTGCTGTTGCTGCCCTCGTGAGAGCCCAGGAAACAAATCCCATGCCAGGCGGTAGCCCCTCGACCCAGTACTACAGCTGCACCTAGTCCTCGACTGTATACTACAGTGTCTGATTTGTTTCGCCGTATCCTTCGACTTACAACTGGGTGCAGATCAAGGTAGTTTCACTTCACAGGGGACGCCCAAACTAGGAAAAATCACTGATACTAGGGGTCGACCCCCTCGGCGTACTGAACCTTGCACTGTATCTTTTCTTTCGTCTTGTTTGGTGTGCTGCCCGAGTGAAAGCCGAGATCGACCGTAGAAAATTTCTGCACTTCCTGGCCAATGTACCTATACTCTCTTTGGTTCCTTTTTCGGGCTTGGTGTTAGATGTTGCTTCTTGTGGATGTGCCAGGCAGCCTTAGATAAGCAAACTGGAGACGTCCAGCAAAGCACGGGCCCAGGCGAAATGACTTTAGAACATTGACTCTTTTGTCTTTCGCGAACAGCCTGCAGGTCACGTGCAGCAATTCGAGACTCACGGACGGGGATAAACCCCGATACTGGAACACGAAAGGGATCGCTCCTCATGTCATCTTTTTACGCCATGGATCTCTTGTTGGCGTCCCGCCGATTCCAGTTGCCGAGTGATGTGTGAAACAGAGCACACACTGAGCCGTGGGCATTGCATGTAACATACTGGCCCCACACCCGTCGGGGGCGCACCTGCGCGCGGTATAAGGGGTAAAGCCCTTATACCATAACCCTGGCGAAAGAAAAGAGAGAAGAGAGAGAGAGAGAGAGAGAGAGAGAGAGAGAGAGAGAGAGAGAGAGAGAGAGAGAGAGAGAGAGAGAGAGAGAGAGAGAGAGAGAGAGGGAGAGTGTGTGTGTGCCCTCAAGCCTACAAATGAACTGCGGAGACAGTGACAGCAGGTGTTTTGGCTCAAGCCGTGAGCGGTTCGAGCCCCGAGCCCTGAGAGGTATCTACAAAAGGGGAGCAACCAGAGGGGGAAAAGGAGTGTGTGAGAAATCCTGGTGCGAGAGAGAGCCATTGTGCAAGCTGTACGTCGTCTTTGCGGTACTACGCGTCTTCTCCTTGAACGCTCTTCCGGGGGAACTCGTGGAGATCGGTCCCGGAGGGTGGCTGTGCGCTGTACCTTCTGAACTTTGTCATACCTCACCACTGCCGCGATCGGCGACCCAACGTGGGCGGGGGAGAGCACTGGCGAGCTGTCTGAGGGCGTCTACGCTGGGCGAGGACGGGCGACTACTACCAGTCCGTGATAATGGCAGGAACGACGAGATCGCCTTGTTCGCCTACTGGGGGAGCCGACACCGGGGGGCCACCCGCCGGCCGAAAGCGACCCGCACAACAAGACGACATCGACGACGACGACAAGCCTCTTACACTTTCGACTCTTCTGGCGGCCCTCAAGGAGAACCGGGAAGAGATCGTTGCACAAGTTCGTGAAGACATCGATGGACTCACCGGTCGCGTAACGACTGTGGAACAGACAGTGGAGGCGCACGTTTCAAACACCACCCGTCTCTTGGAAGCTATGACAGACCGCCATTGTGCTATGGAAGCAAGTGTCCGGGGAGTTGACGAAAGACAGCAAGCCGTGGTGCAGCGTTTGGAAGCCCTCGAAGGACGTTTTGCCCAAGCCAACTTTTCTTTGTCAAGTACCAGAACATCCGACACGGACGGGGGGAATCAACGCCCCGCGATCGTTGTCGGGGGATGGAGTGCAGACCAACACCATGAGGACACACTTCGATTGGTCAAACAGCACCTCCAAGAGCTCAACATCGACCTCGACACCAGCAAGGCCTTTGTTCCCGGGCTCCGTAGAGGCTTCGCCCTCGTACCCCTCACGAAGAACCTGGGGGAAAGTGATGAAGAACAACGAGCCCGCGTCCAAGAAGCCCTTCGTGCTGTTCGAGCCGCTAAGGTAGTTACTGGACAGAAACCTGAGGGCGGGGAAAGATACCTCTTCGCTGCCATGAGCCAGAGTCCCGAGCGTCGCAAGCGTGCACAATTAGCAGGAAAAGTTAAACGATTGATCATTGAGGAAGGCGGGGATATCCGCCGCATCGACGTCGAGTACGGGACTGCCAACCTCTGGTACAACAGCATCAAAGTCGCTTCCGGGGTTACCTCGCCTCCCGATGGTGCCTCAGTGGAAAAGGCAGGCTGGGTCCACCTTGGCACCCTGGCACGCCAAATCGGGATTTCGGAAGCAGCTGCTACCTCCAAGTGGGGGGAACTTCGCAAGGCGCTGCAGTGAACTCGGCGAGACCCGAGGGGGAGCATGGCAGCCCAGCGAGCAGAGCTGGGGAAAGTGCATGTCCTGTCCTGGAATGTCGGGGGGCTCACTGCGGCTAAAGCACTGGAAGCTATCCTGGCACTCCGTCGGCAAGGAATTCAACCTTTTTGTGACTCCCTCATCGTCTCCATCCAAGAGATCATCTGCGATGGGGGGAAACACCACTTGTCTCTGGAAGAGCTGCACATGATCTTCGGAAAACGCGAAGATGATTGGCGGGGGACAGCCATTGTCCACACCTCCAACCTGCGGCACTCCCGGGGAAAGATTCTGCCATGTGCGATTTCTTGCACCTTGGCTTCTTCCGATTTTCGATTAGGAGCTTTCTCACTTCACATTCCACATCATGCAACCTTATCAACCACCGAACAGATCCTACAGAGCATCCACAGCCACATACAATCACACACCCGAGCCGTGATTGGGGTTGATGCCAATGAGACATTCTCGTGTGCCCGGCAGAACCGACAGCTCAAAGCATCGACAGCACGGGGGGAACTGCTCCTGGAATGGTTTGAGGAACAACAGTGTCATTTCCCGCCTCAAGAACTCGATAAGCCGAGCCACTTTCCCTACAACCAACAGTTGGAACCTCGGAGATTGGACTATGTTCTTGCCAAGAAGTTGCTTTGTGATGCCGGTCGCGTTTTAGCACATAGGGACATAGCAACTTCAGACCATGAGCCGGTGACAGTACCTCTCACACAGCTATGCCTCAGCCCAGCAACTGGGGGACAGCAACCGGCACCATGGTCGGCAAGGCATCTCATCTCCTTGAGTGAGGTAGACAAGATCCTCGATGCAGATACACAGGTCGGGGGAGACCCCGTAGCTCAGCTCCAGGCAGTCGCTGTCGCCATTACCAAACCTGGCAAAGACAAGAAGCCCTTCCGTGAGTCAGCCGAGCTGCGAGCGACCCGCCGACAAGCACTCTTGGCAACCCCGGGGGAAGCACGCCGACGACTTTGGAAGCTTGCCCGCAAGATGCACAAGGATGAGCATCGGCAGTGGAGGCAGCTCGCTATGCAACGTGTGGCGGAGCTCGATTGGGGGATGAAAAAGGCCCTGATCGAACAATCCCGCGATCACTCCTGGGAACTCGGGCTCACGGACCAGGACAATTGGCGGAAAGCGCTTGTTGAGCACTTTGAGAAGATCTTTCACCGCCAAAAACAACAGACAGTGACAGACGTCATGCGGGGGATCCTCAAGAACCTCGAGCGAGAGTGCAAAGTTACACCATGGAAACCTTTTCAACTCGAGGAACTGCAGGAGGTCAAAGCCAAATGGAAAAATGGCAAATCCTGCGGGCCCGACATGGTCTCACACGAGGCCTTGAAGGCAATGCTGCCTCACCCTGTGTGGGGGAACCGCATGTTGGCCATCTTCAATGACATGCTCTACACATGTCGTATCGTCGAAAGCGTGGAGGCCGGGGTGACTATACTTCTGGCAAAGACAAGCCAACCACAGGACTGGAGCGAAACAAGACCCATCACCTTAAGTTCCACGCTGCTCAAGACCTTCGGGCAACTCCTCTTACAACGAGCGGGGGATGCAATCCAGAGCCCCGCAAGACTGCAATGGTGCAGAAAAGGCAGGCAAGGGGTCGAACTCATCATGATCCTGAGGCGCCTGGCCAGAGTTGCACGTGACTGGGGCCTGGAGTTCTACATCGCGAAACTGGACATACGCAAGGCTTTCGACTCCATCTACCAAGAAAGCCTCGCCCAGCACGTCAGCAATGTGGTCGGGGGAAAGGCGAAGCTCCCGTGGGAGGCACGAGCATGGGTCGCCCTGCTCCACGCCCAACAGATCACTATACAGGTCGCGGGGGAGAGTATCCCCATACAACAGAGCAACGGCGTGCGCCAAGGGGCACCTGAAAGCCCTGTTGCCTTTGGAGCAGTGGTTGCTGATGATCTCGATGCCGCCATCCATGAAGCCCGCCAGTCAAAACCGTCGGGGGATGATTCGCCCCCAGAAGACGGGGGGAGCTACATGGACGACAATTACATCTGGTCCACGGATCGCAAGCATTTCCAACATATGCTGACCTCCCTTGATGGTCGACTACCTCGGCGTGGACTCCATCTGCACCCGGGGAAGACAGACATTATCAGCAACTCCGATGTAGAGACCTCCTTCCAAGTTGCGGGGGAAAGAGTTCCCACGAAAGGGCCAAAGCACGTGTTCCACGTCCTGGGGAGTCCTTTGTCATTCCAGGGGGGAACCGCGATGCTATTGGCAGAGGCCCAAAGTCGGGCCCGCAAAGCCTTCTGGAGTCACCGTGAATCCTTCACGTCCGATGCAAGTTTTCGGCAGAAACTCCAGATCCACGTCGTCCTTGTGAGACAGAGTGCATTATGGGCCTGCCAAACGTGGCCATGCCATAGCTGCCTGTTGCGAGCAGTCAATGTCATACAACTCTCTCATGTGAGAGTGATGCTCGGCCTGCGACGCCAACCGTGCGAGGAGTGGGCAACATGGAACAAAAGAAGTCTCCGCAGAAGCCGCCTCGCCCTCTTCCATTGCGGGGGAATTCGCTGGTCCACCTTCGTCCTATCCCAGATCTGGACTGCAGTCGGCCACATATGCAGAGGTGATCCCGTTGGAGGACGTATCTTTCAATGGCACAGCCTGCAGTGGTGGCAAGACCAGAAGGACCGGGGGAACCACATACAACACGCGGCCCGCTTCAATGCCTACATGGACATAGACCGCCAACTCAGTGAGACCGCCGGCAAAAACTGGTTTGCCGTTGCACAAGACCGCGAGGCCTGGGGGGAATTGGAAGCCACGTTCATTGAGAGACATGATGTACCCTGGAGCAGTGGTAAGCAAGGAAGCATCGCCAATCTCGCTCCAGCGACCACAACACACAGCGACCAGAATTTTCTTGCAGGAATCCTCAACAACGGGGAAAGACATCAGAACAGCCGGGGGAGACGTGCGACTCCCAAGGCTCGCAGACACCACAAACAAGCCATCAACAACCACTAATTCTACGATCTGGGAGTCCTTTACTTGCTGAGCGACAGTTACATACTACTTGCCCTCAAGCCTACAAATGAACTGCGAGGACAGTGACAGCAGGTGAAAGGGGCATGAGTGTGCAGAGGTCATCCCGCATGCACCTCTATACCTTGGCCGCGCTTGACTACCGACTCGTGCTCAAAACACGTGTGTTCCTGGACATGACTCTCTACATTACCTACATACCTTTTTGTACAATATACATCAAAGACCGGCTGAAGCTAATCGCTGCAACAAAGCGACAAGCATCAAGCACAGAAACCTTTGCAACCTCGGACATGCTGAGCATCCGACTCCTTGCAATCTTTTGGTGGGGGACACCCCACGGCGCGATACCCCCACCCTTCCCCTCCCCCCTCCCCACCCCCCCCTCTGCCCTGCCACAGGCGCACACCGATACCTCGGCTCACCCCCCAGCCGAAGCAGCCACAACGGGGGACACCCCCCCTGGGATTCCCCCAGCTACACCACCGTGGCAGAACCAGCACTGGTCACCAGACCAGCCCCCCACCCAGCTGGCATGGGCAGCAACGCATGCTACGCCGAACGGCTATATAACATCATGGGGAGGCTGGACTAGTCAGCAGACAGCACCCGGGGGATGTGCACAGCCGCCTCACCCCCAGTTTTACTTCCCACCACCCGCCTACCAACTTGGGCCACAGGCTTGCCAGCCAACACACACACAACCACTGCAGCCACAACCCACCACCCAAGCCCCCCCCCAGCCACAAGCAGTGCCCCCACAAACTGCAGCCGGAAAAAGCAGCCTACAACAAGCCACACCCAGCGCACAAGGCTGTGCAACTCCACGGAAAACACAGGACGTCCATGGCTACCACCCCACCTACGACTGGGATTGTGACCCCTGGAACAACCCTCAGGATGACCAACCTCCTGACACCCAACAACCACCAAACCACCCTGCTGCCACTACGCAAGGGGGATCGGCACAAACAGATGGCCCGGCTCCGCAGCAACCGCAGACCCCACCACAGATCCAGGCGTGGCTCCCCCCACCCGGCACAGGACCACTGCCTGACATGAGCACCACTGAGTACACTCAGTGGATTAGCACTGGCCAGCTCCCCTCCACCTACCTACAACGAGTGTGCCAACCGCCCCCAGACCAAAAGGCGGCCCCACAAGCTGACCAGTCCCCACCAGAACCGGCCCAAGATGCGGGACAACCCATCGATGCATCCTGCAGCATACCACCTCCCCCTCTGCAGCCAGTGTCACCCCAAGACGGACCCCCTCCGCGTAGCCATGGAGCTAAAGCCGTGCCAGAGTTCCTGCAACCACGCCCCCCACCCGGGACGGACACCGCCAGCTCCACCGACGACCACACCGCCGACGATTCACCTACAGACCGCAGCATACCCCCCTGGGAACGCCCAGGATGGGGGAGACCCCTCAGCAAACCAAAACACACGACCACGCGAGGAGCAGGTCACGGGTCGCAGCGGGTCGGCAACAAGGAAGGCAAACATGTCTTCAAGCAGAGGCAATGGGCAGGCGAACACCTCACCAGACCAGACCCTCAACCACAACACGGCCCCGGATGGGGGATCCTGGCCAGTCGGGCCCGAACTGCAGCAGAACCTCCACACACGCCCACCGAAACCTCGACAGCACCACGGGGGACGAAAGCCGACACAGCCTCCGAACAACAGTTCAAAGAAGCCATGGACAAATTCCTCGGCAGGCCTACCTCAGGTCCGGGGGGGACAACACCTACCACCGACAGAGCGCCACCCACAGCCGCCGCCAGCTCCAGCTCCACAGACGCCCACCCCCCCCCTCCTCCAGAGCCGGCGACACCCCCTGACACAGACAGCAAGCCACGGCATGTCTACACAGCAGAGGAGCAGGCCCAGTACGACAACGCCCCTCTCGGACCTCCACATGAGGAACTGGAGATTCCCCCCAGCATACCACATGCAGAAGGGACAACTACAGAATACCTACCACTCTCACACGGCTGTTTCGACTTCCACATCACCGCCACCCATTACATCCCCACAGCACTCACGGCGTCGGCAGGCCTACCACCGCTCCATCTCACACACCCGGGGCAGAGCGGGCCAGTCAGTACTGCACCACCCTTTACAGTCGGCGCAAGAGGCAGACTGGCCCCCATGGGTCCAGACCGGTGGCTGGTGATGATCACCGAACTACCTCCGCTCGACGAGTTCTGGCCACATAGCATGTTCCTGGCCGAGGGGGACACCTTCTACCTAGAGCTCACAGAAAAAGGATGGAAGCTCACAGTCGAAAAACAAGCCCCCTCCACAGCTCGGGAAGCACGACGGGGGGAGCAGAGCCAGAGCCAGAACCAACGGGCGAAACCCACCAAGCCCGATGCACCGCCCCCGCACACCACAACACCCCCAGAGCAGAAGCAGGAGCCCAAGCCACGACCACAAAAGCATGTACACTTTTCGCCAGACACAACTGACCCCCCGGCACGGGGGAGCAGTACAAAGCCAAAGCCTAGCAAAAACACAACCACTGCGGGGGCAAAGCCACGACAAACACCACAAGCCAAGCAACCACCGCCACAGCCTCCGCAGAGCCACAGCACCTTCGTCGACCAACGAGACCTCCGTGGCAACAGAGGGAAGACCCGCCAATCCCCGCCACCTCCTCCCCCACCACCAGCCACAGACCTCCTCTCACAAATACGTGACGGCCGTGACATTGGAGGCAAAAAGCAGAAGAGCACAACTACCACATCCACAACCACCACCTCCACTACAACTTTTGAGGACCATCCACAGCAACACGAAGCCCTCTTCCACGACAGTTCCACGACCCCCACGTCCACCACAACAACACCCCGTGCCACTGCAACCACTACCACCACCGAAACACAGCATGAAGACATGGACACAAGCTATCTCATGCAACACAGCCTCCATGACGCATTCCAGCGGGGGGGTGTCCACAATGAGCAACCACCACAGCCACCACAGCCACTGCAGAACACAGGGGACGCCGCACCACCCCCTGAGACAATACCAGACAACACACAAGAAGCAGGGACGCTGGTCCTGGGTGCACACCTGCACCAAACCGTTCCCGCGGTTGCGGCCACACAACCCCTCCCAACACAGGGGGATACCACAGAGAGGATCGAACACTACCTCACCCGGATACATGCCCTCTCACAACAGCTGCCAGGGGGATCCATGATAAGCCACCTCGCACAATGTGCATTGGCTGACCTGCTCGTTGACAGCCAGACTGAAGCCGAAGTCCTGAGGCACCTTGAGCTAGAAACCAGCCCCCCCCCCAACACGACTGGGGAACCCTCAACCAAGCGAGCCCGTACACAAAGTGCAGAAACAGCCACAGCTGCAGCCCTACGACGTATCAAAGCCAAAGCCATGCAGCGACTAGCTTCAGCCGAAAACCATAACTACATCACGTACTATGACATCCAGCACGACGTTGATGTAGTGATCACATGGTTGAATGGTCACATGCATGCAATGGCAACTGCACTACATGGAGATCCCCAACAGTGGGGAAAGTCGGGGGCATCGACTGACTTCGAGAAGGGCGTCCATAATACGGGGGAGATCCTCGGGCGCATGGGCCAAGCGCTCCAAGGGGTTCAAATGGACCCGCAGAACCGAGAGAACTGGTTGCTGCTCACAGACGTCATGAGTTTCCTCTTGGCGGTGGAGAAAGGGGAACCCGTGGGACATCCAGCAGATGTCATCGCAGCCAGCAGGGGGATCCTCACCAGCCACTTAGCACGGGAACGACGACAACGCCGAGCTCATGGGGTGCTTCTAGAACTACGTGGACTCCGAGAGCAGCTGCGAGACTGGCCGGGGGAGGAGCTCAACAGCATCCACGCGGCGCTTTTGGACACACTTGAAGCTGTGGAAGACACACTACAGCCCCCTCTTCCAGTACTCCCGGGGGACCTCGTACGGCGTGATCCAGAGCAAGATCACGTACACGAACCGGGACTACCTGAAGGACACTCCGGGGGAGCTGCGTCAAGTCACCAACTTCCCATGGGGGGGAACTGGTGGGACAATGACCGCCACCACGGACTGGGCAACGCAGCCGAGAACCGCCCTCGCAGCCCTACCGAAAACTTCGACAGTGAACATGACAGTCCACCAGAGCACCGTCGACGACGAATGCACGCGGCCTTCTATGATCGGAACGGGCCCATCTGAGCTTCCGGAGAAGCCCGCTGCAGACCGGGGGAAACATGAGTGTAAGGGCACTTCGCGCTTGTTGCTTTCCTTCCGAACTCGGGGGACAAAACCATTGATTCCAAATGGTCTTGTTAGGTGAAGCTGTGCTTTTGTTTCATGTATCCAGAATTCCCCGAGCCCGAAAGGAAACGTAACTTAGCCAACGAAACGGGGGACTCAGACCTTGCTCTCGTTTGTGGCTCAGTGAGAGGGGCAGGGTCCTTGCCTACACACGTTCAGCCCTCAAGGCTGGTTAGGAATCGCTGTGCCCTTGTTTCTTACATTGCTGCCCCTCCGAGAAGGTGCCTAGTTTAGATGTGCAAGAGAGTCCTACGTACGAAACTGAGATCAGCAGGTCCGGGGGAAAAACGGTCTCTACATAGTTGTAACTCAGGTTCCTAGTGTTGTTGTGTTTTGTTGTACTACAAACCCCAATGGACCCCGATCTCCACTTTTCCCTTGTTTCAAAGGACCCCATGAAGCCTGATGCCAAAGAGGATGAGTGATTGTATGATTTTGCGATCTTAGGTCTTCTTGCTTTCATTCAAGTCAGGCTGGCATCACGGGGGGAACTGGTTCTGACTGCTTCAAACTAGGCTCCCAAAAACCCCTGCCAAATGCTGCTGCTATACTGGTTATGCTTCTTAATCAAATAAGCTGTTGTTTCATCCTTATTGCCATTTTGGGCCAGGTATGCTGGACCCTCCAGAGGTGCTACGGGTCTAGGGTTTTTTTAGGGGAGGTTTTAGTTTGAATTACTTTCGACGAGAGGCAGAGGGTCCAACTGACATACGGTCGCGCCCCAGGGGGGAAGTTATTTGGAGATGACTTTGTGTCGGGGAATGGTCCATCGGGGGAATCTTCGCTTGCACTCATGGGTTGCCTTTAGGCTGGCTATGCAGGAGCTGTGTCATTGTTTCATTCAACCATGATGGGCCTAAATCTCTAACGAACTTTTACGTTCAGACCCCTGCACGATGATACCGCAATATTAGTGATTACTTGTACTTGCTGTTATTTGTAGCTGCACTCCTGCATCCCGCTGTCTGCAAAAAGTCACTTGCGGTATCATGGGGGGAAGGCGGACACGAGCAAGGTCAAATGAGCACGGGGGAACAAACATCTTTATGTCTAGATGACCTTCTTTCCCTGAAGCTCATGTGAAGCACCGCCTGGCAAAAACCGTGAAGGTTTTGCGAATGTCCCCAAGAGCAGGGGGACTGCACATTGTGCTACTTATCCCCGCAATTTCTGACTGCAAATACTTTCCTTTTATGTATGGGGGATAAAAGCACGAATAAAGATGCATGTGTCTGAAGAGAATGTTGAAACACTGTCGTCGTTAACGTATATTACAGGGCTTTAGCCGAGACGGTGTTCCACATTCGAATTTCACCCCTCGCACCCATCAACACGATGGGGGGGCCTTCGGCCCGAGGGCGCTGACCCGCCCTCATGCCCAGGAGAGAGAGAGAGAGAGAGAGACCGAGAGACCGAGAGACCGAGAGACCGAGAGAGAGACCGAGAGAGAGACAGAGAGAGAGACAGAGAGAGAGAGAGAGAGAGACAGAGAGAGAGAGAGAGAGAGACCGAGAGACCGAGAGACCGAGAGACCGAGAGACCGAGAGAGAGACCGAGAGAGAGACAGAGAGAGAGACAGAGAGAGAGAGAGAGAGAGACAGAGAGAGAGAGAGAGAGAGAGAGAGAGAGACAGAGAGAGACAGAGAGAGAGAGAGAGAGAGAAGGATGGGGAGAGACCGAGATGCACACTTCTGTGGCCGTGCTGGTTGTGGACTTATATATGGAGTTATAAGTTGGGCAACTGGAGTTATAAGCTGGGTAACTGAATTTATAACTCACTGAAGTAAATCTATCTCAGTTATATCTCCGTTCAAACATATAAATGATTTGTAAAAAATACACTAGTTATAAGTCAAAATATAAGTACTTGCTAACCATTTTTTTCTGAATCTAACCACTTATAACTCCATTTATAAGTCCCTTCATAAGTCCCCCGTAAGTGGAGCAGGTCCTCGTGAATTCTGCAGGAGCGCAGCCCCATGGCTCAAGGGGCCACGTCACATGGTCAGCACGGAACAGCATGCACGAGCGCAGCAAACAGCACACGCGAGCACGCAGAACCACACCGCAGACCGTAGTGAGTATAGTGCGTTTCGAGGCTCCGCCTGCAGGCTTAAGGAGCGAGGTTTTGCCCGCTGCCGCTTGCGAGGTTTCACCCGCAAGCATGGGAGGATGGGGAGAGGCAAAGAAGGGAGGAGGAAAGGGAAGGGGAAAAGGACAGGTAAAAGGAAAGGGAAAAGGAGAAGGAAAGGGAAAGGGCCGTGCCTGGATGCACGGCGATCCTAGCCCCCCACGCTCGGACGAGGAGGAGGGCCATCTCGGGCCTCTCCAGTTGCCCGGCGACGGGTCAGGAACCCTTACGGCCGAGGACCGCCAAGAGATAAAGGACGCAACAGGAGTTTCGGCAGCTGTCCGGTACCGCAACAGCTTTGGCATGAGAATGCTCACGCTGGCAGGGCCGCCGGACCACCTGTCGGAAGCACGGAGAATGGCGATGGCCAAAATCTCCGCTTCCCAAGTCAAGCAGGCCGAGGCGGACCAGGTGGCAGACCTGGCCCAGCGGTTGGGGGCGGCCGAGCTAAAGCTCAGCGCCCTGCAGCACCAAGTCTCCTACTTGGTTAGCAGCTCTCCGGCGATGCAGATGTATGCAGTCGGCGCAGTTGCCGCGCCTGGCCCGCCTGCACAGCACCACGGCCACCACCACAGCCGCCGCGGCAGCCGCCACAGCAGAAGCAGCAGCAGCAGCCGGCGCACCGCTCGGCACAGAAAGCGGAGGAGCTCCTCGCGAAGCCGAGGCCGTCTCTCGAGCACAAGCCCTGCAGATGCTCCTAGCCCTGCAGCAGGTGACCAGAAGGTTGAGCGGTCTGCAGAGGCTCGCCCTGCTGACGACGAAGCGCCGCCAGGCCTGCCACTGAAGGAGGTGAAGCGTGAAGAGCCAGAAGCTCTTGAAGAGACGAAGGCAGAAGAGCCAAAGTCTGCAGACGAGTCTTCTTCCTCGCCAGACACTGCAACACCGAAGCCCGCTGCAGCGAAGACCGCGCCGAGCCGACCGGCTCCGTTCCCAACCGGTTCGGGCCAGGGAGGCTTGGAGCGGGAGAACTCGCCGGAAGCCTCGAAGCCTGCCGAGCCCTCTGAAGGACCGCCGGCTTCACTGCCTGCTGCAGAGAAGAAAACGGAGCAGCAAGAGGAGAACCCAGAGCAGGCAGCTACGCCACCGGCCAAGCGTTGCAAAGAGGAGCTGCCCACAGTCGCTGAGCCCGAAGTGTGCGAACTTGGTGAGGCTTTCCCACCGAAAAAAAAAAGAGCATGCAAGGAATCCCTGCTGCTCGGAGATCGAATTGATCTGGCACAGCGTGGCTATATGCGCGCTTCTGAGACCTGATCTGGCAGAGTGTGGTTTGCCACGCTCGAAAACGTACCGTAGCCAAGTTTTGACACCAAAACGTCCAAGGGAACCATGGTCACTGTACTGGAACCAAAGCACAAAAAAACTCTACAAACACACACACACACACACACACACACGCAACACAAGCCAGACCAGGGTTCCCTTGGGCACACGACAGAAGCAAGGTTGGAACTTGCAGGAGAAAACAGTGTAGCTTCCACGTGGTTTCCCTTCATATATCCTGGAAAAAGCAACCCTGCACCCTGAGCCCTAAACCCGATATCCCAATCCCTAAACCAGAGAAGCCTATCTATCTATTTATCTGTCTAGCTGTCTTTATACTATATATATGTGGTGAGAGAGACGAAGCCCCGAGTCGAAACCTTTATCCCTGTATATCTATGTATCTATCTATATATATATATATATATATGTATATATATAGAGTCTGAAAACCATGCCTAAACCTTGAATCTTTCGGGAGCCTGTGTCTGCAACTGTCAGCATTCAAGATTACCGTGCTTCTTTCCGCAGCTGGTTTTGGGCACGAGCTCAAGTTTTAATGCATCCGAGGCTTGCCCGGATGCATGCTTCTGGTGGGATGCAAGGATGGCCATGCATCATATATGGGATGGCCATGCATCATATATGTGATGACACATGATCGTGCGCGGAGGAAAAGCCCCGCTGCAACTTGGAGAAGGAATTGCCCCTCATGAGGCCTTTGCAGAAGCCACGGGCTCGGCTACATAAGCTGGAGGCCACCGTGTCTTTCGCAGCTGCTGCCCGATTAGAAGCGCGGCATGCAGAGGAGGGGCAGGATGAGTCTCATCGCACAAAGAGGCGACGGCAAAGGAAAGATATGGAAGAGGCCTGCGCTGCAAATGAAGGCACTCTCCATGGCCCGGTTCTTCTATCTTTTGATATGCCGCAGCCAGACAAAAGTGGCAAGGGAGCACCTGCCACGGTTTATGCTGCCAATCCCCTGGCCCTGCTGTGTCGCTTAACGGCCGAGAGGCCAGAATTTGGCGATCTCCTCAAGGGCCTGATGCAGAGCTCCGAGGTGCCAAGTCTGGTTTTCTATGCAGATGGGGCCACGCCTGGGAATGTGCTGCGTGTGGGAGATGCTTCCAGGGAGCAGATGTGCGTGTATTGGTCGATTCTGCAGCTCCCTGGCTTTGTCAGATCCCAAGACTGCGGCTGGTGGCATGTGTTGAGCTGTCCGACCAAACAGCTCGACAAAACTCCTGGCGGCCTGTCATGGCTTTATGCCAAGGTTCTGGAGATGTTCTTTGGAACAACAGAGCTGCCCGTGACGGGAAACTTCCTTGAGGGCGTTCACTGCACATGCAGCGAAGGCTCTTTCGTGTTCAGAGCACGAATGGGCCCGCTGTTGGCAGATGAGAAAGCAATCAAGGAAGTCTGGTGCCGCAAAGGCGCCTCAGGCAGCAAGCCTTGTTTCCAATGCCGAAGAAGTGCCGCCGAATGGGTGGTTGGTGCATACCTCTTGTTGCCAGCCGAGCAAATTCGTGGCACATACAGAGGCCACGTTCCAGGCCATGGTTTCCAGAGTGCAATCTGCCGCAACCGCCGGCGAGCGCAAAAAGCTTGGTCAGGTGTTTGGACTTACGTATACACCTGCTGGAATCCTCTGGCAAGCAAGATGGCTTGGTCGCATCAACCCCATTGCTCACACCTGCTGGGACTGGATGCACATCTTGGTTGCAAGCGGCGGGGTTGGGCAATACCACTTGAATGGCTATTGCTGCGCACTGGTGGCAGAAGGCATACCGCTGAAGACTTTAGATGACTTTGCACGTGCATGGGTATGGCCGAGATCCCAACACCGCTTGCCGCCGAACTTCTTCTCACAACGAGTGAACTCCGCCACACATTGGAAACCATGTTTTGTGTTTTGAATTATAAAGACAGTATACAGATAAACCGTTTTCCTCTTTCTAGCACCAGAAATCCTTGCTTTTCTGAATTTCTGCCTCGGTCAGGCAGGAGATAGAATCTCATATGAGGGCCTTCGCTGGAGAAATGCTGACAGCTGTGCGTTGCGTGCATGGTTTCCAGATGGAGGTTTTGGCCTCGACGGGGATCCTTCCGCAGCACCAACGCTGTTTGGAAGTGCTGGCTCGGATTTTGGAGATACTCCGGCTTGGAGATCGGGCAAAGCTGCATCTTTCGGAGCTGACGCTCTGCATTGCTGAGCACGCTGAGATCTGCCGCGAGATATATCCATATGCTGCCAAGCCAAAGTTCCACTATCTATTTCATGTTCCGGATTGCATCCGGAGATTCGGCAACCTGAACTGCTTCGCAACGGAGAGGAAACACAAGAAGGTCAAGGCCCTTGCTGCGCGATATGCTGTGGAGGCTCATGCTGCGCACGACAATCTCTGCCTTCGAACTTTGGCAGAGGATTTGCGGAGCATGGAGCAAGCGGCCCTCGATCCTGTGTCGCTAGCAGGGCCGGTGATGGAGGCCCCTGCGCAAGATCTGGCCTATGTCGCGCCGTTCGTCCCAGATGCAGTGGCTTTGCGGTCCTCTACAGAGATGCCTGGCAGAATCTAGGAACTTCTGTGTCCAGTATATTAATATGCTCTGTTGTTGAAAACACCGCTCTTTCAGTCTATATAATACAGCATATCATGTCTTCTGAGGATGAGGACGAAGACTGGGTCATTCTCTGCAGGGGATGTGTTGTGGTGCCCTGGCAACGCTTTCATCCTTCAAGTTGGGCGTTGCTTGGAAGTGCTTCGGCGCCCTGGAGACCGGGTGTTCCTGGCCAAATGCTCCATGCATGAACAGCTGGAAGGGAATGTTTTCTTGGCGGCGGGCAAGGCATGCCTATATGAGGTCTGTGATGAAACGGCCTCCTGGCGGCTTATGTGTATAGGTCCCTTTATGAAAATTATAGGGAATTACAGTTTAATTTGGTATGTAATAGTGCTACCACATATCTATATATATATATATGTATATTCTTTCCTTTGCTGGCACAAATGCAGGTAGCCGTCCCATACACGATTCTTTCGACCGGCAACGTGAAAGTGTACCCTGGATGTGGTTGCATGGTATGAACGTCTGCGCAAGCCGAGCTTCCTGTCACGACCATGCTGCCACGGAAAAAACACAGAGAGTTCAACAGTTGTAGCAGCACACAGAAGGATCTATAGTCCTTGAGCCCCAGACAAACCACACCCTTTCTGCATTTTCCCAAGCTATAGTATAGCCATGCTTGTGAAAGTGTATTTATCCGCTGCGTTGTCTATCTCAAAACAGAAAGCTTTTAGGAGTGAGCACAGAGGGTTACCCTTGTGCTTCTTTTGTTTTTGCAAAGGCTCACCTTGTTGGAAGGCATGGCCTCCGCTGCTGAGAAGCCGAGTGCGGAGGAGCCCCTCGCACAGTTGCCGGCTGAAGCGGCAAACTTGCAGGTGACGGTGCAGCCTCCTGAGGCCCTGCAGGTTGCAAAGGAAGAGGAAAACCCTGAGGCTGCGTCTGCAAAAGAGCAGCAGCTGACGGCTGCAGAGGACGATGAGGAGAGCCTGCGCTGTACGACGTGCCACCGCATAGTGGACGTGGAGAACACGGTGGTCGTCAACCGGCAGACCACCAAGCGCAAGGAGTCGCGGCGCTGCAAAAGCTGCCACAACCTGCGCTCTGCTGTGCAGCGGCTGCAAAAGAACCACGGAGCTTTGGTGCAGGACTTCACGCAGGTTCCGGGCAACAAGGTGGAAAACTTCTACAAAGACCACGGGGACCTCAGAGGTGAAGACCTGCGGTTGGCCTTGCAGCAAGTCGTGACAGACTGGAAGCAGAGCACGACAGAGCTGACCTTCGCGGGAACTGGAGAGTTCCTGGACTTGGTGGATCTGGAGAAGAAATACGCAGACCGCCCCAGCCAACTGGAGAGCATCAAAGAAAAGACGTACAGATTTTGGGATCATGTCCGTGGATGCTATCTTTACGAAGATGTGCAGTACACCCGGACTGCGCAAGACAAGATCGTCCAGGGGACCTGCAACAAGCGCAAAGCGCAGGTCCACCTCCTCGGCGAGGATGACCCGCCGGAGGACCCTGCTGCAGGCAAGGCTTCTGCTGGGTCTGGGTCGGGCTCGCACAAGAAGCCCAAAAAGAGCCAGAAGGGCAATGGTGAGGAACTTCCCACCATAAAGGCCCCGCTGCTGAAGAAGTTGTCTGTGGCAGCCGAGAGCCTCAACTCCAAGAGGTTGATGCTCTTGGACCTCATCGACAAGGCCCAGACTGAGTACGCGGACATGATCCCTGGCTACGTGACCACCGCAGCCAGCACTTGTGTGAGTGAGGCCACCAAGTTGGTGCGAAAGCTTGAGATGATCGTCGTCGCCAAGAAAGGCCACGGCGAGGATCTTATGCAAGAGGCGAAGGAGACGACGGCCGTGATGCAGGACAATCTGAACCGCATCAAAGGCCAGGTCGACCAGGCAGCTGCCTTCAAGGAGCAGGCCAGCTGAGAACAGTTTTGCTACAAGAGCTGCCCTCCCTGAGGTTTACCCGGGGTTGCACGTCTTGTGCAGGGCTCTTCGTTCCTTGAAGCATCCCTGAGGCCATCTGCCCGGGATGTTTCTGCTGAGGCTGGCCCAGCAAAAATATTTTGAGGTCTTGGGGCCCTCTGCTTTTCAAAAGACTTTGCAAGCTTCAAGCGACACTGCCTGAAACCCTATAACCCTATAAGCCCAAAACCCCTAAAGGCCCTAAAGCTTTTCAGGGGGGCCCCAAGGCGACAGGGAGACCATAGTCTGTGAGACGCGATTCGACGGGAAGAATCTCAGTGAAGAAAGGCTTCCTGTTTGCCGTGCAGGGGTTAGGGTTTAGGGGTTAGGGTTTAGGGGTTATAAGGGGTTAGGGTTTAGGGGTTAGGGTTTAGGGGTTAGGGTTTAGGGTTTAGGGTATATATATATATATATATATACATACGATTAATAGGATAAGTCCACAACCCCCAACCCTTACAAATTGGCACAGATGTGGAGGAACGAGCCACGAAAGAACCCGGCCGACCCCACCCAATGAATTCGTTGAATCCGAGAAAAAAATAGGGATGTAAAAAAAAATCAGGACAAAAAATCAACAAAAAAAAAAAAAACGTGTCGCGGGCGCGTCGCGCGTCGCGCGCGTCGCCGCGGGTCGTCGGGGGGGGTCGCCCCAACCGCGGGTTTCGGGGCGGCCGCCCACCCCCCGTCCCCCCAGCTACCCCGTCCCGGACCGTTGCGGGTCCCCGTCCCCCGCCCCACCTGACCCCGTCCCGACCGTTGCGGGATTTGGGGGTCGCCCCACCCCCCCATCCCCCGTCCCCCGCCCCACCTGACCCCGTCCCCCTCCCCACCCTGACCGCCCCAGCCCCTGCCCGCTCACCACCCGGAACTGCTGAGTTTGAGGTCAGTTTGAACGCAGTACCACCCCAACCCCCAAACCAACTTCCCAATTGGTTTTTCCTAAAGGGAATGCAGGTTTGGGGCATATATATATATATATATATATATATGTATATATATATATATATACCTGTGGCACCGCATAACCTTGTATACGCGGCTGTGGCCCGTAGTCGGCCGTATTTGCCGAACAAAGCGTTCATGGGCGTATTTGCTCAAGGGGTCGCACACTTTGTAGCGCCCAGGCGCTCAGGGTACATCTTCGAGAATCTAAGGCACCGCAGTTGGAGAGCCTATATACTTTCGAAGCCTTTGCTACCACAGTTACAAGATGGAGCCTTCATGAGCCTTCGTGCTGCACTGTAAGGTACGATCGATAGTATAGCTTCGATCATCATTTTGTCCTGTCGTGTGCTGGGGTGAGCTCTCATGGCAACGGGGGCCATATCGCTCTTTTCGTTGAGCAAGTTCCGGTGGTGCGCCCTCCCAGCTGATGTGATAATTTGGTGCAGGCATGTCGTGGGAATCTGGTGGCAAGCGTTACGGTGTGTGCTGTGCATGGTGCAATCGAATCATGTGCATGCGCATGGCAAAAGAGGCTCAAACTGTGCTCAACGTGCGTTGGGGTTTTGACCTGTCGCTTGTCATGGCGGCCTTGCTTTTGGGGCTCTACGAGTACTGGCTGCAAGATCCTGAAGTGAAGCACAGGATCGCGGATAGCTCGATCCGCGATCTTGTGAAAACTGTTGATGGATCCCCGATTGCGTTGCAAGACAGAGCACACGCACTTCTGAACGTCGCTCTGATTAGACCAGTGCTGCAGCGAATGTCCGATTGCAAGACGCTGGTGGTCAACGATGTGGATGAGTTCGTAGTGCAAATCATCGTGTTATGCGCCAAGATGTATGATCAAGAAGGCATTTCGGAGGATAACGCCATGGATGTTGAGTTTGAAGCTGGTGCTTACGATGAGCTCCGGGTTTTGGCGATGGGAATCAAGAGATGCGTCGCGTTCGTGCGCAAAGCCTTCATAAAGCAGCACCACCCCCAGGACGTATTTACAAAGCAGTTTCATGCCTGATGCCCATCACTCTGTCAATTGTCAACCATGTAAACTCCAACCGTCGCAGGACCCAAAGATGGAGGAGTTGCTTGCTATCTTTGGGCCCGCTGCCTCTTGGTTGCAACCCTCAAATTCCCAGCAGCTGCTCATCGATCTTTTTTCACTCGGAGCTCAGGTCGGCTATCGCGATGCTCCTGGCGCATCGGCGTTGCATCTCGACGACTACGACCCGGAGATAGCTGAGGACCCGCTGACCCCGAGAGGATTGCCGGTGGATCTAGTCGCTAGCAGAGAGCGTGCAGCTGGCAATGTTTTCGGGCCACCGCGATCAAATTCCGGAGAGGTAGGTCCACCCCTAAACATGGACGTGGCAGGCTACATCCCAGGAAATGAGTCGATGAACACGGGCTCCGGGCAGTCCTCAGGTCTGCGTGAGCCTCTTTCGGCTCCGCCAGCGGTGGAGCCGACTCCGTCCTGCGCAGGCTCTTGTTGGGAGATCAAGGATAGCGAGGATGAGGACACAGAGGCCGAGGTTCTTCAGATTCAAGAAGCTGTTTACGAAGCTCGGGCCCGTCTTCATCAGCTTCTTTTGAATGCAGGCGGCATCTAGGCAGCAACTTTCTGGGTGCAGGGGCCTCTTTGTTTTGCAGTTTTCTTGCAAGTGCAGTGCATGTGCTATGTCTTCTGAGATGCGCCCGCGGCCTCCGTTTCTGGGGAAGGTCCCCCTGATGCTCCGACGGCCAGCACCGACATGGACAACATGGAGACTCAGATGATGGAAGTGCCAACGCTTGACTTGCCGACTGGAACGGGTGTGATTCACCTGCAACTGCATGTGCCACTGTGTGTGTAACATGATGTAACATGTACGTTTGCACATGGAGCTCAACTAGCAGATCTAGGTTCTCACCCGCATGGAGCAGCATGACCTCAAGCAGAAGAAGAAGGAGAAAGCCGCTGCCAAGAAATCCGCTGCCAAGAAACCCAGTGCGAAGGCGGTGGATGATGCGGACATGCCGGGTGATACGGATGCTGCGGGTGCTGCAGACACAGAGTCACCTCAGAAGGTTAAGAAGAATCGCAAGGGCCGCAAAGGCAAGAAGCCTCGCAAAACGAAGGTTTCCCCGAAGCGGTCATTGCTGAGGCGGATGTCTCAGCACTCCTTCTCTGAGAGCCTTCCGGAGTCTTCTGAGACGGCGTCGCCACCTCGATCGATTCTCAAGCGCAGAAGCAGCCCTAACCCGAGCCCAGCCAGCAAGAAAAGCAAAGCCGTGCGCAACACCAAAGCAGCTGCCAAAGCCACTGAGCCCAAGCCGGCGAAGGACAAGACCGGCACCAAAGCTGCCACAGCAAGCAATGCAGGCAAATCGGCACCCAAACGCAAAGCCCCTGCCAAAGCCCCTGCCAAAGCCGACGAGCCCAAGTCTTCGGCAACGGAAAAGAACGGCGCGAAGCGAACCAGGGTCGGGCACTTTGCGCAGACATGCATGACATATCCGATGCATCACACTGTCCTCGGTGCACAAACTGCAACCTCAAACCAGGTTTGCTTCCAGCACGATGAGAACACGCAGCTGGTGAAGGATCTGCTTGGCCACTTCAACTGGGAGGAGGGGAATGACACGGGATCTTTCAAGATTATCCCCTACTGGAGCCGTGGCGATATGGCTTTGTCGATGAAAGACTGCGAGAACAAGAAGCTGAATGCAGCTTGATGGTACAGTCTTATGTGCTGTGTCGCTTATAGGCATGCAGTCCTCATCGTCGGAGCCACGCCGAGTGTGATGTGACCTAGGTGATCTATCTAGTCGGGCTCTCGACCAATGAGCATGCCAGTTTGATGGTGGAGCTGTTGGTTTGGATGGCTCCATAGCTGCAAATAGATATCGTCCCCATCGGCTGCGGTGTTATATGTCCATGCTCTTGCTCTATATTGGCATGCACACATGAGGCAAAGCAAATCGGCAATGGCCATGACCCTTCGACTGTCACTGACAGCGTGCAGAGCCACAGAGCATTTTTCAGAGACGACCAGCCTCGAAAACCGATGCTGAAGAAGCTGCGAGCCTTGCTCAACAGCCAGCTGTGAGTAGGGGTGGCTTGCAAGGGCATCAGGGTTCGCAAGGGTCGGTTTTGATATGGCTTGAGGCAAAGTCTGCTTCCAGGCACAACCGCATTCAGAGAAGACCCTGCGAACCCTCGTATGCCAGGGCACATCGTTCTACGGGGCGATGTGATTATCACGCCTTAAAGTTTCAGCCTGGGGTCCTCTTGCATGCTGACACAGCTCAGCAGTTGTGGCAGCACACGCAGTCAGTGGAAATTGCAGCTCCCGCAAATACATGCCGAAGCGTCTCGTCTGCTTCCATGGACATGTTTGTCTAAACCCCTGAGTCGCATACGCTCCAGCAGGTATGTGGGCAGCCCGGCGGGGCTACCGAAGAAAGAAGCGTCTTCCTGGCCAAAGTTCTTCGCAGCAGCTTTGCACTTACTCTGTTGTGCGCTGGAGCCTTTCGCTCAAGTTTCGGAGTGGATGTCAGTGCTGCCACGTGTTCGCAATGCGGCTTTCTGAATCAGAGACGGATCGCATGGTGCAGAAGCTTGTGGCCATACAGTGCCCCAAGGCCGACCTGTGTTTACCTGTGTGTGTGTGTGTGTGTGTGCGCATGTGTTTTCGAGACAAAGAGAGAAAGAGAGAGAAAGAGATAGAGAGAGAGGCAGACTGTGTGGGAGAAGAGGCAGACAGGGAGGGGCTGACGACTTTTGTGCGTGTGCAAGCGCATGACACAAAGCATTGCAGATCTTCATCTTCATCGTCTTAATGGTTTCGTGGCTGGACTTCACGCAGACCCCAGCCTCAGAGCCCTGGCGATCGTTTGTAGTCCGGCCTGCAGCCGCAAATTTGTGAATGCCGAGTCCTTTGCCAGCACATGCTATGCGAACTCAGGACTTTACGTGGATCGAGATGTTTGCTGGCTCCGGTGCGGCTACCAAAGCTGTCCAACAGCAAGGCTACAGGACTGCACACTTTGATTTGAAGGATGCTTCTGTGTATGGCTTGAACGAGCGTGGATCCGTCTTCGACATTTTGTCTCCGTCTGGATTCTCGAGTCTAGCCCGCAATCGTCGAATAACACTTGCGCTTGTACCGCATGGAGTGCCCCACTAGCCGTCACTAGCCCTCCTGTTCTGTCTCGCCGAGGTTACTGGTTATGGCAATTCTGGACGCCGATCCTCATGGCTTTGTTGTGTGGCTCGGTGTGCTATGTGCTTCCTGGTCCATAACAAGTCGCGGGACCAGTTTGCGAAGCTTCCTGAATCCAATCGGGCACGAGGGCTTACCGTTTGTGAGGGAAGGGAACATCATGGTCACCAGGACGGGCGGCTATCTGTTATGCTGCGTGTACACATGCACACCAAACCTGCAACACGCTGCTGCAAACCCGAGGACTTGTATGCTGATAGCCTTGGTTCTCGCAAGAAATGGAACCTATATAGTGGAGCAGCCTCGCCAATCGCTGCTCTACCGGCACCCCCGTTTCAGGTGGCTGTCTTCTGCAACACGGGTTGGGGTCTTGGTCTGCATTTCTCCAACAGGGCATGCTTGCGCAGCACGTCCTTCTATGAACTTGAGTCTTGAGTTCAGAGGTCTACCGCAGCTGCTGGTGGATGGGGCTCTACTCCGACCCAGCTACAGATGATAATTGGAGCCCCAAGCGACAGATCTCGTGGTCCAACAGTCGACACATTTGGTCCTTCAACAATGGGCAGCTGAGGCGACCTCGAGCTTTGAACCGCAAGACCAAGACTGTTATTCGGTACAAGGATGTGAAGGGGAAGAGCTGCTATACCGGGACGAAAAATCTCAAGCCCACCGAGAGTCTTTCTTGCATTTGTCGGTGCAACCATACAGGGCACACATATCACATCCATCCCACCTCAAACCATGAAGCCTCTGTAGCCTTTCTATTCTCAGGAGATATCCGCGAGCATTCGGAAGGCGAGTGGCCCAGCTGATGCCAAAGCTGCTCCAGGACCGCAAGGGCGTGGACGTAAAGGCGTCCGTGCCACGGGGCAAGACTGCCCTTGAGCTTTTCCAAGCTTTGTCGTTTTCTGATCCGGTTGAGGATGGAGAGCTTATCCAAGTGGCTCGCTACCTTAGAGGTTCCACCCGGCTTTGTGTGCCACCTGCGTGGCGAGCTGTTCTGCCAACCGAGCTGTAGGTGACATTGAAATCACTAAGTGATCCAAAAGTCTTTCCAGCCCATCACATTGAACGTCGGGCTCTTTACATTCACTGTAATATAGGCTCGAAGAACACGACTGGACACCAAACAGCTCGGACGGCATCCCGAGGGGCCACGACAAGGAAAGTCGTCATTTGGACGACTTTTGGGGAGCGGTGTGCATATATGCGCGTATTTGTGCGTATATGGGGGGGGCAAAACCCGTACCCAAACCGAAGTCGAAACCATATCAACATTTTATCGGCAAAAAACCGAACCCGTATATGCCCGAATATGCGCGTATATGGCCGAAAGCTAGCTTGCGTAAGACTGGGGTGCATTGCTGCTCCTTTGTGAGAAAAAGCATGCCTGAGCTTGCGTTAGACTGCCTTTGCGCTAGTCTTGCGCTAGCCTTGTGTTAGCCTTGCGTTAGCACCATCACCCCTTGTCCAATGTTGCTCGAGCTTGTCAATTTTTGTGGGGTACACTGATATACGGCTCCGCTGGCTGCACAATGGAACGAAAGCCCCAACAACTTGCTTCCCGTGTCTGGAGTACTTCGTCGCTTGCTACCGGAGTGGAGCATCTGAAGATGTGCAAGCGGGAGCCTGGTGCCAGTGATTCCAGAACCGCTGCTCGCGCGCGCGCGCGCGCGCGCATCATAAATTTTACGGAGTTTTGTGGTGTTGCGTTTGTTTGCTCAACACACAACCCCCAAAAAACCTCCCGTCTGCATAAGCACAAACAAGGCCAGAGCCCCTGTACCTCCGAAGGAGCCTGAGTCAGCCCCTGCGCCGGCTCCTGGAAATGCCGAGGCCGACCGTAGATGATGATGCACAGATGCATACCTGCGTGTGCCAGGACTCCGATCGCAGAAAGGCAATGCTCGAACAGATAGCGCAGCTTGAAGCCCAGCGGCGCAAACTGCACTACGAACTGTTTGGAGGGAACCCTCCGAAGCATGAGCCCCGCACCCCGGTGAGAACTCCTACAACCACGGCATCTTCCTCACCGCCCCCCTCAAGCCTGCGTTCTACAGCATCCACGGGCACTCCTACACCTGCCCAGCCTGATTCGAGTGGCGAGCGCGATGAGAAGGCACCGCCAGCACTCCTGCACATGTGTTCATATGCGTTCCGTTCATGGCATATACCATGAAATCCAACAACCCAAGGTCGAAGTCAGACCGGGCGGGCAGGTCTATGTGAATGGCAAGATCTTATCCGACAGTGCTGTTGAACAGCGCCTGCGACGACTCTGCAAGGTGCGCAAAGGAGGTGAATGCCCAGCTGGTGACGAAGCCAGGAAGATGTTTCAATCCGGCGGGGACGACCGTGCAGCCCTTGTGGAGATGTTCAAGCAGAGCAGTCTCAAGAAGGATCGGAGGGTCGGGCGGGGGGGTTGTGGGCATGCAGTATTTCGCAGCAGCAGGGATGGGTCCTTGCAACATGAAGGACGTGCTAAAGCGCAAGATTGTGCAGCACAAAGAGAAGGAGAAGGCCAAGAAGCTCCAGCTGAAATGCGGATGGTACACCGAGCAGAAGATGTCTACCGTTCTTCAGATGTGCGAGACCCTCGCCTGCAACTCTGTATGAATGCTGTTCGTTTGCATTTTCATGCGGTTCGCCTGTGGTGAGCACACCCAGGGAAGACATCAAATCAGTCGTGGCCTACACCGAGACCGCGTTGCGACGGCTCAGTCCTTATCTGCACTGATCAAGTCTTGAAGTGCCCAATATATGTTCTCGGAACTTAAGCGAGGCCATGGAAGTACAACACCAAGAAATGGGAGCACTGGGTTGACACAGACGAGTCGGGGGAGCTAACTTTCACGGACCGCGAAAGAATTCTCGAGGAGGCGACACTCGACCTTGAGAACTCGCCCACGGAGCATCTGGCACTGGATTTCAATGCTGGGCCCCGAGCTCTGCAAGACGGTGCCGGTCCCAGCGGAGAACTTGGCGTGGAGGGTGAGGCAGGGTCTTTGTACAGCAGAGTGTAGCATTCGACCCACAAACATGTTGGTTGTTTTTTGGATGTTCTGCCGTGCTGTTTCTATTGCGGTCTCTGCAGGATATCGTCGGCGACATCAACAAGAGCATGCAATGTCTGCTTGTCAAAAGCACCAAGCTTACAGACGTGTGGTCTAAGCTGGCGAGCTCTTCCTCTGCCGAGTCCACAAGGACCGGGACACACATCCACACTCAAATAACCCACGGACAATGTTGCATGGACTTTGATTTACCTTTGGCTCTTACTTCCCTGAAGGCTGGCGGATGAAGCCAAGACCCTTCAAGAGCAGTTCGATGCAAGCTATGATGCCATGGCGAAATTGCTACCAAAGATGAAGACTCCAGCAGGCGTCAAGAAGTGCCCTCGAAAGCAATACGGTAATTTTTGCAGCATGCAATTATAACCCTCAACCCCCGAAGAACTGAAGCCTTCTCCTTCAATCAGTGGCACCTTGAAGCTGCCACGAAGCTGGTCGAGGATGCTGAAGTGCTGTGTCCTGGTCGGATCAGATTCTAGCTGTGAGACTCAGCTGACTCAGCTGCGAGTTGGTAGAGTCGGTATGGTAGCTGAGGGCAAGTAAGTGCACACGCGTGGAAGCCAAAGCTGGGCCGGTCCTGCGCTCGATGAAGAGGGCGCCCGCTGCCTCGGAGACCGAGAAAGATACAGCAACACTGGCCACTGCTCCACGGGCTGGCAAAAGAAAGGCTGTGGCTCCCAAGGCCAAGGGTGCCAGCAAGAAGCCACGAGCGGGGAAGTGATCAAGGATCACAGGGGTGCTGCAGGATGCCTCTCTAGATGCATCCGCTTAGATTGTGAACACGGTCTGCAATGGGCTTCGGGGTTCAAGGAAGCCTCTAGTAGCACGCCGTGCGCAAGCTTACGGGGAGTTTGAACATACGAGCAATCGGCATCGATGAAAAAAGCGTGATGCACCAAGCGGCCTGCTGCTCGTCATCTGCTTGCAAAGAGCCAGCCACCACCATCGCTGAACCTCGATAGGCAGTTGTACCTACTGTCATTGCCAGGTTCTGTGGGACCACTTGGTGATCATGCTGCGATGTGTATCGCCAACGGGGCCGGGCCACACTGATCGAGATGAGTTTTCACATGCATGCAACACATAGCGAGTGAATAACCCGCGAGTTTGTTTCGTGCTGTCAGGCTACTGCTTCCTCCGTGGCCAGCATGGCCAAGGCAGCGGTGGAACACTTTGGGCCCACCTCTTGTCCGGTGGTCAGCAAACTCGCCAGAACGAGGAAGGATCGCGCCGAGGATGCATGCCATGAGGTGTTACTTACATGCCTTACAACACCCATGTTAATTGTACACATGCATCTCGATGTTTTCTTTCGTGTGAGTATGTGACATGTACGGTACGGGCCTGTTACACAAGGTTTCGAAAACACAGCCTCGAGCTGGACATACGGATTTCGTGGATCGATGTTGGCCTCCAGAACCAGAAGTTTCCCGTTCTGCAACCATGTGATACTATTCGGTTTATGGCTGCGCATGACGAAATCGGTAGGCTGGTAGGCAACACTGCCTTCGAGGATCTGGAGACCACGCTTATGGCGTTTTGGAGGAGGTACTCTATTTTGTATCCGTCGCATCAAGTGTTTGCAGAGGGAAAAGATTTGCAACTTCGCCACTGCATTCCTTGCTATCTGCACGGCGATGATGGACGATCTTTCAAAAAAAGCGGAGTGCTGCTGATCAACCTCCAAGGAGCCATCGGAACAGGATCCGAGCCTTTCCACAAGAAGCATAAGCTCAGTGAGCGTTTCCGGCAGGCTTCGATGGGTCTCAATATGGGGGGACACTCCTATGCCAGCAGACTGTTGTATTGTTCAATGCAGCGAAAGTTTTATGCAAAAGATCCACATGTACTCGAGAACCTTCTCGACAATCTTGCAACACAGCTCTTGCGATCACAGCAAGGTTTCGAGTACAAAAAGCAAACATGGCACATTGTTCTGCTGGGTGTCAAGGGCGATCTGCCGTGGCTGACAAAAGCAGCTGGATTTGAAAGACATTTCCTACGAGCACAGCGGTCGCTCAACCGGAAATCGAAAGAACCACCTGCAGGCGTCTGCTTTCTTTGTCATGCAGGGCGTTCCAACATTCCCTACGAAGATTTTTCTGATGGTGCTGCTTGGACCAGCAATGGTTGTGACCCTCCGTGGTCACGACCGCCGAGCCTGTTGAGGCTATACCATAACCCGACGGAGCCGTCTGCACTTTACAAGCTCGACATATTTCACAACTTCCACGGCGGGGCTGGGAAGGACTGGGTTGCATCCGCGATGACGGAGGCATTGAGCTTGCTTCCGGCTACGTCGCGGGAGGCCAAGATTATCTCCATGGCGGAAGTCATGCGAGAGTGGGGTCGCGATGATCCGAAGAAGCGTCCTCATTCAGGAATTTTTTGCGTTGACCGTATTGGCCTCACTTCCTACCAAGTGTGTCCGGAGGCCAGCTGGTCGAAACACAATGACACCACAATATATTTGAGATTCCTGCAGTACTTCCTGCATGCTCGGCCAGAGCATGCGCAAAGCGAGAAGCTGTCCCTCATTTACAGGGCGACTTGTGCCATCAACCTGTCGTTTCAGCTCCTGTACGAGTCCGGCTTGTTCATTCCGAAGGCTACAGCGCAACGCATCGCAGCGTTGGGCAGGTTCTGGTTGCAAGCTTATGCGGTTCTCGCTGTGAAATCACACAGCGAGGGCTTTCTCAGATTCCCATTGCATACGAAGCTGCATTATTGTGACCACTCGTGGAGGCAGCTACAGGAGCAGGCTTCAAAGTCTGAATGGGTATACAACATACTCAACGAAAGTGTGCAAATGGATGAAGATTTCGTAGGCCAGCAGGCAAGATTAAGCCGCAGAGTGTCCCCCGTTAGCAATTCATTTCGATCATTGCAGCGCTTCCTGGTGCGAGCGAAAGCGATCTGGGTCAATAAGGCCACTGAGCTCCAGGCGAAGCGGAAGCAGCCAGCAAGGGGTACTGCTGAGTAGAAAAGGCTTCGTGGAGCGAGCTTACGATGTGCAACAATAAAAGCATGCATATTTACATCCTCGCAATCCACCCCCGTGCTTGCAAAGCCCTTGCGTTATCAGAAACCCCATTCCGCAGCTCAACCGAATATGGCCGTATATGCGAAACGAGCGGTCAAGGGCGAAAGATCGGGTATACGCGGTCGTTTGGTGTTAAAGGTATGTATATATATATATATATATATATATATACCATGAGAAAACACAATTCGCACCCAGATGCGGATGTATAGGTTTTTTTGGAGGAAATGCATGAGCCCGTGAAATCCATGGGAAAACAACCAATTCGCAACCAGGTGCGAATTGGTTGTTTTCTCTCTCTCTCTCTCTCTCTCTCTCTCTCTCTCTCTCTCTCTCTCTCTCTCTCTCTCTCTCTCTCTCTCTCTCTCTCTCTCTATATATATATATAAAGAAATGCAGCTTTGCTCTGGGGGCTCTGGGAGCCTGGATGGAATCCATGGGCAGGGGGTGCTCTGACCATGGACCCCATCGGAAAACACAATTCGCAACCAGGTGCGAATTTATATATATTCTTATTTCTATATATATATATATATATATATATACACAAAGGAAATGCCGGTTTGGGGCTTGTGAAAGCGAAAACACCATTCGCAACTTCTTGCGAATATATATATATATATATATATATATATATATATATATATGCTAATTATATATACTGACAAAACCCTATGTGTGTATATATATATATAAAAAGCTTTGTCATATATAATTATAACCCATGCAGCCCCCTGAAGCCCTAAACCCTAAAAACCTTGTTGTCTCTTCTCATGTGCAGGCATGCTTGTGGAACCGGCGCTTCTGCTCAAACCACTATAGACTTTGCTTTCCAGAGGCATCGCCCTGGCTTACCTGCGACCTGTCCTGTTTGCCAGAGGCATCACCCTGGCACTGCGGAACTTGCAGCAGAGGCTTCGTCCCTGCGAACAGAAGGATGCACACGTACAGCCTGTTCAAGTACCAGGACATGCGTCACCTGGGGCGGAATGATGAGTGGCTCATTTTGCGCCACGACGGGCAAAATTTGGGCCACGTCTTCTTCCGTCGTCGAACCCGGACCAACAGAAGGGCCTATGCTCAACAAGGTTTTTGGTCCTTCGACGTCCGGGACAACGCAAATTGCATCACTTTGATGGACTTTGCATGTTGCCCGGATCAGGGCGTACGTCGGCATCCAGAGCTGCAATTTCGTGAGCTCACTGGCCGGGTTCACGGGCACCAGGTGTTTCGGACTCCGGATGGTGCCCGTGCGATCATGTATGTGGGCCAGTTCACCTTCATCCGCGCCTTGGGCGACGACGTGCCAGAGGGATGGGTGCTGCTCTGATGCCCACGCATGAACATGCTGCAAGGCTGACCTGCACGTGTGTTGCTGCAAAACAGCAGCCCGGAATAGGATCTGTAAAAGGTCCCGAAGGAAATGGCAGCTGCTATGCTGCACGGAATAGGATCTGCAAAAAGGTCCCTATACACGAGGCTCGCCTGCACACGCAACGGCATATAGGATCTTTAAAAGGTCCCGAAGGAAATGGCTCATATATATATATATATATATATATATATGATGACATTTCCAAACCAGCTTTCATCCTGCGAGGCTCTCCCGCAGGAGATAGAATCTGCCGCTTGCCCCTTTTGCGGAGAAAAAAGAGGGATACCAGATCCGTGCCAGTTGAGCAGGGCATGTGTGTTGATGAAAATGTATATAGGCAGTGATAGGTTCTTCTGTCATGAGCTTTCTGGAATCGGTTGATGTCTGCTGATTCCTGCTTGCATGGGCTCCTCAGCTATATAGTTTTGGGCAGGTGTGCCACAGGAGGCTAAGTCCCAACTAGACACAGGAGGCTTGCCCCTGCAACTGGAGGCTTGGCCCCATGGAAGGACAAGAAGGCGACAACGCTGTCGCGGAGCGGAGGCCCAAGATCCGGCGTTTGTCCCGAAAGATCCTCCCAGACACTCTCGACACCGATAGCTGTCCTGAGGTTGACCCAGCGGTGTTCCAGCTTGAGCTTAAGAACAAAGCTCTCCAGAAGCAAATCCAGGAGCTGGAAAAGATGCTAGCAAAGGAACGGGCCGAGGGGGATCTTTTGAGAAGCCAGGTCGCCGACCAAGCGACTCGCTTGGACTTTTGCTTCAGAACGGTGCAAGAGCTAGGCAAGAGTGTTGCAGCCTTTGGCGGTGCCCTTCTGCTGCATGCTCCACCGGCAGCAGTGCCTTCCTTGGAGTGAGCAAGAAGTGTGCGACCTGAGGAGGCTAGACTCTTCCGTGTGCAAGTCTGCGGCGTTTTCGCTTTCAAAACGCATGCAGACGAGCCTTTTTGCTGCATGCTTGACAAGAATGGCATATAGACACAATTCCTGTTTGTGACATGGCGTCTGCAGGGAAAGCAGCATAGCAAGGAAAAGGTGCACCAAACTTTTGCAAGCTCCTAAACCCACCTCCCCAGAAACCCTTGGCTATACAGCCAATGCAAGCGAGTGAGTTGATCTTGCAGGGTTTGCTTTTACATTTTTGAATCAACGGTCTTTTGGGCTCAAACAAGCCGGCCGGCCCGGCTCAGGCAGCAAAGCAGAGACTCTTGCCAGGCTTCGCTGTGCTGAAGGCAGGCGAAGCAGCAAGCAGGAGGACTGCCCCTGACAGCAACCCTTCATATATAGGGCACTGGAGGCTCGGCCCCGGTGAGGATATGAAGCGTCCAGCTAAGCGCCCGGCTGCTGCAATCAGCAGCAAAAGACCGGCGTGCGCGCAGCCGCCAGCAGAGGAGGTGCGTGACCTCAGCGGCTTCCCAGAGCCCAACGACTGGGCCTCCCTGCTTCCGCAAGTCAGCGTGCACCGGCCACTTGTGGTTTCGATGCCGTGTGTAGGTATCGATGGGTGTGGCTATGCCTTGCAGAGCCTGGGAGTTTCATACTCAGCAGTCAATGTATATGACTTGGAAAGTCGGTATGAAGCTCACTTGCGGAACCACTTGGGTGCAAGTTGCGAACTGCACCTAGGGCAGGTCGAAGGAGACCTGACAAAGCACTTGTACAGCAGAGGCTTGCCCTGCGACCTGCTTGTGTCAGGACCCCCTTGCCCGCCATGGGCTGGCAATGGCCTTAAGGGAGGAGCACAGGATGCACGAGCAGACGTTTTCACAAGCGTGCTGAAGTACTGCGTGCACATGGCCACCATGGGCAGCCTCCATGCTGTGGTGTTGGAAAATGTCCGTGGCATCCTGGAGAAGACGAAGCAGGGCCCGTCCTTCATGGATGTGGTGTTGGAGGAGGTCAGACGGGCTTTGCCGCACTTCGACTGGCAAGTCGCGGTGCTTCGTGCACAGGACTTCCGCTTGGAGCAAAAGAGAACAAGGGTGTTCTTGCGTGGTTTGCGGAGGTGCTTTGGGGAGGTTCCAAACCCCCTGGCACCCATGGGCGAAATGCCTCTTGAGGCGTTTCTGAAGCCAAACCTGCCTCCTGTCAACCGCAGCTCCGTGACAGCGTGCATACGCCGCAACTTGAACGACGCAGAGCGCGAGCTGTTGCAAAAGTGGGATAGCGGTGAGCTGTCTGCCGAAGACATCATCTGCTTCCCAGCGGATCGGGCGAGCGGAAAAACGTACGCCCGTGTTTACCAGAAGAACATGGTCCCGACCCTCACCACCGCGGGTATGTACCTGTTCTTGGTGTCGGTTGGCTGCCTGCGCAAGCCCGACGACAAAAGGCGGTACTTCAGGTTCTTGGATTCCACGGAGAGGTTGACCCTCCAAGGATTCAAGAAAGACGTGCTGGCAAGCAGCCCGGACTGCTTGCGCAGGAAGGCGGCCGGAAATGCCTACCCTGTTCCGCTTGTGGCCGCGGTGCTTGCGCCAATGCTGCAGCAGCTGTCCCAGCCCGACCTGCAAAGCGAGTTGGACCGCGCACCGGAGAAGTCCTCTGTGAAAGCTGCCTTGGCTGCTCAGAGGTTCGAGGAGGCCCTCGCTTCCAGAAGCACAGCTGCAGCTGCGTGCAACCGTGAGGTGCAGGCCACGCGCATGCAGCAGCAGCCCAAGAAAGCCTCGCAGACCAGATCCGCTGCGGCTTCGAAGCCCCAGCCAAAGAAGAGGCGGGCAAACAAGTGGATCAAGTCCAGCAGCTCTTCGTGAACAGTCTGTGGCAAGGCTGTCCTGCCATAGCCTGCGCAAAGCATGCTCCTGCATGCTTCTTGCTGTCAAGGCATGCCTGATAGCGTTTTTTTTTCTTGCTTCCTGCTGCAATTGTTTAATTTTCCGTGCTTGGCCATCTTTGGTCTCCCGTGTCGGATGTCGGCGACTGGAGTTTTCGGACAAAAAAACTTCCAGGAATGTGATGGCAAGTATTCCATAGATAAACATATGGTTATTTGCCTATATACTCTAAACCCTATAGACCCAGAAATCCCTGTAAACCCTGTAACCCTGTAAACTCTACTATAAGCCGATAAGAAGGTGACTCCGCAGTAATCTGGAAACTTCACCTGTTTTGCCCAGTTATCATGCAAGCTCATACACGCGGCTGTTTTGGGCTCACATGATATCTATATATAGAGGCTGCAGCAGAGGCAAATCCCTGCTGAATTTTTGCAACGAGAACTGCAAAGGCTTTGCCTTGCTGGGCTGGCATAGGAGCGGCTTCCCCTCTGTGCCACAAGCAGCAGCATGGCCACGAAGCGGTTTGAAGAAATGCTAGCATTTTTGCAAGCGTTGAAAGCAACTTCTGAAAGCAGTACTGTTGCTGCAACGCAAGAAAAAATGTTGCGAGGGTGCTTGAAAGACCTGCAGCTAGGTCCGCCCGTGAGCATGGCTGCTGCGCAGACGATGCTGGAGCATCTGGGCAAGGCTGGCCTGCCCACCGGCATGCAAAGCGCAATTGCTGAAGCAATTTCTGCCAAGGTTGCAGCACCAGATGCGGAGGCCGCTGACCCAGAAGCACGGGCCCAGAAGCCGAAAAAAGGCCAGCAGTGCCACAAGTACCTGCACCACTTCTTGTGCGAGTCGGACTGGAAAAGTCTGCAAGGCTCTGTTGCCTTCCAAGCAAAACAGCAGACGCTGGCGAAGCGTCTTGTGGCCATGGGCCTCACCAACCCGACTGAGAGTACGTACGTGCTCGGAGTTGCTGTGTTGTACCTGTCACAGCACGCAGGGCCAGCAGAGACCCTGCAGGTCTCACCGCAGGACGGCTTGAATACGCTGGAGGAGCTCAAGGTAAAACTTCGGGCTTGGGCTAAGCGGGGAACCCACTCTGGGTTGTCAGAATACCCAAAAGCACCGCAAGAGCTGCCTCAACAGCTGTACAACGCTGCGTTTGCTGTGGAAGGCCCGGCAAGCTGCCCGTTGGACGAGGACCAGCTGCTGGCACTTGCAGACTGGCTGCCCGCACGTAAGTCGAAAGCTACGCTGCTTGCAACAAGGCGTGCGCGAAGCCTGTTTGAGGGCATGCCGTCGCAGCTCCAACAGCAGATGTGGATGATGCAGATGCAGCTGCAAGCAGCTCAGAAGCAGGGAGACGACTCTCCACTGCCGGGCCTCACGTTTCTGCCACGCAAAGCAAGGCAACCCAAGGCCTTGCAAAATGCTTCAGCCAGCTCAAGTCCCGAAAAGGAAGGTCACTCCCAAGCAGCACCTGCAGAGGAACTCCCTGCCGCAGCTGGCCTTGCCTGCCCCAGAAACCGCAGCTGCGCCAGAAGCCGAAGAGTCCGTGGACCGCAGGGCCGAACTCGTCAACCAACACTTGCAGAACAAGCGCAAGGGTCCGAGCGACAAGGACGAGAAGCCGAGCAAAACTGCCAAGGTGCCCAAAGCAGCCTCCAAAAGGAAGGCAGAGCCGAAACCCAAGACGGCCACCAAGGCCAAGAGCGCAACGAACAAGCTGCCGACAAAGGGCAGCACGGAGGCACGCGACCCCATCACTCTGGAGAAATGCTCCGTGTACACATGCCCGAAGAGCCAGAACTGGCGCGTGAAGCTGCATGGAGAGAGAAAGGACAAAGCCTTCTCTTGGAAGTCTGGAACGACCGAGGCATGGACCCGGCTTAAGGAATATGTGCAAGGCTTGTAGCGAGGCTGGACCCGCGCATGTCTCACGATTTGTATCGAAATTTGCAGACCGAAGTGCAGGGGAAATGCGCGTGACATGCAGAAAAAAGTCGCGTTTGGGCTATCCGCATAAACCAAAATAACCCTCGGAATGAACCAAATTTAACCCTCATAAAGTCCTCGCAAACTGACCAGGAAAGTCCTCGCAGATTGCTATTCATAAGTCCCGCATAAGTGACTTATAAGTCCCACGATAAGTCTATCGAAAAAACGTAACGATAAGTAGTTATAACCGGGCTTACAAGTCCATAACCAGCAAGGCCGCCGTAGCAGTGCTGTCAAAAGTCAGCCACTTGGGTGGATTGCGAATCCTTCGGCTCTGTTTTCACAATCTCTTTCTTCACAGCCAGGAGAGGAGACGGCGATGTTTTCGCCTGTAGAGCCGGAGAAGTATAAGGGTATCGTAGACCCCGGGGCATAAGCAGGAAAGGTGTATATAGGCCTGGCCATTCACCCGTCTTGTCAAGAGGATCTTGCACTCCTGGCGAACACATTAGAAGTTGTTGAAGAGTACGGTTTCAAGAACTTTCATAGGCTTAGCATGCAGAGGAAGTCCTCAATGGCCCGTAGTAGTGCTTCTCGGGACAACATCGAAGAATCAAGAGCCAGCTCCAACCCCACCATATCAGCAGCTAGCTTGGCCCCCTTGGCCAAATCTTGGGTACTCAGCCTCGTAGCCGAGGCACCGCTGGAGGAGGCCATATCGTCGTGGCCTTGCACCCTGGATGCAAAATGCACGGGTGCTCCTGTAAGATAAAAGAAAGCTTGAGGCACACAAAACCGAAGGCGACAATTTGTCCACTACTGCAAGTGCATGTCGAAGACTGCATACAGTCACAGCGATAATCAGCATTCGTCGCTTTTTTTGGGGCAGCACACAATGTCGAAGTTCTGAGAACCATTGTGGGATCTATACTATCGTGGCTCCCCAAGCAGGAAAGATGCCCACAGGGCTTGCTAGGATTATAGCCAGGGGCTTTGATTCAAGGATTCAGAGCTAGTTTAGGAGGTTGAAATGGGCCTTTTAAGATTTGGGGGCTTTGAGGCTTGAGGCTTTGGGCTTTATAGGGGCTCCTTATAGGTCTATTCGGCTATATTGGAGAACTTGGGGTCTGGATTGCCAGTGTACAGGGCTCGTTTGTACTGGTTGGGGTTTAGGATATAAAACCTTTGGGATCTCGGGGATCATGTTCTTATCGGAGAAAGAACAAAAACCGCTCAAAAGAGCTTTGTGTTCGGGTGGCCAAAGTAAAAATTCACATAGAAACCTGCCTGGATCCCTAAGGTGAGTGAAAAGAAGTCTCTTCCATAGCCACCAGGAAGCCCATTCCCAGGATTCCGAGCCCTAGGGAGACGGGACAGACAGCAAAAGCACTGAAAAATGCGCCTCAAAGTCGCCGGGTGCCGGCAACGCATTCGACGGGTTCCGACGCATTTTCCGAACGCATCCGAACGCATTTTGAACGCATGCGCTTTCTACGGGTCCAACAAGGCGGATTCCACGTATTCGACGCATCGCCGCCAACGCTTCCAACGGGTTGCTCCGGGCCTGCAACGCATCCAACGGGTCCAACGGATGCGAGCTACATTGCATCAAAAAGCATTGATATTTTGACAAAAACATACTTGCGAACAACAAACGGGAACGTGGCGACCAAGCAAAGGCCCAACATCTCCAAAGTTTGCTCCAATATGCGAACTTAAGCAGAAACTCTGCTCCATTATGCGAACTTAGCCCAAGACTTTGCTACACTGTGCGAACTTGATCAGGAACCTGGCTGTGTAATTGTCGAAACCCACCGAGGCTCAGCTATACACTCAATGGCCACAAGCACAAGAAGCCAAGTATTCCGCCATGCCACATATGATGTGGGTGTCAGAAAAAATCAGAAAATTTTTCTGAGTTGGCCACCCGAGACGAACAAAGCTCTTTTGTGTCCCCGACCCCAGAAAAACTTATAAACCCGGATCTGACCCTATGAACCCGAAAGTTCTTTAGTCTGCTGGCTTATAAAACCTTACAAACCCGAGCCCGAAGATCTTTTATATCCTATAAACCCCTTAAGAAACCCTCTCCATATATAAGCTCATCTATTTTGTGCCTTGAACCCGACCCTAAACCCAATAAGCCTGTGATGGGTTTGTGGCCCAAACAGTAGAACTTCCTGCCATGGGGTGTCAACAAGCCAATATTGCCGAGTCTATGCTAAGCTCCAACCAAGCTCATGTCACTGTGTTGGAGACAGGGGACCCTAGCAGATCAAGACCTTTTGGTCTTTGGAGTTAGAGGGGTTGAGGGCTTAATAGGGTTTAGGGTTTAGTTTCTTTACATAAACAACCATATAGCCACAAAACTAGGAGACCCTAGCAGATCGAGACCTTTTGGTTGAGTGCTTAAAAGGGTTTAGGGTTTATAGTTTCTTATAAACAACCACAAAGCCATAAAACTAGGAGACCCTAGCAGATCTAGGCTTTTTTGTTAAGGGCTTAGGGTTTAGGATTTAGTTTCTTGAAACAACCACAAAACTGGAAGAGTTCCCGGCACTCGACTCTTGGCTCAGGCTCCACTTCCGGCCCACTTCGTTTGCACCTGCAGCACATCACGTGAAACTTGGCAACCCCTCCGTCTCTGCTCCCTCTGTCAGTCCTTTTTCCTGCCTCCCCCTCTCCCTGTCTTTCTTCCCACCCTCCCCCTCTCCCTCTCCTCTCCCTCTTCCTCTCCCTCTCCTTCTCCCTCTCCCTCACCCCTCCGTCTCCCTCCCTCCCCCTCTTCCTCTCCCTCGCCCCCTCTCCTGTCCCTCTCCCACTCTCTATCTCCTGCTCTCTGTCTCCCTCTCTTCCTGGCTGCCAGACTGACAAAAGCAAAGGGCTAGTGCTCCAGAGCCACTGTGGTTGCTCTACCCTATAAACCCGAAACCCTCAATAACTTAACTCCCTAGACCCCAAACTTTCAGTGCAGTGTTGGAGAGTATAGTACCAAACCCCAAGGCAGTCCACTCTACATACACAAGCCCACAACCTGAATGCTGCCTTCCGGTGATTTAAAACCCTAAACTCAAACCTTTAAAACCCCCTAGACCCAAAACCTTCAGTGCAGTGTTGGAATGGTATGGTATACTATGAAGCCCCAAACCCCTTCCCCGACACACATACTCAAAACCTTAACCCTGCCTTCCGGTGCCTGTGTCTTGAGAACCATGTACTTCTCGTAGTTCTGGGTGCAAGGGCTCAATAAGGCTTCTTGGGGTTGCTGTTTAGTGGTTTACGGGCTTGGGTCTTAGAAGGGCTTGAGGTTTAGGACTCTGCTGTTGGGCTCTGGTTCACAAGGAGCTTGAAAAGCTTGCTTGTAGCTTACACGCAATAGTGGTTTAGGGGCTTAGGGGCTTAAAGGGCTAGAGTGCTTGTATAATATAGGGCTCAGAAGGGTTTGGGGTTTTAGTCATTGTTGCCGGGTTTTGGTGCTTTCGATATCGAGATTGAGAAGTTCGGGGCTGCTTGTTTAAGGAACCACATAGCCTTTCGGGGCTGCACTCTCTCTAGATATATATATATATATAATATGTAATATACACACATAGAAGGTAGTGTGTATATATATATATATATATGCAACATATGATACACATAATATATCATCTGTATACAGATGATATATTATGTGTAACATACACAGGGCTTTATGATTGTTGCACACCCCAAGTGTTTATGTATATGCTTATACAGCACTCTTCTAATGTGTCTGTGCAGCCTGCTAGCAAAAGTAAGAACTCTACGGCCCCGAAGCCCCGACATATATCTCGCACTGCTGTTGCAAATCAAGACCTACATATGGAAAACAAAGCACCCCTGCATCCGGCAGTCTCATGAACATCACCAGAGTCCGAAAACCCTAAGAGGATCCCCTGTCTTTATGCAGGGCAGAAGAACTCGAAGTGGCACCCCACGGTGCTTATCCGAACCAAAGATGGCACAACGACATTGGCGAAACACCCCTCAAGGACCCCAAACCCCTAAACCCGTTAGGGCCTGCTATAACAGCGGCGAAACTCCTAAAGCCCAAAAAGCACATCCAAGGCTACTGCAGCACTGCAGGGCGATGGAGCACTGCGGGGCGACGGCGATGACGGAGCCAACATCCTGAGGTGGCTGGGGCTTCTGGTATTTAGGACTTAGCACGATCTCTTCAAGCCGACTTGGTCATATTGAGAGTTCACATGTATCTAGCAGCCCTACATAGATTGTTCGACAACCCTGCACACCTACCTCTATAGAGAGCGAGTTGCATCCGATCAGTAGTCGGTGCGACTGCATCAGGATGGCGACAGCAGACTGGACCTGGGATGGAGCGGGCACGATGTACAGAAGCGGCTAAGGGGCTTCAGGTGCAGCGCAGCATACTTTCGAACATAATGCTATGTGCTAGGATCACGGCCGGCTTCCACTCTGTAACTGCCGGCATGGCGGCTCTCGCTTACATCGCTATTATTGTATAAAGTTGTGCAGATTCACAGAAAGAGCAGATATCGTTCCTAGACGAAGAACACAGAGTTTCGTGCAGCACCGGTGCGTCACGATTTGCTGGTGTCGTGCGTAGATACGACAGCGGCTGCTTGAATCGAGCACAGAGTCGCTTCTGGGAAAATCATGATCTGACTCGGCCCCGGCCAGTTCACAGTCATCGATGCTACAGGTTGTTAAAACATTGTAGGGTTCAGATATGACTTACATTTGGGGATGTAGTATTTAGAAAGATCAATGATCAAAGGGCCCATGACCAATAAGATTGTTCTATATTCTATATATATATATATATAAGCTTGAGGATTATAGGGTCTTACACAGGGTATAGATAGGATCAGGTTTCAGGGTTGATTGTCGAGCAAACATCGAACACGAAAGACAAAATAGCCACTTCCGCCCATGGCACAAAGGGCTCCGAAACAAGCCCGAGGCCGAAGATTGCGAATCTAGGGTTCAGGATTATATAGGGCGTTGTAGGTTCAGAGGGTGTATATAGGTTTGAGGTTGTATTATTTAGCAATGGCTGGCCCCCAAATGCCCATACAGCCCTCAGTTACCTAATTAAGCCATATAATCCAAAATATATGTATCCCTCGGTTGGACCCACCTATAGAGAAACTACATACGGTTTAGGCTTGAAGAGCATTGGGTTTAAGGGTTTACGGGTTAAGGGTTCAAGGGTTCACGGTTCAAGGGTTTACGGTTTAAGCCAAGGCATAGTCACGAGGTTGACAGAAGCAAACACCCGAAATTCCCTAAGCGGGAAAAGCTCCTGCATGCAAGTAAGTGAGCCAGCCAACGGTCCATACGAAATCCAGGAACATCTGTTGCAGATCGCTTCGGCATCGCGCCTGCCATGCTAGGGTTTCTGTATACTTGTTTAACCTACATCATATGTGCATACACTTCTTGGAGAGCACGGAAACACGAAATACAGGCCAAGGCAAACAGCGTCTCTTTTTTTGTCCTGTGTCACAGCTTCAGCTCTGCCCCTGGCCGATATGTGCGACTGCGTATCTGCTTTCACGGAACACATAGGTCTGCGATATGCACTTGGTAATCGCATTCGAACCCACTTTCGGGGAAAAGCTTTGAAGGAGATGCCTGCAAGCCCCTATGTTCCTATATGTTGAGCCACATCATCTAAGCTATATAGATACATTCGATTAGATACAAGTTTCGTGCCGGCATCCTTCGAAATTGTATCTTTCAGACAACCCATCCAGTCACAGCCTCGGCATGTGCCGTTGCAGCAACGGCTTTGAAATGCGACAGGGCTCGGCAATCAGCTGGGGTATCTTTCGGGAGCGAAGAGCACAAAGCAACCTAAGGTCAAATACAAACCGCCACACTTACCAATAAGCTGAGAACACATAATGCCGGATGCCGATCCTCAGTTAAGCCTCGGACAAAGTACCTCGCCAAAACCCGGTTCGTACCCGTGCACGTCGTGGGCCTCGAGAAGTTCACGATCTGGTTGTACTCCTGCCCATCCCACCTCTTGACCCCCACTGAGGATCGTGTCCAGTAGAGCTCGTAGGGGTAACCATCGGGTGCGGTAAGCTTTTCCGAGTGGTTGTGCTTGCCCTTCTTGTCGGCCTCGCCGGCCTTGTGGCACTCGATCAAGCACTTCATGCACTCGTACTTCAGTGCCTCTCGAATATGGTCCGGGTTGGATAAGACAGCATCGGCCCGCATGTCCTTGAAAACCAAAGGTGCAGGCTTCCTAGCCTGGTTAAAGGCGTGGAAAGTCGTCTTGAATGCTTCGTCCGGCGACAGACTTCGGGTCGTGGGGCACTTCCTCTTCCTGCTTCCCTGCTCGGCATCATCGGCGGTCTCGGTAGCTTTTGCCTCGCTCTTCGGCGAGGTCGCTCTTCGGCGAGGCTGCTGCCTTGCCTTTTGCCTTGCCTTTGGGCGATGCTTTTGCTTTGCCTTTGGCCGAAGCCTTTGCCTTAGCCTTCGGCGCTTTTGCCTTTGGCGAGGCTTTTGCCTTAGCCTTGCCTTTCCCCCGCCTCGGTGTCTCCATGGGCTCGTCATCCTCCTCGGGCAAGTGGTGCTCCATGCGACGGAGGTCGGAGCCTTTCTCGATGGGCCCATTGCTGGAAGAGCTTTCCCTTCCCTCAACCTGCTTCTTCTCTGGCTTGGACTTAGCCGCCGTTGCCCTGCCTCGCCCTCTGCCCCTCCCTCGTCCACGACCCTTGCCCTTGCCACACTTCTCTGCTACATCCTCTTTTGCAGCGAACTGGTCCCGGCGGGTCACATACCCATCATGCTGCACCTTCGGGAAATCAATGTCGCCGTTGCTCGGGTTCCCACCAGGGCCATCAGCGGCATCAATCACAGGCTCTGGCAACTCGCATGGTGCCACTGCCGAAGCCTTTCAGGAATTAATCAAGGCATCACCCCATGTGATGGCGGCACAATCATGTTCTAGGATACACAATCTTCGGAATCCACACCCATCATGTTGTTCCAAGTAACTGCCTTTTCACTGCGACCACCGGTCGACGCAGGTGGCACAGATCCATCGGTCACTGGCGGTGGCACAGAACCTTCGTGGTTTCAACAGGTCGTGCTAATTGTCTGCAGATCACGAAACTCTAACCTTCACGTATATATGTTGAAGGCAGGGAGCTGTGCTGAGGGCTGGCTTGCACTCGAACTTCGCCCCTGTTCATCATGTCTCTAGGAACTGGCGAAACATTCCTCGGGTGCATCAGAATGGCAAGAATTCTTTGCAGGAACCTCGTGCGTGAGGTGGGTGGGTGGGTGGTTTGGTGGAGGCTTAAACAAGGCTGCTCATTGCAATAAATATAGCACAGCTCACACCCTGTTGAGATGAGACACAACTGGGACAGCAGGCCACTCAGCACACGGGATAGGTCCTCGTTGCTGCTGTTGTTCATGGCAGCAGTCTCCTCATCGGATGATAACACCACCTGCCGGGGCCTAAGACATGCTGAATTTAGTGCGACTCCGAATCTCTGAACCTCGTATATACACTAAACCCGGGCCGCGGAATCGTTGGGGACAACGGCACACGGTGCTGCATTCGCTAAGGGTTCCTCAGGAGCATTCGCCAAGGGTTCCACTACAGCATTCGCCACGGGTTCCTCCGGAGCATTCGCCAAGGCCACGGGCTCCTCGGGAGCATTCGCCAAGGCCAAGGGTTCCACTGGAGCATTCGCCACGGGTTCCTCGGGAGCATTCGCCAAGACCAAGGGTTCCACTGGAGCATTCGCCAAGGGTTCGACTGGAGCATTCGCCAAGGGTTCGACTGGAGCATTCGCCAAGGGTTCGATTGGAGCATTCGCCACGGGTTCCAACGGAGCATTCGCCACGGGTTCCCCAACGGCATCTGCCAGTGGCTGCTCATCAGCAGCCGATGGCTCCTGACTAGCATCTCAATCAGACAACCCATGTCGCTTTTGTTACAACCACCAGAACAAACAGAGCCCGGCCTCAGGAACCGGATGCTGAGCATCCTCATCCTGAACCAACTGCGAATCGCCCGGGCATTCTGGAAACACCGGCTCTAGGAAAGGCAGCGGCTCCTGCACTATTTCAAGGGCCGGGCCACTCTTTTTGGAAATGCTCATGATCTTGCACACCGTCCTCCTTTTGAGGCGAGCTCTGCTTCAACACCTTGATGCTACCATCCTCCTGTCCAAAGAATTGAAACACACTGGCTACCGAAACGAACCAAAACTCCTGCCTGCATCTCCACAAGGCCCAGGTCCACAAGAAGCTGGCGGGTCACCGGATCCTGCAGCAGGAATCTTGGTTAAGGTGTATATACCACATGGCGCTAGAGAAGATGCTATGATGAACTGTTTGACATTCAACTATAACTGTCCTGGTGCCATGAAGTTTTTTTCGAGTTCTTCTTCATGCATGAAATCAAATGACGAATGGCCCAAGTCTGAGAGTGAACGAGGCTCTCTGGTATAGGAAAAGAATTGTCATTGAAGACCTTCTCCACCTGCTCCATGAGTCTGTCTATGGATGGAAGCCCATTTTTCTCCTCGACAATCTTGACAACTGGCGTCAAAACGGCAGCATTTGCCCGAACATTCCACACGGTCTGCTCCACCTTAAGATTCGAGTACCTCTGAAGTTTCGGATCGTGGTGAACCAACAGATTGTATTTGCTGCGAAGCCGTTTCCTCAACTCTGCAGTATTGTCCCATATCTCTGCGAGCCCAGCAAAGGAATGATCAGTCACCCTCTCCCCTTGACTTCCATTTGGGTCCTCGAAGCTCTGGGCTTCAGCCCCGATCATGGCCATCACTTCGAAGGCAAACCTAAACCCTCGACTTGTCAAGCCCAAAATTTTGTCTGGCGCAAAGCTTCCATGCCCATGAATCACCAGTGCACAGCATCACAACCCTCGATTTATCCAGCGCACAACTTTCCCTCTGCACAGAATAAACAGGCAGGCACCACAGGGAGAGGCAGTTCATGTAGCCGACGATCACACATGGAGCACAAGGCTTTGCTTTCGGTTCCCACATGCAGGGTCGCATTCTAAGGTATATATCTCTGAAGGGTTTTGGGAGGACAGGAACCAACACAGCACCGGATGGACTTCGGGATCTGGAGGATTGCATTTTAGGGCAATGGCAACCTGAGGGCCTTCTTTGTATTGACTCCAACAATACACAACTGTAATTATGGGCCACTTGCCCCTGGCAAACGGCAGCTAATGCTTGCTACGGGTAAAACGGGTTCGACCTTCCCGGTGCAATAATTATTGCACGATTCAGTGTTTCTTAGGGAATTGAGGATGCAACGCTTTATTAAGGGCTCAAGGGATTAGCAGGTATGTATATATATATATATATATATTTTTATGGTCAGGCGTCTGGCGCCCCCCCAATGGTCCGGTCGGTATAGGGGTGCCGCTGGATGGTGGGGAGGTGCTGCGGAAAGGGGTCACGGGCAAGCAGTACCCAAGCCAAGCCATAAACCCTAAAACCTAGCGCGTGCTCCTTTTTTATTCGCCTTAACCTGTAGTTCATGTCAAGCCCAACACCCAAGCCACCCGGCCTAAATGCAGGCTCTAAGCCTAAACCAGAACATAAACCGTCTACCCTAACATAAACCCATGTCGATTCGAAGCCTTATACTTTTTAACCATAAACCCAAAACTCAAAAGGTCAAGCTAAACCCCTAAACCCCACAACCACCCACAGGGGGAAGAAGACCCCACACCCCACACCACAGGGGAGGGTGTGCTCACCCTATATCCGGACCATTGACCTTTGGTGGGAAGGGTGGGGGGGGCCACGGAGCGCGTGACCATAATATATCTGTGTGTGTTTTCTCATGTGTATATGTACATACATGCATCTATGTCTATATGTACAAATACATGTATGTATGCATGTTTGTACGTATGTATGTATGTATGTATGTATGTATGTATGTATGTATATATATATATATTAATGTAATGTATGTATGTATGTATGCCTGCATCTGGAGAGATCTGGATCACTCATGGCGGCCAAGTGACGGAACCCGCTTCCCCTTCCCGCTCATCCTGAAACCGCCCGGCCAACTCCGCGAGTCACTCCCCTCGCGTCGGAAGTGTTCGCGAACGAACGCGGAACATTCAGATGTTGCGACCCAGCCAGTGCAAGCGCGGACACTCTCAGTCAACGGAGGCTGCCGCTGCCGGCTTGGAGGGCGCGTGGCCCAGAAGAGACCTCCGGGAAGACATTGCAAGTGCTGCAAGCTGCAAGGGTGTGAAGAAACCTTGAGAGTCCCCGGTCCCTGAATCGGGTATAAGGCCTGGGGCAGACTTTGCTGACTCACCGCGCGAACCCTTTGGCCGAGAGCTCTAGCGGTCCGAGTCTTGGAGAGCTTGCAACGGGTAGTGGATGTAGTGGGTGCTACTGGGGCGATGCAAACGCTTCTGGTTTCTCCTGCAACCCCCATCAGCATCCTTAGCAGTCGCCTACTCTTGAGTTCCGGCTGGCTTCTGCGTCGGCGGCAAAGAGCCGGGCTAAGTGCCGTGTCCGCCCGTCCGTGCGCACAAGCTCGGGCACCGGTGCGAGAGGCCTGACGGCAATGCAGCTGGCGCAGGAGTACGGTCAAGTTGCGCCTGGCGCTCAGTCGTGAGTTTTGGATATCACAGCGACCTGCATGTAAGTATGGAGGACGCTCGTGCGGAATGCGTCTGTCCATTTATATACGGTAGATTTAGCCAGGCTGTGGGCAGACTTTGCGCACGCGGTACAGTTTCAACAGGCCACCTCAGCGAGGAAGCACCGGTAAATTATCAAGCTTCGCACCGGGCGAGCTTGTGCCACTCTGGTCTAGAATGCTGCTCAGTGGTGCTTGTGCCATCCATCGCCCGTAAGAAGCTTGAACATTCCAGATTTTGTCTGCCACCGCCAGTGCTGCTACTGTGACTCGTTTCTTGCATGTTGTTGGTATAACTAAGCCCGCAATAGCTCCCCACCGGTGGTACATCCGGTACCAAGCATGGTTCGGCCTCCTGAAAGTAGTCAAAACCCTTCCGCATGGTACCGAAACTGGGAAGCCTCCGGAAGCAAGCTTCAATCCACTTCAGTCGCTGTGGGTCAGGTCAGGACAATAAGACAACACGAACCGCTTCCTTTTCTGCTTTCGTGGTGTGTGCCCTTGTCAAGGTGATCAACTCGCAAATTACAGCACAAACGGTAGCTAGAATCAGCTAGAAGGAGGCAACAGCTGGATTGCGCTTGCATCGAACAAGCAAAGCCCAATTCCTGCAGCGAACGTGGGATGTTGACGCAGATCGGCGCGACGATCGAACGCAGGAGCCGTTCCATCGCCAAAAGCCGCAGTTCGGAGCTGGCGAACTGGAGACCAGAATCGGACGAAAGCCACTAATTGTGAAAATTGCTGCGAGGTTTGTGCAACTGTTGAAGTCTCCCGTGGCAGAGAGGGTCGGGACCTCAGGTGGCAGTGCTTCCGTGCCGTTCCGAGTTCTTGAAGAATAAGCATCTCCTGCTTGTGATGTCATCTGCAGGCTGCTATGGAGGCAAGGAAGGAGGAAGCATCGGGCAGGCTCTTTTGCGGAACTCGCATAGGCGATTCAACAGCTTCGTGCCAAGATTCAGGCTTTGCATTCAGACCACTTTCCGGTGCCAGTCGGTGACCCTTAATCCCGTTGTAGGCTGAAGGATGTGTCAGAGGACCCCACTCAGAAATCCGAAGCCCTACGTACAGAGCCTCGTCAGATTTATTTGCCCTGCAGCAGGTCCCAGGAAGATGCGCACCGCATGGCAGAGCTTCGACGGGAAAAGCAGGCGCGCAGCAACTTCGAAGCTGCAAATCAATCAGCTGTAAAAAGACTTCGACATAATGACGCCTGCTCTATACCGTTTGTTGAAGTTTGGAGCGTTCGGCAGTCGCTGAGAACCTCTTTGCTTCTCTGGCTCCACAGGAGAATAATACACTGCTCTAGCTTGAAGAGTCATTGACATCCTCAGAAAGTCGATTGCATCCGCTGCCGGCGAGATACCAACCGCGGTGACACACGGTACACGCGGCATGTGCAAATGAAGAGTGGAGTGTGTTGAGCTCGTCCAGTGGAGCCGGCAAGAAAGGCGCAGCATGTGCACTTGTGCAAGTTGATCAATTTGCAAAGCAGCCATAGCAGCCAAGCATGCCCGTCCTCCGGTTTCCAGATCACGCATGCTCCATCATGCGCAACATCCATCGGTTCTAGTATATACATATACTGTAGGCTTATATATGCCAATGGATGCCTGCTGCTGACAAACAGCAGCGGTGCTCGATTTGTCTTTCCGGTACTTGCTCTTTCTTGCCTCGTGCCGTCTGCTGTTTTTGTGGCCTGCGCACGCTCAATGCACACGGCTCAATCAGTTCCTTCAGTTTTTGTTGTGCATGTCCTTTGCTTGTTGCAACAACGATGCATAAACTGCCTCTGTAATGCACGCGTTGAAGCAATCACTGAATGGAGAGTCAGGGACGAGATCTAGGCATGAAGACTTTCAGTGGCAGCCAAGAGCGATGGGCACGTTGTCCCCTCAGGCGAAGAAGTTCGAGCAGTCGCCCTGGCGCTTGTTGCCTGGAGCTCGGGGCCTGTACAACCTGAGGAAACTTTTGGCTTTGCCAGGACACTTTTCGGACAGAAGCTCCGTCCCGGGCTAGCGCACGGAAAGGCCTGTGTTCAGAATCCCAGAGGGTGTTGTTTCTGGTTTCCTGGTCGTGTAGGGTCTTCGAGAGCCAAGGCACCCCAGAGCCTTGGAGTCTTACTTGTAGAATGTCTTAGACCTTCTGAGCACCCTCGGCCTCGGAGAGGACGAGCCTGGAAAGCCTTACGCTGAGTGCCCCTTCAGAAGGGACCGGGGAGGTGAAGCGCAGGCTTGACTTCCAGATGTCAACACCGACTCTAGGCTTGCTGCTAGAGAGCCGACTCAGAAGATAAAGCCCACCCCTTGTGCTTCGCAGCGTCTCGATGTGCCAAAGGCGTCAGCTCATGCCCCGACTTGTCGCAAACGCACCAAGCACTTGAACGGCAACGGTCTTGCTGGCTTGGACTGGGCCGTCGTTTGGAAACAGATTCATTCTGGAGCCTCTGCTGTCTACAACCCCATCATTTCCAGGTACGGCACACTGCACGACATCGACTGATGGCCTTCAGCGATCGCTATCAATGTCCTTTGGGTGCCGATCTAAAGAGTGTCAGGGAAAAGGAGGGTCCAGGAGCGTGCCTGCAGACCCTGCTGCGCAGCTGGGGTGGCGGGTTTCTCGATTCAACAGTCTTGACTCCAACCAAATTTCAGGCGCAGTTTACGGACCCAGACTCAAACTACACAACTTGTGCACAGTTTTGGCGCTTCCAACAGCATTCTTCAGCGTTAGTATGCAACCGTGTCGTTTTGATGTTTTGTCATGCCATCGGGGTACGAGTGCCGCGATGCCCCGCCAGCAGCCCATGACAGCTTCCGGGCAGAGGCCAGTCAGACATGTTGGCGTGAGGTTTTGCAGGTCTAGTTTGGGAGGTTGTCACTTGCTTGCCGTCGCCGATTCCGCCTACGACTACTAATTTGTTACTAATTTTAACGCTACGCCGCCCGCCTCGGCTCTGTAGCGGCAGGGTTGGGGGCAGTGATTGTAGTATACACCATGCTATAGGGGGGCCTCTCGGAGAGGGGGGGGAGGGGGAGGGGGGAGGGGGCCAAGGGGAGGGTGGGAGGAAGGCGGGGAGTTGGGGGGAGTGCAGGGAGAGAGGGGGAGGGGGAGGGGGGAGGGGGCCAAGGGGAGGGTGGGAGGAAGGCGGGGAGTTGGGGGGAGTGCAGGGAGAGAGGGGGAGGGGGAGGGGGGGGCTTAAATAGGGTCTATTTGGAAGCTGGCATTCGGGTTTTGTTGTAGTCCCACGAAGGCCGGCTAGCTGATACCAGCGAGCTAGAGTACGTATTGGAGCAACAGTCTGTTAATATCAGGTTTGTGTTACAACAAGACCTAAGTCGGACAGCAAGTTAACATAGACAAGCAACTGACAGCGTAATGCCAAGTCAGCAATCGCGCATAAGTATATAGGAACACAATACCGCTTCTCTTCTTGTAACAAGACTCCGCATAGATGGGCAATCGCGAACCAAGCGGTAAGCAGCAACAAGTCCCCAACAACGCAAACACAGCTTCGTTTCTTGTCTCGGAACAAGGCCTGGAATAAATCAGCTCTCACGAAGAAAACGGCAAGAGCAACCAAACAGGCCCCTGCAAGTTCACGAGAATTCAAAGGTCTCCGTTTACCCATCGGTCGGCAAGAAGAAACCTCCTTCCTCTCTTGGCAAGGGACAGAGATCCTGAAATTTTCCTTGACCTATTCAAAAGGTGGACAGGGGCATATGTTCAAGAAGAAAGGGTGGAGATTCCCCCAACATTCAACGAAAACACGGAGAGAGTCCCTCCAAGTCATTCAGCTGATTTCGAGCAGGAGCTCCTCTACCTCTTGGAAAGTCTCCATATCCTCTGAAGAGAAATGATGGGAGCTCGCTTGTTCGTCATCGGCAAGAAATGAGCTTCTTTTCCCTATATGTGCAGGGAAGAGATCCCTGGCAAGTCCTCTACCGCAGAATTTCAAAGGAGCAAAGAACCCTTCCAACTTCTCGTGTCTCACTGCGTCGAGGCAGACCCTTTGGATGCAGTTTCCAACTTCACGAGAAATAAAAGAACTCCGGCTGCGTCTTGGTCGACAATAAGAGAGAGGAGCTCCTTGTCGTCCCAACTTCCTTGTCAAGGGATAGAAGAGAGATAGCTCTCAAAGAGTGAGGACAGGCCTCTTTCAATCTTCGAAACCGTCTGATCTTCCCCTCAGCCTTCAACCCGACATGAGCAACCCTCTACCTCATCTTGTGAACTGGCTTCCAAGAAGAAAAGTCCTCTGCCTCATCCTCGACAAGAAGAGACTGAGAGCTTCCTCCAATCATATGGGACAGAAGAAAGCGCCATCTCAACAAAGCAAACAGGCCCCTCCAACTTCACGAGAAAGAAGAGGGCTCCGTTTACCTCTCGGTCGGCAAGAAGAGGCCTCCTTTCTTTCTTGATAAGGGGAAGGGATCTTGATTATTGCCGTTACCTTTTTAAAGATGGAAAAGAATCCCCTCCTCCTTCTCAGGGGATAGAAGAGAGATAGCTCAAAAAGTGAGGACAGAGCTCTCTCAATCTTCCAAAGAAGAGTCTGGTCCTCCCCTCAGCCTTCAACACGACACGAGCAGCCCTCTACCTCATCCTGTGAATTAACCTCCAAAAAGAAAGGTCCTCTGCCTCATCCTCGACAAGAAGAGACTGAGAGCTCCCTCCAATCAAATGGGACAGAAGAAAGCGCCATCGCAACAAAGCTAAGAGGCCCCTCCAACTTCACGAGAAAGAAGAGGGCTCTGTTTACCTGGTTTACCTCTCGGTCAGCAAGAAGAGGCCTCCTTTCTTTCTCGAAACGAGGAGGGGATCCTGATTATTGCCGTTACCTTTTTGAAGATGGAAGAGAGCATACGCTCAAGAAGAAAGGGTGGAACTCCCCCAATTTCCAACTAGAGACATCTAGTCGTCCCTCAGCTTTCAAAAGACCTCATGCTCCAAAACAAGAAGAGAGTCCCCAGGTTATTCGTGGCAACATAAGAGAGCATCCTTCTAGCAGAGTTTTTTTTTCCTGTTGATAGGCTATCTCTCTTCTATCCCTTGCCAATGAAGATGGGACGACAAGGAGCTCCTCTCTCTTATTGTCGACCAAGACGCAGCCGGAGTTCTTTTATTTCTCGTGAAGTTGGAAGGTTTCTCTGTTCCTTTGAGATGCTGCGGTAGAGGACTTGCCAGGGAGCTCTTCCCTACACATATAGGGAAATGAAGCTCATTGTCGGTGACTAGGTAAAGGAGCTCTCTTGTCTCTCGTTCGTCTTCTTGAAACTGGAGGAGCTTTGAGCCTTGTCTTCTTCGACTATAAGCGAGCTCCCTTCAATTCTCTTCAGAGTAGATGGAGATTTACCAAGAGATAGAGGAGCTCTCTGCTAGAAATCAGCTGAATGACTTGGAGGGGCTCTCTCGAGGGTTGTGGGAATCTCCACCCTTTCTTCGGGAGCGTATGCCCTTTTCCATCTTTTCAAAAAGTAAAGGAAATAATCAGGATCTCATTCCTAGCCAAGAGAGAAAGGAGGTTTCTTCTTGCGCGTATGCTCTTTTTCATCTGTTGAAAAGGTCAAGGAAATACCAGGATCCAATCCCCTGATCAAAAGAGAAAAGTGTTCTCTCTTCTGCCGACCGATGGGTAAACCGAGACCTTTGAGTTCTCGTGAAGTTGGAGGTGCTGAGATGCAGCTCTCTTGCGTCTCATTACAGGGAGAAAGCTCTCAGTCATTTCTTGTGGAGGATGGTAGAAGACTTTTCTTTTTGGAAGCTAAGGGAGCTCTGTCGGACAGGGCTCTCTCAATCTTCAAAAGAAGAGTCTGATCCTCCTGTCAACCTTCAACAAGACATGAGCAGCCCTCTACCCCATCCTCTGAATCAAAAAAGAAACCCGTCGAACTTCACGAGAAGTAAGAGAACCCCGGCTGCGTTTTGGTCGACAATAAGAGACAGGAGCTCCTTGTCGCCACCACTTCCTCTCCAAGGGATAGAAGAGAGATAGCTCTCAAGAAGTGAGGACAGAGCTCTCTCATTCCAAGTTATTCTAGGCAAGAGAAGATTTCTCTAGAGAGATTTCTTATACCTCTTCTCAGTCGCCAGCCTTCAAAAGAAAAGACCTCATGTTCCAACACAAGAAGAGAGTTCCCCCGGGTTGTTCGTGGCAATATAATAGCGCACCACGAGAAAGAAGAGAGCTCCGACTGCCTCTCGGGCGATAAGAAGAAAACTTCCTTCTCTCTTCGTCAGGAGCGGCAGCTCTTGACCATCTCCTCGCTTACGATCAAGGAAAAAGGTGGAGCTCTTCCAAAGTTCAAACTTTCACAAGAGAGAGGCTGGTCTTCCCCGCAGCTTTCAAAAGGAAATGAGAAGCCCAAGCCCCCTACCTTACCGTGTGCCACAGGAAGAGAGCCCACTCCAAGTTATTCTTGGTAAGGGACGAGAGCTTCATTCTAGCAGAGAGAGCCTTCACCTCTTGGTAAGTCGCCTTTATCTTAAGAAGATTGAAGAGACTTCGCTCCTAGCAAGAGAAGCCAGAGCTCCCCCAGCTTCCAAAAGAAACGTCTTCTACCTCATCCTCCACAAGAAATGACTGAGAGCTTCCTCCAATGTAATGAGACGGGAGAGAGCTCCATCTCAGCACAGCAGACAAGCCCCATCAACTTCACGAGAAACAAGAGAGCTCCAGACAAAAAACATATTTTCTTGAGGTTCTGTAAAACCACAGATCCCCAAAGCACAGATCACAAGGGGTGTCGCCCCAAGATTTGTAAAAACTCAGATCCAAAAAACCAAGATCGCAAGGGGTGTCCCCCTACAGGTTTGTGTAAAAACAATTTCCAAAATCATAACTTGCAAGGGGTGTCCCTTGAGGCTTCGTAAAAACGGGAGTCCCAACATCACAGATCGCAAGGGGTGTCCCCCTACAGGTTTTTTCGCGAGATAGATCCCCAAAAATCATAAATCCCAAGGGGTGTGAAAACGCAGATCCCACAATCACAGATCGCAAGGGGTGTCCCATTAGGTTTTGAAGAAACGCAGATCCCAAAATCATGTAGCGCAAAGGGTGTATACAGGTTTGAACTGAAAATAAATTCCGCGATCATAAATCGCAAGGGGTGTCCCCCTAAAGGCTTTTGCGCAAACTAGATCCCAAACTCATAAATCGCAAGGGTCGTCCCCTGAGGCTTTGCAATAGCGCAGGCGGGAATTAAATTCATTAAATTCGGGCCCCCCGAATTAAATTCGCGAAATTAATTCCCGGCCCCCGAATTTAATGAATGTAAATCGGGCCGGGAATTAAATACATTAAAGACATTAAATTCTTTAATTCCCGGTCCCGGCCCCCCCCCCGGGAATTAAAGAATTTAATGTTTTTAATGTTTTTAATTCGGGCCGGGAATTAAATTCATTAAATTCGGGCCCCCCCGATTAAAATCGCGAAATTAATTCCCGGCCCCCGAATGTAATGAATTTAAATCGGGCCGGGAAGTAAATACATTAAATTCGGGGCCCCCGAATTAAATTCGCGAAATTAATTCCCGGCCCCCGAATTTAATAAATTTAAATCGGGCAGGGAATTAAATACATTAAAAACATTAAATTCTTTAATTCCCGGCCCCGCCCCCCCCACCCGGGAATTATTTTTTTCAATGTTTTTAATGTTGTTTAATTCGGGCCGGGAATTAAATTCATTAAATTCGGGCCCCCCGAAATATATTCGCGAAATTAATTCCCGGCCCCCGAATTTAATGAATTTAAATCGGGCCGGGAATTAATTACATTAAAATCGGGGCCCCCGAATTAAATTCGCGAAATTAATTCCCGGCCCCCGAATTTAATGAATTTAAATCGGGCTGGGAATTAAATACATTAAAAACATTAAATTCTTTGAATTCTTTGATTCCCGGCCCCGCCCCCCCCCCCCCCCCCGGGAATTAAAGAATTTAATGTTTTTAATCTTTTAATTTCGGGCCGGGAATTAAAATCATTAAATTCGGGCCCCCCGAAATAAATTCGCGAAATTAATTCCCGGCCCCCGAATTTAATGAATTTACATCGGGCCGGAAATTATATACATTAAATTCGGGCCCACCGAATTAAATTCGCGAAATTAATTCCCGGCCCCCGAATTTAATGAATTTAATTCGGGCCGGGAATTAAATATATTAAAAACATTAAATTCTTTAAATTCTTTAATTCCCGGCCCCGCCCCCCACCCCCCGGGAATTAAAGAATTTAATGTTTTTAATGTTTTTAATTCGGGCCGGGAATCAAATTCATTAAATTCGGGCCCCCCGAATTAAATTCGCGAAATCAATTCCCGGCCACCGAATTTAATGAATTTAATTCGGGCCGGGAATTAAATACATTAAATTCGGGGCCCCCGAATTAAATTCGCGAAATTAATTCCCGGCCCCCGAATTTAATGAATTCAAATCGGGCCGGGAATTAAATACATTAAAAACATTAAAAACTTTAAATTCCCTAATTTCCGGGGGGGGGCGGGGCCGGGGATTCGGGCCGGGAATTAAATTCATTAAATTCGGGGGCCCCGAATTAAATTCGCGAAATTAATTCTCGGCCCCCGAATTTAATGAATTTAATTCGGGCCGGGAATTCAATACACTAAATTCGGGGCCCCCGAATTAAATTCGAAATTAATTCCCGGCCCCCGAATTTATTAAAACATTAATGACATTAAATTCTTTAATTCCCGGGGGGGGGCGGGGCCGGGAATTAAAGAATTTGATGTTTTTAATTCATTTAATTCGGGCCGGGAACCAAATTCATTAAATTCGGGGCCCCCGAATTAAATTCGCGAAATTAATTCCCGGCCCCCGAATTTAATGAATTTAATTCGGGCTTTGGAACCCCTTAGAATGCAACAAAGGGTCTATTTGGAAGTTGCCTCTTGTGTATATGTTCGGGATCTAGCTCACTTTTCCCTATCTAATATACGAATGCCAGCTTCCAAATAGACCCAGTTTAAGCTGCACACGGGGGGGAGGCCTCCCAAATCAGGTAAAATGAAGGGAAGCCGGGTAAGGGGGTGGCAAACCGGAGCAGGATTAGGTGGACGGAACCTGAAATTACCCCAAGACGCCTGGGCCTGTGGCCTCGGCGGATTGTTACTACTACTGCTGCTGCTACTATTAATTACTTCTGCTGCTACTACTACTACTGCTGCTACTACTGCTACTACTACCATACTACTACCATACTACTACCACTACTACCGCTACTACCACTACTACCACTACTACCACTACTACCACTACTACCACTACTACCACTTCTACTACTTCTACTACTACTACTACTACTACTACCGCTACTACTACCGCTACTACTACCGCTACTACCACCGCTACTACTACTACTACTACTACTACTACTACTACTACTACTACCGCTACTACTACCGCTATACTACTACCGCTACTACTACCGCTACTACTACCGCTACTACCACCGCTACTACTACTACTACTACTACTACTACTACTACTACTACTACTACTTTCCTGATCTTTTTCTGGGTGGCGCTGTTCTCCCCTTGCCTCTCCTGCCTGCAAATGCACGCTTGATAAGCCGGGATGGGAAAGGGGAACGTGACTTGTGAGCTTCAGCGCTGCGACTTAGAGTGAGTGCCAAAATGTCCACCTGGAATGGCAGGACTGGGCGGATGCGGTCCTGCAAGAGGCCTCGGCTGCGTCGCTTCTGCACTCCTTGCTTGCCTGCGTGTGGCCGTGTGGCATCTCAACCGCAGGACTGGGAGGCTCGGCGTCAGGCCGTGCAGGCGCTTGGACGGCTGCCCACAGCGCGGGGCGACTCGCGAGCCCTGGAGCTCCCGGGCCCCAGAAGGAGCATGCACTGCACCAATGCACTCCCGCCCGCCGGCCCGCCGGCCCACAGCCCCTATACCCGCACCCGAACATGCATGCGCGTGAGTATATGGGGAGAAGACAAGTTGGGATGGAGCAGTTGGTTTGTAGCATAAACTTGAAGCACTTGCCCAGGCTTGTTTGCAGCTGCCTCGGCGACTCGGATGCCTTAGTCCGACGTGCAGCTCTAGATGCAGGCAAAGCCGTCGGCTTGATCTGGAGTTCAGTTTCTGAGGGCAGAAGAGAAATTGGAGTGGGCAGTCCTGGCTGTGTGTAAGGACTCAGATGGACACCTGCTTTCAAGCTGAATTTTCGATTTGTTTTGGCAGGGAAAATTAGTTTTCTTAGGGCCTCTGCCGGAACTGGCGCTTTTCCATCTCCCCCAGCCGCTCCGGCCCCGCTAGACCCCATCTGGGGGGCGAGGTAATAATCTTCGTAGGATACCTTTCTGTTCGCTCGGCGATGGGAGTTAGCGTGTGGCGGCTGGAGCGGCTCTCGCAACATCGTTCCATCGTTTCAATTAAATGTACGTAACGCGCATGGAGCCGGGCAGGCGTGCGGCTTCTCATCCCAGCGCCCGTCAGCGAAGACGCCTCAGAAGAGGAGCCTTTCCCAAACTTTCGCAGTCTTGCAGCCCCCCAAAAATTTAAAATACAGGGAGCTCGGAACTGTAATTACATCAGATGAGGAAGCAAGGAGCGAGGGCGGCGTGGCAAAGTGCTTGCGTGGCTGGAATCCGTGCACAGACTAATGGCTCTCATGTTTGTGTGTTGTGTGTGTGTGTGTGTCTTTCTGCGCGCAGGTCTGCGTGCACATTTGCGCGCGAACGCATGTGTGTGTGTGTGTGTGTTGTTCGAATATATTCGAAGTGTTCCATTCACAACCGCCTCAGCAGTATTCCTCTGTGCACTCTCTCCACCTAGCCTGGGACGGAAAGCTGCGAAAACTTCGGTCTAGGCTCCGGCCACAGGGCAGGGCCGGCTGAGAGAAGGAGAGTGATCGGATCGGCTGTGGAAGGGCCGAACTCCACAGCGCTTCGCTATGCTTCACTCCACTCCAGTCCGCTTTTGCCAGGAAGCCAGCGCGGCCGCAAAGGTTTTGACACAGGTCTTCTGCTTCGTTCTGTTCTATGCATGTACAGCCTCTGCCAGCTCAGCGGCTGCAAGGTGCAATGCTCCGAGCTGTGCTGCAGCTTCGTTGAGAAGGTGCGGAGTGCGGTCCTCCTGTTCTTTTCAACTGGGCGAGGGCCCTTCAAAATCGAATCAGCAGCTTCTCGTATCTGTGGCTAGCGCAAAAGCCAAGTCGGAGCAGGCAAGCTCTCTCTGAGCGGGTCGTGTGAAGGTGTTGCATCTGCTTCGAGGAGACGAGGACTTGCTGTGTTTTGCTCAATATGGGTTCGTGCTGAAATGCACAGCAGACTTCGATCGAGGACTGGGGCGTGCGCCGTGTGGCGATGGCCTCCCTGGCTGCGGCTGCGCCCCGCGGCTGCGAGGGAGCCCTGGTGGCGCTGCAGGTCCCCCAAAGGGTGCTGCAAAAATCCGAGCGGCTGGGATGGGCGTGGGTTCCTATGTCTTGCAGCCCTGGAGTTCCTTAGTTACTTTGTCGATGGACACCGTTGTAAGCGACAACTGGACCTGCATGGCAGCTGCTGCTTTGGATGTTTGACGCAGGCCGTGGTGAGTGACGGTTAGTGGTTTTGCTGCTTCAAGGGCAATCTGGGACCATTCACGTCACTGCCTGCAGCCATTCCTCACCGACGCCGACGACGACGTTCGCGCGGCAGCAGCTGCGGCAGCTGGACGCTTGGCGCCGCTAGGTGATGAGGTGGCTCGTGAGGAATAACATCCCTGACACCATGCAACAGCCCGAGTCTTGAGGTTCCAGGCTTGGCAAAGGGGGCGTAGTCATGCGACCTGGGACATGCCAGGCTTGGATTTCTCCTTTGCTGAAACTTCTCGAGGACGATGACGAGGCTTGATTGCTGTTTGTAGGCCCCTGGCGAGGTGTTGAAGAGACTGAGTTAGAGCATAGCTAGTTAGCTAGTTGGACACCTCCATCGGATGAACCGGACTAGCGCACTTCCCAGGCCGTAAATCGAGGTAAGCAAGCTTGACAGAATTCCGTGGTATCTGTGCTGGCACATGTATGCAGTAGGAAGGCGGGTTGTGGTGGTTGTGTTGTTTTGCTTCTTTGTTGTGCTTGTGATGGTTGTAGTGTGTGTTGTTGTCATGATTGGCGTCAACCGAGCCTTACTGCCGGAAGTGTTCGTCCTAGGCAGCGTTCTTGGCAGTATGATGCCGACAGCAATCATCAACGGTGCAATGGTTCGGAAGCACCGAGCGGATGCCCAGGCCGTCCGACAGGCTGCATTAATGGCCGTGGCGCGTACAGCGCCCAAAGGCCACCGGGGTGCCTTGGAGGCTGGGAATGTCCGCGTGAAGCAAATGCGGTAGCACCCCTGAAACCCTCTGAACCGCTATAATGCCATGCCCCCGATATGCATGGTTTTTGAGCATGAGCATCAAACTGCCCATGTCCCCCTCTGTGGCTGTTCCTGCTTAATGCAGATATTCACCATAGGTACCCACAAATAAAAAGAGGCACGGCCGCAAAGATGTGAGGAGAGTCTGCGCGTCTCACTTGTCAGCGACACTGTGTAGATGCTAGAGATGCCTGGACGGAAACCTGGCACGAAGCTGGCTTTGGCTTGTGAACGTGAAGCCCGGAAGGCAAAGGCAATCCTGACGCGATCGCAGGTGATTACAGAGTTTGGAAACGCCCTCAGGGAGAGTTTGTTGGAATTGTTTCAAGCCGAAACTAGGAGCTTTTACACGATGCTTAAGCTTGAGGAGCATTTGTGGCCCTGTGCTTGTGCAACACAGATCAGCACCGTATAGCCTTGTTACACTGGCAATCCTGTTGAATCAAGTAGCAGAAAATGCTAATCGTGAGGAAGCTCACGATTTCCAGCAAAGCGATTTTAGCTTGCATCGAAATTTAACCTTCAGTGATGGGAGATCTATCAAATTCAGGGCGGCAGGAGTGCTTTCCTACGCAGACTCGCTCCAAGGCAAGGTGTGAAATCATCAAGGCTGTGAATCAATGTGGCGGTGATCACAGACTGACCTTTCTTCATGTATGACCTGTGTCTGGTGCAATGCAAGAGAAGGCTGTATGAGATGAGTCATGAAGCCTGACTCCGAATGTGTCTTCGTCTGGTCTGCGGAGGTTGGAAGCCCAAGGCATCATATTTCCAAAATTGTCAGGATGTTCACACATTGCCAATGCGCCTGTGAGGCTACCCTTTTTGGGCCCAAGCACGAGACCTTCTCCAAACTGAAGAGACGCCAAAATACAAAGGAAACGATGTCCTTCTTCGTCGTGAAAAGCACCGCCGAAAAGGGAGGTCGCACCAGGTTTCTACCACAAGCACCTACTTGCAAAGTGCCATGGCGATGGCGGTTGCAAACCTCGACATGGCCGATAAAGAGACGCGGCGGAACACAAGACGACACAACAGAGATGACACTGCGGTTTTGATGTTTGGCGAATGACTTGAGGACATTACCGGATGGTGAACCTGCATGCTTGATCGGATTGGAGGTTTTGCCGGAGCTGGGCCCTCATAACTGTGATGCGTACCAACGAAGACCTGAATGCCGTGTAGTGTAGACTCTAGACTTCAAGAGCAACCTGAGTTCCTGAGAGTTAGGGTGTCTCTATGTGCCCATTCAGCATCCTCGAGGACTTCCAACGAGGTTCCGCAGTTTCTCGGATATGCCGGCATTTTGAGATTCCACAAACAAGTTGTCGGCCTGTAGGTTTGCAATTTCTCCGGCAGGCAGTGGGAGATCTAATGGACGACGATGATGCCATGCACTGAGAAGTTATTCCTGCACCTTGCAGATAGAGGCTTCCTCGCATGTAGATGAGCAGCTCCTGTAAAGGCGTTGGAATCAGCTCGTCAGTAGTAAGTCTGTTCCCGGCACCTAGGACAAAGTCAGGCGCCTTGCGGCAACAACGCTCCGCGCCTTACGCAGATGAAAAAGCTTGTGCGTGAAAGCGTGACCGGTCCATTGCCGGCCTTTGTTGATCAACGATCCGAGAAGTCACCGGGCACCGGGGCCTGCACACAGGAGCTTTACGGATTCTCCAATATCAATACGGGTGAATGGACAGATGGACTGGCCTGCTTCCCAGACCTTACCACCGCCATATGGCATATTGTGGCTCCAAGCGTTGGGCAGGAGAACGGCACACCCCAAGCCATTTTAAGGTCGCACTTCTGGTGCGAGAGGCCGTAAGCGACACTTCGGACAGCAAGAAATGGGTCGGAAACTCGGACTCCGCGCCGACGTGTGCCCTCGTGTGCCCGGCATTGCAGCTTGCGAGGTGGTCTTTGACGGGCCCGTGGATGCCATCTGGATCGAGAACATGAACACGGCGACTGCCTCAAAGCGGTGAGTGAGGACGGTGAGGACCCTGAGTCCTGAACGTTTTCCTGGAGGTGCTGGATGACAACAAGATGCTCTGCCTCGCGAATGGCGAGCGCATCAAGCCGGGCACTCGAAAGCGTCGCTGTGCAGCCAAGAAGGAGGAGCCAGGGCTGCGCTCTCTCTCTCTCTCTCTTGCTCTCTCTCTCTCTCTCTCTTGCTCTCTCTGCTCTTAAGGCTCCCGCCGACCATGACCATGCTCTTCGAGGTGGCCGACCTGAAGGCCCCAGCCCCACAGGGCGGCCCGAGAGCCTTCAGCTTCTTGTGGCGCCTCTGCAGGTGGCCTCGCCAGCCACCGTGAGTCGCTGTGGCATGGCCCGGGTACCCAGATGTCAGCTGTCAGCTGTGTCTTGCCTGTAGTGATGATGCTCTTCACAGCTTGAGCACGGAACGTCGCGGCACGTCTCCGCGAACCGCTCCTGCCGGAAGGCTTTCCCCACGACTCGAAAGGTGTTCGAGCTCTCTGGAAAGCGTGGGGATGCCGAGGTTTTGGCGGTGCGGAGCGCAATTCACGGCGCTAGGCGAAGTGACCCGTCGCGTGAAGAACTATGGCGCGGGCCGTGGCCGGGCTTCGTCGTCCGCCTCAACTGTGGGCTCATATGGTAGGTATTGGAGGGTTTCCGCAGACGCGAAAGGAAAACTCAGGCTCTTGGAAAGCGGTACAGACCAGTTGGACATCCGAAGCTTCCATCGTCATCTTCGAGCACATGATACCAAGAACATGAGCTTAGCTATCCATCTGTCTGTATGTTTGTCTCGGTCGGTGCATATGCATATCACACAAGTTCTGAGCTCGGCGAGAGTTCCGCTTACAGTAGATGCGGAAGGAAACACAGGTTCACCCGCACGTCGGCTGTGAAGGCGGTTTCCTCTCAGGGGAATTAGGAAGAGCCGTTGACAGCCGTCGCTTAGGTGTACCTTGAGCCTGTCCACTTGGGCTGGAAGCCGCTTGTTCAGAGCCTCGGCAGACGGGCAACGGGGACGCGGATTTGGCAACACGTCTGTGGGCCTGGCGGCATCTGGCGGCTAAGCGGCTTCGGAGCTCAGGAGTTGGGCAGAGAATTTCAAGAAAAAGCCAGGGACCAAGCGGGGGATCTTGGGAGTCCCATGACAGGGCCTCGACGGTCCCAGGTATCCCAGCCACAGCGACACCCTGAAGAAGTGGGTCATTGATCTTTGCGACAAGGCCCTGCCCTTCCTGCGCGAGGCGAGGACTGCGACGGTGGTCTTCAGCCACAAGGCGAAGCTTGAAGTTTATCTTGGAACCCTGCAGGAGTGCAAGGAGGCTCCCGGCATCCCTTCGGTGGACACGAATCTCGCCCCTCGAATCTGAAGGACACAATCGGAGACAGTTGGAAGATGCTAAGTTTTCGGTTGATTGACGAGAGCTCCAAAAATTTTCCAGCCAGGGGAAGCCTTGCGCCAGCAGAAGCATTCTGAGGAGTTGAAGCACTCAACCGCTGAACTTTCGCACGTGCAGCTGGAGCACTATTGCTGTGGATAGTATGTACGACATAGCTTATGAAATGCAGGCCGGAGCTGTAGCCTGCTTCAGATGCCATGTCTGCCAGATGTCTCAGGTGGCCTCCTTCCTAAAGATGCTCACGACCTTCATTTCTCCTCAGCATGGCTTCAAGCTGGAGGACACGACAGCCCACGTGTACTGTGTACTTTCTCGAGTATCCCGGCTTAGCTTCGAAGGAGGGCCGGGAAGGAAAGGCGACGCAAGCAGAGAACAAACACGAGAAGGCCGGGGCAAAAGATTGCACAAAGAGAGCGGGCAGATTGAGACGCGCGATTGCAGGCAAGAGGGAGCGAGGAAGACCGCAAACTTCAACCCAATGTCATCCTCCTTAAATCGTCTCGCCTATCTATCATACCAAACATTCGAACGAATAACAGCATTTCCACCCGGCTTTGGACTTTGTTCTTGTTGTGGAGGTCCTTGCCCGCATCTACTGTGCCTTCTCGGCCGTCTGGTCCCTGGGGGCGAACTTGCACGAGGCGGGGGCGCAGTTCCAACCACTGACAGCTCCGCCTCGAGACCTCTGCCCAGGCCTCCCGCAAGAAGTTCCAGGCAGGTCCCCGGCTTTTCTGCGCTCCCATCTTTCCCAGATCGTTTCAGACGCCGCAGCGGCGGGACAGGATTTCTTGCGTGCGCCCTTGCAGATGTTTTGCCCAGAAGTCGGGGACGAGGACAGAAAGCAAGCGAGTGCTGGCTATTAGCATGTGTTCTGGATTTGCTTGAAAGACGCTAAAACATCTCCAACTTCGTTTCAGTTAGAACGGTTTCTTGAGGTCAACATGCAGCATCGTGGTTGCATTTGGAACAGGGATGACCATCCGTGTTTAGTCTAGAAGCTTGCCAGGTCTACAAACGCAGAGAGACTGCGGTACCTCCTGCTGTGCTTAGTCATGGCCAAAGCTGGAACACCCTCAGCAGTAACGAGGCATGAGGCGGAGGACCTGTCGGAGCAAACAGCCTTGCATGATGCGTCTACGCAAGAAACTCATAAAGTCTGAGCTTGCAAGCCGTGACCGTCATTTTCGTGTCTGAGGGGGCTTGCAAAGGGCTTGACAGACTGTTGATCGTGTATGTTGTGGCTTGCCTGCAGAAGGATGAAGCCGAAATTCTCATAAGGTCCGAGCTTCCGCGCCGTGATTTGTTCACCAAAAGACTTTGATCCTGACAGTTGGCCAAAGCTTGAACATTTCCAGCAGTTGCTTCTGCAGACCATCTGTGTCAATGATGTGTGACGTGGAGGACCTGTCGGAGCAAACAGCCTTGCATGATGCGTCTACGCAAGAAACTCATAAAGTCTGAGCTTGCAAGCCGTGACCGTCATTTTCGTGTCTGAGGGGGCTTGCAAAGGGCTTGACAGACTGCTGATCGTGTATGTTGTGGCTTGCCTACAGAAGGATGAAGCCGAAATTCTCATAAGGTCCGAGCTTCCGCGCCGTGATTTGTTCACCAAAAGACTTTGATCCTGACAGTTGGCCAAAGCTTGAACATTTCCAGCAGTTGCTTCTGCAGACCATCTGTGTCAATGATGTGTGACGTGGAGGACCTCTCGGAGCAAACAGCCTTGCATGATGCGTCTACGCAAGACACTCATAAAGTCTGAGCTTGCAAGCCGTGACCGTCATTTTCGTGTCTGAGGGGGCTTGCAAAGGGCTTGACAGACTGCTGATCGTGTATGTTGTGGCTTGCCTACAGAAGGATGAAGCCGAAATTCTCATAAGGTCCGAGCTTCCGGGCCGTGATTTGTTCACCAAAAGACTTTGATCCTGACATTGGCCAAAGCTTGAACATTTCCAGCAGTTGCTTCTGCAGACCATCTGTGTCAATGATGTGTGACGTGGAGGACCTGTCGGAGCAAACAGCCTTGCATGATGCGTCTACGCAAGACACTCATAAAGTCTGAGCTTGCAAGCCGTGACCGTCATTTTCGTGTCTGAGGGGGCTTGCAAAGGGCTTGACAGACTGCTGATCGTGTATGTTGTGGCTTGCCTACAGAAGGATGAAGCCGAAATTCTCATAAGGTCCGAGCTTCCGGGCCGTGATTTGTTCACCAAAAGACTTTGATCCTGACAATTGGCCAAAGCTTGAACATTTCCAGCAGTTGCTTCTGCAGACCATCTGTGTCAATGATGTGTGGCGTGTAGGACCTGTCGGAGAAAGCACAGCCTTGCATGATGCGTCTACGCAAGACACTCATAAAGTCTGAGCTTGCAAGCCGTGACCGTCATTTTCGTGTCTGAGTGGGCTTGCAAAGGGCTTGACAGACTGCTGATCGTGTATGTTGTGGCTTGCCTACAGAAGGATGAAGCCGAAATTCTCATAAGGTCCGAGCGTCCGCGCCGTGATTTGTTCACCAAAAGACTTTGATCCTGACAGTTGGCCAAAGCTTGAACATTTCCAGCAGTTGCTTCTGCAGACCATGTGTGTCAATGATGTGTGACGTGTAGGACCTGTCGGAGAAAGCACAGCCTTGCATGATGCGTCTGGGCAAGAACTCGTAAAGTTTGAGGAGACCATGCGTTGTGCCAACCTGGGTAGCCCTCTGAAAAGAGTCTTTTCCCTTTTGCTACTGCTCGCGTGCAGGACCTCTACACACTATGTGTCAATGATGCCGAGGCACTGATTAGTCTCTGTAATGTTATTAGGAAAAACATTACATATTCAACTTTGTCACCCAGAGCTTGAGCGGGGGTCGACAGATCTTCGGATTTCGGTTCTGAGTGAAGAGGTGATGACAGGTTGGACAGTAGGGGCCTGGGATGGTTCACTCTCTGATGAGCTCTCTCGTGCAGGAAGCCGTCGCGGCACATCAGTCAGAATGTTGTCTTATAGCATCCCAGCAGTAAGAAAGCCTAGAGTCTAGACTTGAGGTGTGCTGGTAATGCATGCCCGCCGTGTGCTGTGTGGGCTCGAGCTCTTGGCTTGATCTCATTACCATCATAAACAAAATACCATGCACCCAGCAGCCTCGCAGTAGCAGTTTTTCCTTTGCGAACTCCTCCCTGCCGTAAGGATTTGCAGCCTTTTCGACCACTATATTTTCAGCAGCGGCACCAGCAAAAAAGTGTGTAAATCAATATTGGACTCTGGCATGTGCAGTCTTTTGTTCTTCTGCTGTGTGTGTGTGCTTGTGCCAGTGCTTGTTACTAAACACCTCCCCGTGCCAACAGCAAACACAAACACAGTCTTACCCAGCCGTGTCTCATTCCGAATCATTCGGGCCGGCACATTCCAATCAACATGAGTTTGTTTCACAGGGAAGAATATCATCAAATGGCCCGGAGCACTTGTTTTTTGCAGATTGGGAAATGCGGAGTCAGTGCCAAACGTCGCACTCTGCTCGGACATCGACTGTCGCACGCGCAGCTGTTGGTCAAGCAAACCCCATGGTGCATAGAGGAGACCCATCAAACTTGCGCCGGAAACATGCCAGCTTTCTCACAGCCAAAGTTGTCGAGTAACGGCCAAAGACAGTCACTAACAACGCAAGAACTCAGTCAGTAACAACGCAAGTCCCCTCTGCGCATGCGGCCACATAGTTACTGCAGCGCTGCTCGTTTATGGACGAAAGGAGGGTTTTCCAGTCGAACAGGCAAGCAGGCGTTTGACTGGGTTTTGGAGGTTTTCCGCCCGCAAAAGGAGGGTTTTCCAGTCGAACAGGCAAGCAGGCAAAACCCCCAACACGCAGTCAAACGCCTGCTTGCCTGTTCGACTTGAAAACCCTCCTTTCGCGGGCGGAAAACCCCCAAAACCCAGTCAAACGCCTGCTTGCCTGTTCGACTTGAAAACTTTCTTTCGCGGGCAAAACCCAGTCAAAGGCCTGCTTGCGTGTTCGACTCGAAAACCCTCCTTTCGCGGGCGGAAAACCCCCAAAACCCAGTCAAACGCCTGCTTGCCTGTTCGACTCGAAAACCCTCCTTTCGCGGGCGGAAAACCCGCAAAACCCAGTCAAACGTCTGCTTGCATGTTCGACTTGAAAACCCTCCTTTCGCGGGCGGAAAACCTCCAAAACCCAGTCAAACGCCTGCTTGCCTGTTCGACTTGAAAACCTTCTTTCGCGGGCGGAAAACCCCCAACACCCAAACGATAGAAAAGTGTTTTCGAACGACGTCATGCATGTGACTACGCGCTGGGATTGGGCGGGAGTGACGGGTCCAGAAATTGAGTTTGCATAACTTGCAACGGCAGCCGCTTTACGCTGTTACCCTGTTTCCTGGTTGCGCTGTTACTCTTCTTGTTCCTGTGCTGTTACTTGGCGCTCTCTAACACCGTTCATATTGAGGCTTCTGATGTGAAGACTAATCGTGTGCCAAGACTTGATGAGCGAAAAGCTTATGTCCGGGACCTTCGTCTCCATCTACAGCCCCACAGCTTTCGAACAAAGCGAAGCACACAACCAGGTCAGACAAGATGACAAGCGTGAGTGCCTGTCTCTCTTTTTTTTTCTCTCTCTCTCTCTCTCTCTCTCTCTCTCTCTCTCGCTCGCTCTCTCTCTCTCCTCCTCTCTCTGTTTACGCTCCTTTTGGGAAGCCGCCCTTGCAATCGGTGCTTTTTCTCGGGGGCGTTGCCCGTGTAGGGGCCTGCAGGGCCACGTGGAAAACGCGATGCGGAGTCGCGGGGTTTTCCGCTTGTGACTCGTGACTTCCTTCTGTCGCTCCTGCTACGTAGCGAGGAAAAGAGGGATCCGCGGGGTTCCCTGCGTTGTGGGATGATGGGTGTGTGCCCTGCACCGTCTCCAGTTAGCGGCGAGCTCATGAGCACCAAACATATTAGAGCCATTAATGCTTAATTGGCTGTCGCTAAGCATTCTTGCCTCTTCCTGGCATGACATACTTGATTCGTCTGACCTTGACCCCAGCCCCAACATGTCCGACTCAATGAACCATGTACAGCGAATCTCAAGGCACGTTCGCCAGTCATACTGTAGAGCCTAATGCCCTGTGCTGTCCATGCTGGAGCCATGCCATCTGTGGGGAGAAGTGGCATCCAAAGCTTGTTGAAGAGCCTGGGGGTTGAAGGCAGCCCTGTGGAACTACACACATGCCGAAACACTTGCTAGCATGCTGATGCTTGTTTTTGTGGCACCTTGAATCTCATGTCTTCGCACCGTCGTAGCATGATGCAAATGACAACATGTCGTGAGGCCAGTGGTGGCCTCAAACGCCGCGGCAGGTGGGCGAGAGTTTCGTAACAAGGGTGAAGCAAGCAGACGACGCTGCTTGAGCATACGCGTTCTCCGCGTGTTGCGAGGTGGTTCCGTCAGTGTAGGGTCCCATTGAGAGTGCCACCCCGCACATTGCATTTCGCCAAATGATTATTTGCAGTCGGACCAGGCGCCAGCCCATGCGCCCGGAGCTAATCCAGGCAGTCACCACCGGGTTTGACAAGGTGTCCTTGTGTACTTTGACATGCCTTTGCAATTTTCGGTGCTCGGTGTCGCCCCTCTTTCCAGGAAGCATGCCGTGACTGTGTAGGGACTAGCGGGCTGCAACCCAACATGCCGCATGGGCATCGCATGGATACTGCAAATGCAGGGCGGCAGACATCGCAGAAGGACGGCGTCGCTGAAGTTGGCAATCGACTGTGGCATGAGCTTGAGCAGCTTTGAGCTAGAGAGATCCAGAGATCGAGAGACCCCTGTAAACCATAATTGCTCGGCTGGACCTCGCAAGCGTCTTCCTCCTCCTCCTCCCCCTCCTCCTTCAATCGTGACTAGTGACTGCCTCATGCAGAGCCTCAGCTTGCGCCTGTCCGTCCCATGACAGACCTCTGGTGAGTCCTATGATTCCTCGCCAGTTTTCTCTTGCCTAGGCGAGCTTCCTATGAAACCACATCAAACCAAAAGCATCACCAGAGGATCCTTTCGTTCTTGGCACTCCAGCCCTGGATAGTTCCCTGAGTCTTTTGATCGAGTAGTAGATGAGCCTATCCTTCCAGGATAAGAGCCAGCTCAAGAAGGCTCCGTCTGCTCGGGTTTAGCGCAGAAAGCCTCAAGGGCTGGGCGAACGCTGTCGCTGGGACTATAGTGACTATAGTTGACTCACGTCCACCAGGTTTTGTCTTGAGAGCAGGCACTTCGTAACCGCGGTGGTGCTGCGGAGGCCCCGCTGTCTGACTCCGCTCCTCCGCTTCAGAGGGAAACGAAGACTCTCTTCTCGCATTTCTCGCTTCCTCGCTATAGCCGCTATGGCCGTGGAAGGTGAACTCTAACAACGGAGCCTTGGGCGGAGCCGGCGGAGTTAGAGCGGAGAGTGGCTTCGGCCCGGGCCTCGCCGCCGCGCTGCCCAGTGCGACCGCCACGCTTCGGTCGATTCGCGGTATGGTTCGAGGCAATTTCGTGCATGGGGTGTCCGAGTCATGAATGACTTGTTATAGAAATCGTTGCTGGGTTGCTGGGGAACTGTTTGCAGAAATGCGCCAGGCATCAGCAAAGACACCAAAGAAGTCACCTCGAAGGCGCTGAGCGCTGCTAGCTTTGCGGCATCGCAGCTGTCAGAGCAAGGAGCAAGTATGATGAGCGGCCTGCGTATCCTGCGTTGGCCAATCACGGGTCCAGGTAGCATTCAAAAGCTCGGCTAACCCTCGCAGAATAAGTTGCACAGGCTCTGCCCGACCCGAAAGTCGGTCGCAGCGATTTCCTAGCAGAGAATCTTGGTAGAGGCGAGAGGAGCCTTGAACTCGCCAGGGCCGAGCCTCTGATGGAACCTCCCGAGAGAGGCGCGTGACATCGCGACTTGTCGGGTTTGCCATCCTTCCAAAATGCTCTCCACTCAAACAACCCTGATGCGGGTCACGTTGTCCATGTGCGCCAGCTGCCTCCTTTCACTGTGGGCCGGTGTCGGGCTGTGATTCGTGCTGGTGGTTCGAGTACTGTGGTTAGTTCAGGGTGCAGGATGTAAGCTGCGCAGGTTTTGGGGTATGCAGGTCGAGAGAGACAGAGAGAGAGAGAAGCGGTGGGGTAAACAAGCTCAGCCTCCGGAGTGCTCGAAGCTTTTTCGCACGTAAAACCGTGCACCCCTCCAACAGAACGGGCTGCTCCCGCGGGGGCATGCCCTCAAGCCTGGGGAAAGAAAGAAGCACCGCTGGATATACTGGGGGTGTTGCGCTTGACGAGGGTCTAAGGATATTGCCATAGAGGGCGCGGGGACGAGGCCGGGACGCGGGCTAGTGTGAAGGGTCGGGGGTTTACTGTCAAGCGCACGCTACCGCACATGCCGAGCTTTGGCTGCAAACCTAGCCGCTGCAGACCCCACAAGCCTCTTTCACCACCGAGTCGGGGAAGGGGGCGCCTTGGCGCGGGTCCACCTAGTGGACTTTCCCCTGAGAAGCGAAGAGAAGCACCGTGGGAAAGCTGACAAATTAGCGCATGAGTCGAAAACAGCTGTGAAATCCCTGACCGCTTTTGCCTTGATTGCACTAACTTGTGTCCTATCCAGAGTGATCTCACAGCGAACTTTCACATCCTCCCGAAGCCCCAGAAAATTGGGGGGCCTTGGCGACCGGAAAACCTAATTCGTCCCCTATGCCCTGCGGAAACCAAAGAGGGCTATAAGACACGATCCCCCCACAAGTCTGCTTTCACTGAGGAATAAGCATATGGAAAAGGCAGTCCGTGCGCTCTGCTTAACCAACCCCTATGCCCGGGAGAGAGAGAGAGAGAGAGAGAGAGAGAGTTTGTAGAGGGTAACCTCTACACCATAACCCTGGCGAAAGAAAGACACAGAGAGAGAGAGAGAGAGAGAGCCATTTTGGCTCAAGGCCACGAGTGGTCCAAGGTCCGAGCCCTGACTGAGAGAGGGCCTCAACCCGGGCGATCCGAGAGAGAGAGCCGGCGCCTCATACGTGCGAGCACCACTACTTGTGTGACACACTTTGCGTGTACTTGTACGGCGTTGACTAGCGCGAGTTCGGTGGCTTCGGTCCTGCACGGTGTCCTTGCGCCGCCCGTTCGGGACAAGCACGCCAACCTCATCGGGGCGATCGGCGGCCTACAGGGGGGCTTCCTGGACGGTCCGACCCGCCGCAAGACCTACGCTGGGCGGAGGAGAATCTCTACCCCTCGATCCGCCGCAAGACCCGCGCTGGGCGGGGGACTACCTGTACGTCAAGATCGCGAGCTATCTGCAGAACGGGGACCTCGCAATCTACACCATGCTGCGAAGAGCCACTTTCGTGACCGAGCAATTGTGGTGTTCCTTGATGTTTGCACCCGATGTGAGTGGAACTGTGAGAACGCCGTAGCACATGCATGAAGACAAATGCATGTCACGATCATGCAAAATGCGATTTGCTTCCCTCAATCCCTCAACTTTGCAGGACAGACTGTTTCCATTTACGGCCCGATATGGTCGCAAACGAGATTGTTTCAGTGCCGATACAGTTCCATTGCAATTTTGTTGCCACAAAGGGACTCAATTAGTTACCACCATGACCCGCCTTGAAGTGTGCCGCATCTGCTCAAAAGCAGTAGATGGGCCGTGAATGAACGCATGTTTTTTCCCTTTGCTGGCCCCTACAACTAGACTGCAGTGGGTGTGAGCCTCGGGGGTGATCCATGTTATATGTTTGCGACTAATGCTCGGGGCAGTTGCGAGGCACACATCGTGCGCGTTGTCTTAGCCTTTCGCATGTAATACCATGCATCCCGTCAACAGCGGGCAGCCCCACGGCGGGGGCTCGCCCCTCATGCCTGGCGAAAGAAAGAGAGAGAGAGAGAGAGGAAGGGGGGCCTAGGCCCGGGTCTGCCTGCGCAGACTCATGAAGTGAAGAGAGAGAGCGAGAGAGAGAGAGAGAGAAAGATATTGCAACGACCCTTATGCCCGGCAGAAAGAAAGAAAAGATATTGCAACGAGTCAGTGGGAAAACACTTGTTCTCGCTCCCTTCCAAAAGCCCCTACAAACGACGGGGGGGCCAAAACGGCCGAGGGGCTTTAACCGACCTTCAAGCCCCGGGGAAGAAGAGAAAGAGGGAGAGAGAGAGGTCGAACTGTCGGGGCGCACAAAGCGCGGAGTGGAGGGGTCATAAATAACACACCTTCACCATAGCCCTGGCGAAAGAAAAACATTGCCTGGTGACGGTGCTTATTGTTTGGAATTCCGGCGTGTCGCAATGGACCCCGAGTAGGGGCAGTGGGATTCTATAGGATGGACGCCTTGCTTCGGGTCCATGTCCTAGGCTTCTAGCGGCTAGCCGCGCTGGCGGCTCTGTGAGGCGACCGAGCTGGGCTCCGAGTGCCACATCCTTGGCCCCGCCCTCGACCTTGGCGAAGGTAACTCTGACTCCCTCTGCGCCAGACTGCCGGACGAGGAGCATAGCAGAACATAGCAGGATGCAACAGTGAAATATGTTCGTGTGCTTTACATCAGGTGGAAGGAGCCGTTGTCCAGATGTCTCGCATGGCCTTGGCCTCGTTGTCGGGGGGCCATGCAGCTGAGTAGCTGAGTCAACCCTGCAAGCAAAGAAGCAACCCATCTGTGAGAGCAGAGCAATCCCCAAGCTCCCAACGCCCATTTCGCAGTCGAGGTCGAGGCTGTGCGCGCTGCCGGCCCCGAATACCCAGCACCCGTTGCGGTCCGATTGCAATCAGGGCTCTGCTGTCGATGTTGACAAAACATGTGAGTTTGCGTTTCGAGCAGGTGTCTCCAGGCAGGTGTTTGAGTTCAAAGCTTGGGCTATGCCATCACTGCGTCGGCCGCAACCGTGTGTTCGATACCTTGCATGGTTTTGTGGTTGCCGAAAACAGAGCGGCAGGACGGAGTTCCAATAACACATGTGACACAGTTGGAAACATGGCTATAGCATGCTATAGCTATGCTGTTTATGTGTATGTATTATATCTTGCTGATATGTACGAACAATGAACTGTTTCATTTAGCATCACATCTTGGTTTTCTCAGCCAGGTTTCAAGGTTCAACAAGTGCAGTCGACAAAGCGTAGACGCAATCGTACTGGCAGTCTCATCGACTCCACCTGCATGTTTGACAGCAGCACTTTGCAGCATCAGCACTGCAATCACGAGCCTTCACAGCAGACCCCCTATCCACGCTAGGTGCATGAAGCCAAGCCGAGCATTGAAGCAAAGGGGGGGATCGCGGTCAGTTCACAGCGGTGCCATCCACCATTCACTTCACCTAACTTCACAGACGCTCAGGTGGCCCATGGTGACCAGCTGTGCCAAAGCAATGGTCTTGGCTTTCTCTCGGGTCAGTGGATCGTCCGCCTGACCGTGACGCTCGTAGCCCCTGCAGGATGCATCTCTCCAGCTGAACACTTGTGAACACAACTCTGAGTCTGAGTTGACCGTCTCAGGTGTGACAATAGTCACGGAGCCCTCCTTGCTTATGCGTGCTTCCCTACTCTGGACAACGGTTAGTCTCGAACATGTAAGCCAACACGGGATCATGGACAGAAAACGGTCTTGGCCCGACTCTGACGAGTGAATTCGGCTTGACTTGAGTGACCTCCAGACCACACTTGCACTGCATGGAAGAAGCACTCAGCAAAAGCACTCACAGACTTTCAGCTCGACCACAACTGGAAGGCACGCAAAAGCTGGCTGACATTCGTTGCGCCATGCTCTATGACTCTATGATGCGCACAACGAAATCGAGGCTTCCCTCGGCGGAGCGCCGAAGCGAAGGGTACGGAGACGGAGTAGATATGGGCCCTGGGCTGTAGCGGCTAGAGCTGGGCGATGTCTTCCTTGTCTCTTCTCTGAGGTCTGCAGCGAGAGCTGTCCCATCAGCTCTCGACGTGGTTCAATGCCTTCGCCACTCAGAAGTATGGCCTGGCACTCGGGGTGGCACCTATTGCCGTCTTAGACCGCAGGGGCCGGGCGAAGACTCTGAGAGCCGGTCTACTCGGCAGGATGGGAAACAGTAGCGGAATAGCAGAAGAGCTCATGCAAAGCCTGCATCGTCTCGACTGAGACGGCCGCGTTCCACCTCGTCTTACGAGCCTCGCCGCCGAGCCCAGACTGGCACCTGATTTCAGTTGCCTTCGGGCCATCGGGTCTGCAGACTTCTGAAACAACCAAAGACACCAGGTGTATCAAGCAGTGCAGCAGATAGTGAGCACAGTGGGCAGCAGAGGGAGCAGGCACCGTTGACCGGCCCTCGCTCGCGGGCTCTCAGGCTCTTGCGCACTCCCATCCTTATGGAACATAGACTAACATGATGTACTACAGACACAGCGAGAGAGAGGCGCACATCGCCACGCAGCATCTGCGTTGTAAGTGCACAGTCACGTACGAGTACCAGTGTCTGACCGAAGTAGAGCGAGCGCACTGGAGGAGAACCATCGAAGAACTGGGCGAGTGACTCTTCAACATGTTTACAGTGTCGCCTGTAGTCCTGTGGTCCTTGCAATGACGCGCCTTCACTATGTACTGGTCGTGGTCTTTGTCGTGGCGGCCGGCATGTTCTGCACGACGCAGTTTCTGTCTGACCCTGACCGCGGCGCGGAACTGCCTGGTGGGCCTGGTGCCATGCCAAAGCCTTCGCCGCCCTCACAGCCTTCACAGCCATCATCCCCTTCACCTCACACTCGCAGTCCGGCTACAGCCAGGGGCCAATTGGAGTGCCAACGTCACGAGCCGTTTCATCTTCCAGAGGACCTGCGCCACTGCAAGAACCCTCAGTACGCTGGCGAGTTTGGTCGTGGACCATGGACCACCCAGCTAGTCAATAACCCCTTGGAGCCTGGCTGCTGGAACGCCACGAACATATGTTCACCTTTCCAGTGCTTTGCGACCTGCATGACAGACGAGAACTGGCGTGGCATGATCAAGTACTGGGAGCCAGCACGGCCTGGAAGCCGCAAGGTCATGGTTTTCCAGTACGGTAAGGTGGCATCGACTGGGATCGTGAAGGGCCTGAAGTTGTTCGCAAATCTCACAGCAGCCCACGTCCACACTGCGGACCACGCGTTGCAGTGGCTGCAGGGGCGTCGTGTCCTCGTGCCGTTGATGCAGCAAGGCTTCGCGCTGTCGCGAGAATGGTCATTGAACCAAGGACTTTTGCAGTTTTTCTCAACCCTCTGCATGTGTCAAGTTTGTTTGCTAAGCCATCCCAGATGATCTAGGGCTTTAACGGTTTGTGCATGACATCAATGACAGCCTCCAGCCCTGCGGCCCTGCAGGAGATGAATGCATTATCATCACAGCAGCACGGAGCCACTTTTCGCGAGACCCATCCGAATATTTCGAGAACGTGTTGATGCCGAACCACCCTTATGGCTACCATCCCCGTGGTGTCCCGCGTAGGATGGACAAGCAACCGCGCCATGGTGAGAAGAGGTGGGACAGGGAGGACGTGCTCCGCATCGGCGAGCACAACGTGTCAGAGCTGATTGTGGACTTCCGCGCTCAGCACGACGCTGTGCTCGCGTTCTATGACAAATGGTTCTCAGGAGTGTTCAACAAGGCGACACAGCTGAATATCCTCGCAGAGCCTTTTGACTTGCAGAAGAAGTTCTCCTGGGTCCATGGTTCGCGATGCTCTGCTTTGGTGTTGCGGACGCATGGCTTGCATATCCTCCCCTCCTTCCACAAATTGCACACCCACCGATGTTAAAATCATGCTGTTCCCAGACCCTCACCATTTGGTTTTCGTGCGAAGCTCCTCCCTCCCTGTTCTTCCCGCCTTGGGATATCGTATTCTTGCAGCAGGTTGATGTATTTGATTCACTGAGCAACTGAGGTCAGAGGATTCGGAATCATGGACGGAGATCCTTTCGCAGGTATTCCCGGGCTTCAAGATGCCTGTCTTGTCGAATTCCGCTCAAAAGAAGTGGTACAGTCGCGCATATAAGGCGTTCAAGGGGAACCTCACCTGGACAAGCAGCGAGATCTTACGCATGTGTGCGACCGAAACGGAGCGACACTTCTACCAAAGAGATCCCGGGTCGCCCTGCCGTGCTGTGTAGAAAAAGCTTGGAAAGTCCACCGCGTCATGACGATGTGTTCCGCATCATCTAAATCCTTTTGCAAGCTGTCTGCCATGAGGAGACTTTTTGCTAGGACCCTGTTTTGGGATCACTTTCTGGGATAATTGTTTTCTTACACCCTCAGCATCTAGGGTCAGGAGCTTCGGATTCAGGTCCTTGCTTGACAGCCCTATACACCCCCCAAACCGTGCTTAGGCCTTCCCCTGGTGAACCGCCTGGTGGATCTTGGCCAGAAACGCCTGTGCCGAGGTCCGGCGCGGAGAGGCAGCGCATCATCGTCTCCAGGCACTCTAACAGAAAGTGCGAATATGTTTCCGGCTGCAGTGTAGGTTGTTCAGCCATCGTGTATGTTGCCTTGTGCACTGTGGCTTGTGTGTTGCAGTCGTGACTTCGGTGCTGTTTTCGCCGATGCTTTCTAACTGCGGCCAAGCCTTTCCACGACGTTCCAGAGCATTGCTTGTGATTCACCAAGTTGCGATTTGGATGCTGCTGCTGACCGGAGCTAAACTCAAAACCCCAAACCCAATATTGTCGCCGCTGCCAGGCGACGCTAGTCTGGTCTTGGACTGAGACGTGCATGGAAACGTCGTGTAGGGCGCTCATGACATCCGTCGATGTTTTTCGTTTGTCGTTTAACAGCTGTGAGAGTGGGCTACTCGAAACAACGAGTCGAAAAGGTGTCTGAGTTGACACGTCTAAACTGCTATTCAGAGTCAGTCGCACGGGCATTGTTCCGTCCTGTAAACGAATTTCAGCCGTATGTCCGCAGACTTTTCGTCAGTAGGGCTCAAGGATGCCAGGGTCCCGCAGTCAACACGTGGCGAATGGGGAGACATGGGGAGGCGAACTTCATATTTCAACTTCCTTGTGATCTAGTCGCCAAGGCTGCAGGCGCGGGATTCGGGGATACAACGCGTCATGTTTGCCACAGGAAACCCGAATGAGTAGTCACTGAGTAGTCTGAGCACATTCAGGAAATTGTGTTTCATGAAGCTGCCTACGTCTCAAGGTCTCGGGGCCGTCTCGAGGTTTTCTAAGGCTAGACGTTTGAGCGTTCAGATGTCGCACAGTGACGTCGCTGGGACACTGAGGCGCGGCCTCGAGATCCATGCAGAGCTGCAGCTTCTGCTTGGGGCCGAGAGATCATGCCTGGAACAGGGTCGGTGAAATAGCGACAGAACGAAGCTAGAGATGGCCATTGAGCCATGCATGCCTCGTGCTGTTTTATTGCAATTTGCAGTCGCGTGGCAAGTCGAGGCCAGGATCTGCTGTAGCAGTGGCCGATGCATGGACAGAGGTGCTCTCTGCCAGGATCCCAGCGCAGCAGCGCAGCGTGCCTAGAGAGCACTGGAGAGCTGCTCAGAGAGCAGCTTGGAGCTCAGGACGGCTTTGCGGACGCCTTGGCTTCAGCCTTGGCCTCCACGCGGAACCAGCCATTGGAGGCGCTCAGAGTCTCAGGGTAGCGGAAAGGGAGGAGCGTCCCAGAAGATATGCGAAGAAGGGATGAGGCGCAGGCAGTGCCCGGCAGGCCTTGCTGGAGGCTCTGCTTGAAGCTCCTTGGCGACACAGTGCCGCAAGCGATGCGCATCTCTGTGACCCTACGCCCTTCGGTTCCTGACCGTCAGCCTGCGGATGTCACGGGAAAGCTTTGCCGAGGCAGAAGCAGAAAGCGACGACGAGATGTGCGAGGACGACATGTTACGTCACAACACCTCGGAGCCCCCACAAGCCACAAGTTACTATCTTTGGAGACGGTCAGGTACTGTGACCCTGAGCAATACTCTTACTCTCAGCCCGATGGAGGAGCCCTCCTTCTCAACGTGGCTTGATGGAAGGACCGGGTTGCGAGGAAGCTTTGACTAGGATGTATGCCTTTGCACAGATCCATCCCCCAAAAGCATGCCGTAGACTCCTCGCTGGCCAAAGTGGCAGACAGGGCTTGGAATGCAGGAGCCTGCGGTCTTGAAAAGACCCCTCGTACTCGTAGCAGCGTAGCATGGGCATCGCGATTTCTCGATTCCTGTCTTCCAGGGCTCCACTCCTTCGCTTCGGCAAGGCGAGGGCCCAAGCCGCACTGAGCCAGCGGTCGGCATGCCATTTGAGCTGTCAGCTAGCCGGCACCTTCAGAGCCGCATCCGCCCAGTGGGAGCGCAAAGCTTGGGACTTTCCGCCTTCGCGAGAAGAGAAGACGGACCTCCGATGCTCTGGTGTCGGTTGGGGGGGAGCTTCGGTCTTCGGGAACGTTCTGTCCTCGTTGGTTGCGAGTTGGAGCGAGTTGAAGCCTCAAAGCATGGCACCAGCTTCGGTGCTTGCTTGGACAGCAGGAGCTCCTGATCCTTCACCTCCTCTCAAGCTCGGAGCGGCCGGCCGAGGACCCGCCGGGCCCGAAAGAGCTAGGCTAGGGAGGGCTGCTCCGGTCCGTGGTCTCTGCAGCTTCCCGTTTCGATGCGCGCGCGCGCGCACGCGCGCGCGCGTGTGTGTGTGTGTGTCCGTGGACTCGGTGAAAGAGACGAAATGTGCTCCTCTCCTCTCGGCATCATGCGGTGGGCACTGCCGTCCCTTTCATGCATTCGTTTGAAGCCAGTGCACGACAACCAATGCATCTAGAAGCCAAGGAAAAGCGAATCTCGATGAATTGCTGCGGGTTTGACCTACCCTGGACCTTCCAACAGCGCAACGGAATCAGGTTGTGATTGCTTGTCTATCCGTTTGTTCAACGAACAGTTAAGTCACGACTTGACTGTCTCGCTGCATGCTAGCAGAATCTCCCTAGAGACCTGTGCCAACGCTACATTAGGCCCAGCTAGACTACTTCACGAACGGGGTTGTAAGGATCTGTGCGTTCAGAACTGATTTAGATGCATCAGTTGTTTGTGTATGAGCTACTCACCTAGTCCAGTCCAGGTCAGCCCAGTCTCGCCTAGTCTAGTCTCAGAACCTAAATCCGATTTAGTTGTTGTCCGGCTTGGGGTTGATCCAAGACCAACATGCTCGGCATGGAGTAGAGCATTGCCTAAGGGGTCCAAGATGGCCCGATGCCTGACAATTAACTCAGCCCTTTTTTGGCAGGAGACAATGAGATTTGTGTTTGCGGACTGCTATCGGTAACGATGCTAAACGCCGGTGACTGCTGCTGTTGTTGCTGCTGTTGCTGCAACGCCTGTCTTATCTGATACGGTACATCATCATAATCACTAGGCATCACCGCTACTTCCGATCACCATCTGCAAATCAAGCTCCGAAGGACCCTGAAAGGTCCGGGACTAGGGTACCGGGTGCCCTGAACACCACCACCACAAACCCAAACCCAGCTTCCAAGCTGAGGCCCTTGCCAGAACTCGGTACACTTCTCGATTTGTGCACCATTGCTTGAGCCACGTCGATGGTGGCACTGGATAGTGCGAATGAGTCTGTTCAGACTCCGCGAAGCAATGCTTACATATGCATGCATGACAAGTCACTACCAAACACACTCCTCCTCACATTTCGCTGTACAGGGAAAAGTGCTCAAAAGTGTGTAGTGACGATTGCATAAGCAAGCGGAGTACTAACCAGTGGGCGTTCCAGACGCAACTTGCCTACCTTCACTGCGTCATGGTGTACGGTGAAATGCTGCCCTCAAAAGTTCCAGCATTTACCACAAAAACACTAGGAGCGAAGAAGAAAACTCGTTCGGTGAGCACTGCAACTCATGAGAGACACAATGACCCACCTGTCGTTCAGGCAGACTTCTGTAACGAGAGCTTCGTCTAGTCCAGAGTCTCGCACTTCGCTCGCAATGCATGCGAGTCAACGACAGACAACTTTGGCCTCGCTTGCTCCAGAGCCTTGCGCCCCAGAATCTTTGTCAATGGATCCGCTGGAATCGCCGTACCGCTCATGTACTTGATAGCGATTCCCTCTGAGACCGCCTGGTCACGAACCCAGCTGCAGCGCAAGCCAAAGTGCCTAGTTCTCGTAGCTTGGTGATCTTGGTGTCCTTTCAAGAGGTTGGTGAGGCACGCGGCATTGTCTCCATACAGAGTCGCAGCCGGCCTGCGCATCGTGAGCCGTTCAAGTGTTTCTCGTACCTTGATGCCCATTTCCAGCGCTGTTGCCCCAGCATCCACTTCTGCTTCAAATGCGCTCCATGCCGTGATGGATTGTCGACACGAGCGCCATGTGATGACATGCTGTCCCCATGTGACAAGTGCACCGGTGCGGCTGCGACTTGCGCCTACGCCTAGCGATGCATCACCATAGAAATGCACCGGATCACTCATTCCAGTTGCATTCTGGTACCACAGACCACATGTCTTTGTGTACAACAGATAGCGCCACACCCCTACAGCCAACTTGACTGCCTTCGTTGGACTGAGCGTTGCGATGCACGCTATTCCGCCCGTCACTGCTGCGACGTCCGGTCTGCTCTTGAGTGCTAGCCACATCAAGCTTCCAATGTGTGATTGCGCGGTTTTCAAATCTTCTGCAAAGCTAGCTTCACGTGGATCCGGCAGGATAGTGCCCTCTGGCAACTCCGGCAAGGATGCGCTGCCCTTCAAGTGCAAAAGCCCTCTCTTCACAAGCTCAGCTTCCAACCAATGTGTCTGATGGATGAACACACCGGCTACGTCTCGCTTAAGCTTGCACCCAAGGAAGGTCAGCTCACTTCGTACTGGGATCTCAAGACCACTGAAGGTGAACACATCATGCTCCGCGAAATCCCTGGAGCATAGCATGCCTTGAATCTTCAATGTCCAAGACTCCATGAACGCCTTTGCCAGTGCAGCAACTAGGGTTGGGGGTCCCACCAAAAGCCCATCGTCTACGTAGAAAACAACCAAGGCCAGTGGGTTTTGATCAACATCCGACTCGTCGATCACCTTCCACACTCCAGGCTCTAGGCGAACCAACTTCAGACACTGACCATCGGGACCAACTACCCTCTTTGCCTCAACCTCTGCATCTCTGTCATGCTCCCACAGCTTCGGGCTACGGCGTAAACCGTAGAGGGCCCGCTTTAGCTTCCAGAGCACTGATCCGCTAATGATGTTGCGCTTTACCAATGCTGGCGGTGGGGACACGTACACGTCCTCGCCCTGGATCTTTGCATTGAGGAACGCGGCGCTGATGTCCAACACAAGTCCTGTCCAGTCCTGGTGTCGTGCCAACAAGCTTGCTGCGATCCGTATTGCTTCCGCTCCTGGGTTCAAGGATTGGTTCTCTGGAGCATGTGGTGTTGTCCCTTTCTCCCAATTTCCACATGCCACTAACCTTGCCTTGGCCTGCCAACTTCTCAACGATGCGTGCTCAGCTGAGGCGATGCCCTCAACTTCATCGGCAATGTTGTTCACTGGCTTGCGCTTCAACACTAGCTTTGTGGGTATCGGCTTCACACCTGCGGGAACCTTGCTCTTCTCTACCTCATCGTAGACATCCTTGCTAGCAAGATTTTCAAGTTCCGTGCCCACGCCCTCGGTTAGCCATTTTTCCAGCTCTGCTTCCGATATGGTGTTTCCAGTCAGGATGCTCTGCGGCACGGTTTCGCCGATCTCCACGGTGCCCTGAGCCTGCATTGCTAAGGTCCGCTCATGCTCATTCATCTCCTCCTCGAGACGATATGCCAAGATGTAGTACTTGTCCTTAGCCTCCTTGTTGCGACGCTGGTTGACATCCAATTCCTCCACATGCGCAGCGACTGCACTCGGTACTGCGTCATACGAAGAGTGAACTAGGAAGCCATGTCCAAAAAGGGTAAACAGTTTCTCTGCTCCTTCAGCTCCCTCTGGGTTCGCAAGCTTATACTTCATCATGGCAACAACATCGTCGGCTTCGGGCTTGATGAAGTCGCCTGCGGCCTCCTCGACCGTCAGCATGTCGATTGGCGGGGCGTCCCACTTCAGATCCCCCTCAGTGGAAACCCATACCATCTGTCCCTCAGCAGGTCCCTTGACCACCCTCCAGCGCTTCATAACTTGATCACTCAGCACTGGAAGACGAACAATTCGAACCGAAGTCTTATCCCCGCGCTTTACCATGACCCGGGCCCCACCTGGAGCCCGCTCCTCATTCGCAAGGAAAATGGCCTCCTCGGCCTTAGGCTCGAAAGCCTCTGCTACCGTCGCAGGTCGCCTGACAAGCACAGTGTCGCCCATCTTCGGGCGATCAGCTGGCAATGGCAGCTGCAAAGATTTCTGGCGTCGTAGGAAGCATGCCTCGAGAACTGCTTCGCTCCAGAGTTTCAAGGGCAGCCTACCGTGCAGCAGCAGCGAAGCCGCTGCAGACTTGATCAGTCCTACCAGCCTCTCTGCTTTTCCGTTTTGTTGGGGAGAGTATGGAACACTTGTGGTTGGCCAAAGACTCAATCGCTGGACTTCTGTAATAAACGCCTTGCCGACAAACTCTTTGCCGGCATCCGAATGTATCCGGAACACTTCCGGGACACCCTGACTGAGCGACACGATCTGGCACATGATTGAACTCAAAGCTTGAGCTACTTCCTCGGTTTTCTTTGTTTGCAACAAACGCACGAACGGTATGTCTGGGAATTCCCCGCCTGTGCACAAGTTCGCAACAAGAAAGTAGCGATGGCCTGAGAATGCAGTTGGATGAGGACCTGACAGGTCCATGGACAAAGTGCCCTTGGAAACATCACTCGGGTCCAGCCGCCGACACTTGCGCTTGTGACCGTGGGCCTCCAAACACTTGGGGCATCTGCGCTCGTAAAGGCCTTTACTGCATTGCTGCGACAGCCGATTGAGTGCTTGAGATCGTGCCCTTTCCTGAAAAGACGATACAGGACCAGACTCGTCAGCAACGATTGTGCACGCGACAGGCCATGGCTCATCACACGAAGGCTCTGGCGCGGGCTCAACCTGAAACCTACACACAGCCCCACAAACCTCGCAAAGACCCTCCGGCTCAAACTCACACATCGCATGATCATCACCATCATCGTCATCTCGACTGAATGCTTTCGGATTTGTGCTGGCTGTAACTGCCGAGGCTGCTACTGACTGCACATGTGTCGGGATCTTGAATCCCAACTCGCTGAGATTGGCGATGATGTTGCGATTCGCCTTGCTGAACCGACTGGGCGTAAATGCTGAAATCGTGCTGCGGATGCCTTGGTGGGCTTCTGCTCCATGCCATGCCTTGCCATTGAACGTGACTGCGGCTCCTGAAACCGAAAGCAAGCGACCAACCAGGACCTTCTGTTCTGTTACTCTTCGCTTTACATTGCCATCGACATCCTCGATCCACAGTTCACCGTGCTTGAACTCCGTAAGGCCGACAAGACCCACTTCAGTCTCAGGATGATTGAAACTATCACGATGAGGTTTGAGCGTGGCATCGATTGCCAGAACCAGGCTCGTGAAAGTGTGGTGAGGGAGCTCCCGCCTCACCAGCTCGCAGAGTACTCGAGTGAGATACGGTCGTTCCCTCGTTAGCGCAGTGAGTCCATCGACTCCACCGTGCGCGAAGTATCCGAACACCCACATCCGAGGCCTCGTCTCTCCATCAGTCTGCAGTGATGCCCGCGTCCGCTGACCCTTGAGACCAGCATCCTGAACCAGGTTCCAAACATTTTCACGGGTGATTTGTTCACTGGATAACATCTCCTTTGCCCTGGCTTCAGAACGCTCAACGTCATCAAGCTCTGATCGCGACTTATTGATGGTCACGTCCTCCTCTGCCCAGGTCTGCTCTGCTAGTTCTTCTGGGGTGCATGTGTCACACATCCGCAACTGTTGTAATGTAGTATCTGCTGGATCTTCCTTGGCGCTTGCTGCTGTGGATTCCTTCCTCTTGTATCTACGAGATAGAAGGATGCGAATAGGCTTGAAATCTGTCCAAGTGATGTAAGGAAGCCCATTTATGACCTGACACACCACCTTCATGTACTGCTTCCGATCCTCATCCCAATACCGCAACAAAGCACCCGATTCATCCCAACAGAACATGCCCCCAGCTTGAACTAGACGCCGTACGCTGAGAAGCCATTCTTGGCTGTCATCGGAAGATCTAATGCACAACTCTCCGTCACGAGATCTTAAGGCCTCCACCCGGTCGCCACTGGCTGTGGTGACTGATGTCTGCTTGCATCCTGTAGTGCTCATGGTCGGAAGCCACGGGCGAATGGTTTCATTTGCTCCTGAATCCACAAGTACCCAGGGCTCTGAGCCTTGAGCTCGTGATGCCTGGGCATGCCCCTCATCTCTGCATTCCAACTTGGCCCCAAAAGGTTCAGCATCCGGCTCCCCTTCTGAGAGCGGGTGCTCGACATCTTGGTTTCTGCGATGAGCCCATGCCCAAATATCCGGCAATTCCTCTAGTAAAATGTAACCTCGATTGATGGCTTGGGAGGCTTCTAAGATCTTGCGTCGAGGAACTGCGGGGATATCTGTTAAATCATCTTCTCGAATAAGATCCAAGTCTTCTATGGTTTCAACTCCAAGTGCACTCAAGATCCTCGCATACCGTGTGGCATCAATCATGTCCAGCATGACGTGAAGAGGGTCCGGCTCTGTACCAATCGCTGGCTCCTCCTCAGAGTTATCCCCGAGCTCCTCGAGGTTGGATTCTTCGGGCGATGTCTCCTCCTCAGTGGTTACCTCTCTAACCACAGCATGGTCATCAGCAAATTGAAAGGCAATACCTACCGGGATTGGGTCAGGCTCACAATGTTGCGCGCGTACGACACACCACCATGATGCTGTCGATGACTCTATCAGCAGACGGCCGCATCTGAGTCACAGGATGCTGCTCTGACATAGTTTGCAACATGTAGTCGCTGTCCCGTGGAGGTCACACTGATGAGCTCCTGATGCGCAATACCGTCCCGAAAACACTCCCATGCTTGCCACTCCAAAGCTTGCGACTCGTTGTCAGGATGCAAACGCTCCCAACAAGCTGCACTAGGAACCGATCCAGTCTGACCATACTGCTCCATCTCATCTCGTCCTAGCCTGATCATCCATAAGACATCACATGGAGAGGATAATGACCCATCAGAACTGCCCTGAGATCCTAGTCGCATCATGCACGCTCGCGCATGTGTCTCTGATCCCTGCGACGATGCCCCTGCAAGACATGGTATGTCAGGAGTGCAAACAGCTGCAGATTTCGCTGCCGACGAAGCTGGAGCTGCTTTGGCCTTAGCGTCTGCTGCTGCTTTGGCTTCGGCTTTGGTTTTGGCTTTGGCTTCCTTGGCCGCAGCCTTTGCTTTCGCTTTGGCTTCTGCTTTAGCCTTTGCTGCTGCATCGGTTGACTGATCGTGATCCTTGCCCTTCTTTCCTTTGCCTTTGCCCTTTGAGCCCTTAGGCCCTGCCGCCCCGGACGGGCCGTCATGTGAAAATGGACAATCTCGCCCACGTGAGCACCCTTCTGGAGTTGAATGAAACCAACAAGGTCTCTTCTCGCTTCCCTTTCCACTAGCCTTCGCAATCACATACTCATCATCATGCTGCTGCTTGTTCCCATGTCCCGCTGCAGTGCGCACGTCCTCATCTGCTGATAGCCGACGCGCTTCTTGTTCCACACACAGAATGAACCTATCCAGTCCAGATTTTGTGGTAACAATCACATCCTGCTGTAAACGCAACAAGTTCAGCTTCATGGAGAACTGAGGGTTACCCTTCTCAACAGTCTTCACAAGAGATTCGATTGCAGACAGTGCCTCGTTTGGTGCTTGCGGTGGTAGCTCCAATGACGCTGCACGCGCCGTCGCCAACTGCCACCTCCTAAGAGTCGTGAGAATTCCTCGTCCATTTGCCGCCGACGGAAGAGAACGCAGAAACTTCTGCAACGATGTGATCTCTTCCCTTCCTCCTGGAGCCACGGTCTCATGAAGGGACTCTAGGAGCAGTACCGACCTCACTACAGGACCATCCTGTCGCTCAAGGACTGGTTGTCTCACCTTGACAGGCAACACCTTCAATAAGGTCAGCGACAAACGAACCTCGCAATCACCCATTCCCTTTGGAACATCCGGTATCGGGGACTCACATGCTGTCACCTGTCTCTGTTTGTATCTCTCGGCTGCCTGTGCGAACACCTGCTCGAAATAGGTTCCGAAGTCTCGATGGATGGCACTCAACACTGTCGTTGTCTCAGCCTTCCACTGGTTGACCTTCATCCCGATTTCCCAACATTCGCCCTTCTGAATGTCCAGCTTTGGACAATCCTTCAGCAGTTTGAAAGCGGCATGTGGAACTTTATCAGATGTTGCTTGCGTGCTTTTGGGTGACCCCTGGATCTGTCTTAAGTTCGAGGGTATTGGTGGGGGCGGCTGCGACGGTGCGAAACTCAAACCTGGAGGTTGTGTCCACGACGATAGCGGTTTATCGTCATGGGCGTCCCACCACTCATCAGCAGCATCTGCTGCGTTGACCTCGTGTTGGACACCTGGAGTGCCAATGATGTGATGAACAGGTCCTGCATTCTCAATCAAAGGACTTTGAGCCTGCTCGGTCTTTCGAGATGCCGTGAACTGTTGAGCCGCCTTGTCATCGCCAAGGTGCTTCATCAGCACGGCCATGTTTGTCTCCAGCTCTCCACAGCGCCTTTGAAGCTTGGTGGTAATCTCCAGCCTATCAAGAGCTCTGTTCAGCCGGGCATCGCGATCAACAGTAGCATGCACATGAGATTCAAGATGCTCCATCGTTTTGTCAAGATCCCGTCGTACATCCTGCATCTGCTGAATAATTTGAGCACCATCACTCTTAGTCAAAACGTCTGCCTGACATAAGGCATCTAGGCGCTCTCTCTGCTCCGTCGTAAGGGGCGCATGACTGGCTTCATCGAGCAGTGCATGTACTCCTGCGACTTCTTCACTCATTGCTTTTGCGCGCTCTGCGTGAGCTTGTTCGGATGCGTCCACCCGTGCCCACTGTGATTGCAAGTCATGAACAGCTTGAGCTAACGTGTTCACCTTCGTGCTCATGTCAGCTTCAAACGTGGCTTGCGCTCTGCTTTCATGCTTAATTGCCGCTTCCAACTGACCCACACGAGTCATGAGCTCCTTGAACTGGCCATCGGCCCGCTTCCACAGAGTCTCGCTGTCTTGCATGGACTGGCCTACTGCTCCCAAATGCTGTCGAGTGGCATCTGTCTCCCCCATGATGGAAGAAACCCATGCTGCCAAGCGTTCTGTCCGAAACTGCATGTCACCGTTCAGATCATCGAGCCTCCTCTGCACATCCTCTAAAGAAGATAAGGCAGAAAGGGTATTCGTTCTGTCTGATCTCAACATATGCAGAAACTCTTCTGGCGCTTGCACTTGCAACATCTGCTGTAGCTGTAGCCCTGATGGAAGAGACATTGCCGTTGCGAACCGCAGATGAAAGCCTTGCTCAATGGCTGATTCTGCATGCGCTTCAGCGTTTGGGCGTGTCATAACCTGTGTTTGCGGACTGCTATCGGTAACGATGCTAAACGCCGGTGACTGCTGCTGTTGTTGCTGCTGTTGCTGCAACGCCTGTCTTATCTGATACGGTACATCATCATAATCACTAGGCATCACCGCTACTTCCGATCACCATCTGCAAATCAAGCTCCGAAGGACCCTGAAAGGTCCGGGACTAGGGTACCGGGTGCCCTGAACACCACCACCACAAACCCAAACCCAGCTTCCAAGCTGAGGCCCTTGCCAGAACTCGGTACACTTCTCGATTTGTGCACCATTGCTTGAGCCACGTCGATGGTGGCACTGGATAGTGCGAATGAGTCTGTTCAGACTCCGCGAAGCAATGCTTACATATGCATGCATGACAAGTCACTACCAAACACAAGATTGCTTGCACAAAGCCGCCCCATTCCCGACCCGTGTTGTGGCCTTTAGCTTCGCTGCGGTCAAGGTGTCGCCAGCTCGCCGGAGCCCTCGCTACTCTTGCGCTTCTTCTGCCCGTGGCTGAGTCGGTGCCGCTTGGAGCAATTGCATAACTCCTGATGGGCGAGATCACTTCTCAATGTCACCTGTGGACGCAGTCCTTAATTCACCGACCTTTGAGATTACCACGGCCGGTGGTCGAATTTGATCAGCGAGGATCGAACGGCCAGAAGAAAAGTTCTCCCGGAGTTTTACTAATCGTGTCTAAGCCTCTAGCCCACGGTGCAGCTAGAGGTCGCTAACCCGGACTGTCTACGAAGCTTGTGCCGTTGTCCTGCATGCAAGCGGTCATGTGCCAGAGCACGGAGAACCGAAATTCGCTGATCCAAATCTGGATCGTGCACAACCACAATGTCGCGTTCTGTGCCACTGTGGTAGAAAACCGGATAGAGATCGCATCGTTCTTTGCCATTGCCTTCTTTGGCTGATGTCTGCAAAGACCCTTAAAATCCTCAACAGCTAGGCTGAATGCCCAGGGACGACGGGCCGCATCCCCTCAGACCGCGTTGGGCCAGGCATCCTTCATCCCAATCTCAGCGTTGGTGCCAACGTTCTCATTCGATGCGACGGTGAGCCGCAACGGAGCTCCACATATCTACTTGTAAGGCTCTGCAAGTGCTGCAGGCGCATGTGTGAAGGGTGTAGGCCAGGGCCACAGGCAGGTGGGAATGGATTTTGCTAAGGTGTTGTATTGGCTGAGCATCGGCGACCATGTATTGAAAACAGAAGGGATTTTCTGCAGATGAAAAGGGAAACGTGCAGGAAGCTACGGTGGCCCAACCCTTGGGGCAGTGCCTGCAAGTATGCGGTCCGCTCATCAAGTGCACGATTGGTGGCTCCAGGTACCCTTCTTCAACATTCTGGTTCCTACTGTGGAGACCACGCTGCAGCGCATTCTGGTCCTTTGACTGTCAAGTGCTGCCGCTTCTCGATTTGGGTATGCGTGATGTTCGGAAACTGGCTTTTCTGCTCTGGCGCAACTGGTCCATGTCCCGAGAGGCAAGTGCAACGGTTGTTTGGTTTTAGTCCAGGCGACTGCATTGAATTTGGTGTTGCGTGTGGTGAGATCCTGCTGCGAGGTTGAGAACCTCATGGGCTCTGGATACCATGTACTTTTCTCAGGCTGCCGTCAGAATCCGTCAGTTCCAAGTTTTTGCCAGCTTCAGGGTCGGAATGAGGCTGGAAGAGATCTGGGGAACGGCAGATCTGCACCAACAATGCCGAACTGCTGTGCTTTTCTGCGACCGGTGTTTTCTACATGTGTTCAACCCCTGTGTGTCATCGCAGCAGGTGAGACCGGGGTCGGGAAGTCTGTGGGCATCCAGCAGTTTCTCGGGAGTGCTGGAGAGAGTTTTGCAGCACGGAGCCCAGAAATCGCACCGCACAAAAGTTGGGAGTTTGCGCTGAAGTTTCTGCAATGTCATTCCTGCGTTGCTTCGTGCCCAAGCGTCCGTCTGCGGCACGCAGGTAGCATCTGCAAACTTCTCTGCTCAGACGTCTTCGGCAAACGTCGTGGTCGCTTGGCATGAGCTGCTACAACCAGCACCAGAGTCCCGATGTTCCCCAAGCACGCTATACAGTTGAGTTTCCACCGTGGGCAGCGAGCAGGAAGGAGCCGAATAGTTTGTTCGACGCCTCAAGCATTGCGTGCCTCCCTTCTCTCGTGGTCTCTGATGTCAGTCTAGTTTGGAGCAAGTATTGTGTATCGAGTTGACCCTGCTTCGGAACAGAAAGCCTCTGCACTGAGGACTTCCTGGAAAATACTTTGGAGCCAGAGCCTTCCGGGACCGCTGTACTCCTCCCTCCGGGGCTCCGCTTGGGCAATACTTCAGCATGTCTTGCGAAGGGGAGAAGATCGGGGATTCCACGGCGGCTATTCCTGTTTCTTGCAGCCGTCGACGCCACTGTGCAGAGGACCACGCTTAGACCTAGCTTTTCCTAAACCATTGGCCCAGGCGGAAGCGAAAGACACTCTTGGGTGCTCCGGCGGGCAAGGTCCCCGTACTCTGAAGCCGGTTGAGGGAGGACTGCATATGCGGGTCTTTCGAAGCATGCGGGATGTCAGCATCCGATGTGTGTTTGCCTATTTAATCGCTCCTCCTGGCAGCGCATTCCCGCAATGGATTCGCTTAAAGCGTTTTGTTGTCAGTCTTGCTCAGACTGCGTGTTTGTTGCCAGACAATGTTGCTCTTCATTGACGACATCAACATGCCCATGCTGCTTGGCTGTGTTGCCAATCCATGCATCATGTCAGGTCGTGTTCGTATCTTCGATGATGTCGCAAGTTCGAGGATCCATGCACCCTTGCACTTTGAAACCATGCCTTCGAGGTGCGAGGTCTTTGGCATGTTAAAAGATGCAGATGTCAGGCTGGAGAAGTACGGGGCGCAGCCGCCAATTGAACTCCTCCGGCAGGTGCAAGCCCGGAGTCGAGTCAGTCGAGTCCTGGAGTCTCAGAGTTCTCTTGGCGCCACATGCGGACAGGTTCCCTGTTTGCCAGAGAGGTAGCAAGTCTGCAGGTCATTGACTACAAAGGATTCTACGATCGCAAGAAGCTCTTCTGGAAGGCCGGGTGGGCTTCGTAGCCAAGGACGATGGGAATGCAGTGGCATGAACTGTCCAGCTGCGTAGGCAAAACAGCTCGCACATGTGTAGCCGGATCACCGTACAGCGTCCTTACAGATTGTCTTAACGCATGCCTGAGGAAATGGAAATGGTTCGGTGTTGAAGTGGCTAATTATGCACGAAGTCTGGCCACGGGATGCTACGGGAGCAAAATCATTGTAATTTTACATGATATTTGGCATGTTGGATCCCGTTTTGGAAGTTGGATGGATCCACGTGCGTGGGCTTTGTTGGAGCGTGTGCATGAAGCAATTCGGCACGGCTCAAGGAATCGTTGACGTTTTGTATTGAAGCAAGATAGGTGGCAGTGCGTACGAGCTTGCTCAAGTGAGTCTGAAGCTTTAGTCGGCATCATTGCAAGCGCCTGTACAGTTGGTTTTGATCATGTCAGAGACTTGCTTCGTATCTGGAAACTGTTTCGGACAAGGATGATACGGCGATATAGGCTGAAATCACTGAGCGCACATGTTATAAGGGCACTTGCAGGCATCATTTAATTTACAAACGCCTACAAGTCGGAGTTGTGGTGGCTATCAGGCTATGACATGTGTTACGAGGAGGATCTGGAGTTGGGAGTGAAAGAAGGACTGCAGAACTCGACATAATTGGGTGCCCGGCAGTGTTTCGTGTTTGTTTGGGGGCATCTGCGGGCCGGCGGTTGCAAGCGGAAAACCAAATAGTGAGAAACATGAGTGAGCCAGTGTGGAATGTGACGTTGGACTGTGGACTTGGATGGCGCAAACCTGGACAGCTAGATCTATGGCAGTTTTCCTGGCGTAGTAGACCTGTGTACATATATATATATATATATATATATCTATATATACATGTACTCAAAGCGATCTCGTATGTCAGGGTGTGAGAGAGGGAAGTAGCAGAAAGAGATCAAGGAGCCTTCGGAGAAGTGCGAACTGGTGGGAAGAGTCTGAGGGTAAATCCCTCGCTCAGGGCGTCCAAGAAACTCAGCTCATCGCCGCCTGTGGTCCTCCTGGGGGTGGCCGCATGGAGGCCACGATTTTTTTCCGGGAGAAACAAGGAAGCTCCCCTTAAGTGCGACAACTTCCAAGTCTGGTATCAGCCTATCCGACTGCGTACATGCTTCAATGGCGAAGCTGCCAATCCATCCTGGGTCATTTCGCCAAACCTAATAACCTAGTCTGCTCCATGAAGTGACATTGGTGTCAGCACAGCACTACCTCGCAAACCCTTTCCTGGTTTTGCGGCCATTAGCGTCGTAAGCCAATCCGCGCCGACGAAGTAAGCTCTGAAATCGCTAACGGCTGCCAGGTGACGCCGCGGCTGCTGCGGCATTTCAACATGCTTCGGCCCCCAGTTCTAGGCACATCTTTCACCTGTAGTGCATATGTTGCACTCATGATGCCTATGTACGGCTTCTTGATTTGTGAAAGTTTTAACTGTCAGGGCTTGGATGTTGGATGCGGCAGACTCGGCTGCTCAGGATCTGGATGACAGCACTGCCACAGGACTCGCTTGCGCAGAGATCCATGCCTGCACCTGGCGCACCCCTGTGCACTCCTCATCCGAGACCCACCGCGACTGCGACCGGGAGCACGAAAGGCGACCACAACGACGAAGCCACCATTGCCGCACGAACACTTATGGCGAAGATCATGCGCGAGTACCGCGATCGTATACAACATCCACCGGCAAGACCACAAAAACACAGCGAACAGGACAATGACTAAATACGATGTCGGGCGAACAGATGCAGCAGTGGATGTAGCAGCAGCAACACTGTTTGAGCCTGTTCTAGTTTTCGTTGGTGAGGCCTCCCAAGTAGTCGAAGCTGCCAGAAAGAACTCTTGCAGAGACGCATGCAGGCAACTGCAGGCATCAGGGATAGCAGGGTTCCTGTTCAGCCTCGCAGGAAACCATGCGCCCGAGTCTTAGCCTTCGCAGCGGTTTCATGCCCGCTCCAAGGGTGGATGAACCATCTAAAAAAAGAAGGTCCACTTGAGCGAAGATGCCAAGAGGAAGGGCTAGTCATGGCTAGTCTTCGAAAATCCATTTTGAATCCCTTCGCTCCGAAATCAAGCACCTCGCGCCAGACCGCATTCTGAGCTCCATCCTTGGTGGTTGGCTTGGGGTCATGACCTCAGTTGACAGGGTGTATCGGCCATTAAAGCCCTACAGGTTCTGAGTGTGAGTTGCAGAAGAAGCAGGGTCTTGGCTGCCTTTGTGCTGAAGGGTGCCGGGAAACTTCGATCTAAGTTGCGTTCTTCGTTCCGCGGCCTGTTATGCCTTGAAGTTTGCCTCAGAACTGCGGTTTGTGGCGACGTGGCAGTGAGCCTGCTCGTTCGTGTTCTCTCGTCTCTCTTTTTCCTTCTGTTGCCCTCCTGCTCCTCAGCAGTGAGAATCTGTGTCAGTACGCAACTTTGCAGTAGATAACCTTAAGCTGGCCTTTTGATGTCAATATTTTTGCTGAGGTGAAGAAGCCAGCCTTGCAGGTGCGGTGCAGTGTCGCTGGAAGTTTCATGTTCATGTCAATGTGTTTGGGCTGTGCTTTGATGTGAAGTACGGTCCGGGCAGTCCACCAGTCAAGGACCATGCAAGACACAGCAAAGCATGCAGCAGACCGCAGGAGCTCGCCAGTGATATTGTCGCTGCTAGCGTCGTGGCCTTACACTACTGCGCATCGAATGATACGACAGTGTTGCAGGTGCTTTTGTGCAGATGCCGCTCCAAGGTTGAGATGTTCTTCAGAATTATTTCCGACCTGCTGCCAACTCCGCTAAAGTGTCGGGTTCCCAGTCTCTCAGGTCCGACGGAACGTGTGTCGTGGGGGTCACTCGCTGCCTTGAGGCCACTACACCTTCAACCTGTGCTCCGGCCGCAAGTACAAGAGACCTGACCTCATCTTGATATGGATACGGCCGGAAGCAGAAGCTACCTTCACCTTGCTTTTGGTACGGAAGAGCACAGATACATATATATATATATATATATATATATATATATATATGTATTGTATATATGTACATATGCACACCAATTCAATATGTATATATATATATATACATATATATATATATATATATACATACATATGTGTATGTATATATGTATATATGTATATATGTATGATACATACACACGAACTTATGTATGCGTGTATGTATGTATGTATGTATGCATGTATGTATGTATGTCTGTCTGTATGTCTGTATGTCTGTATGTCTGTATGTCTGTATGTCTGTATGTATGTATGTATGTATGTATGCATGGCCCTCTATGTATGTATGTGTTTGAAGCACATGCAGGAAGCCTTGCACAACACGGTGCTGTGTGCTGTCCTTGATTTCGTTGCGCAAAGAGTTCCTGTCTTCGAGTGACTCTAGTGACTAGTCTTTCAACGGAGTAGCGAAGGCAGACCTTCCCAAACAAGTGTTGTGCCAATCAAAGATTGAAGCTGAGGACGACAAGAACACCTTCTTAATCATTCTCAACTCGGGCACTCAAAATGCGCCGAAAGCTCCCGGGACCCCCCCCCCCCAATAAGCCGAGCATCTCGTCATGTCTTTTCAGGCGGCTGCCGGTCTAGGCTTCAAGATGGTTTGGGTTCTTGCAGTCGTGGCTCGGATGCTCAAGAGCAAGAGCAGAAGACTCGACGAACTTAAGTTGCAAAGTTCCCCAGCCGTCGGCGCCAGTCCTCTAGGCCCCTAGGCTGAGTCTCGCTACGTCTCTCGACGAACAGCTGCAGGCGTGATCCGGCCAAGATGCTGCAGGCGGGGAGGGATACCAGAAGAAGTGAGGTAACCAAAACGTTGAATGGTGAATGATGGCTGCAAGGGCCAAGCTCCTGACGGGCACAGACAGACTTGTAGGCAGCTGAAACACTGCACTCAGAGGCGCGGTTGGCCAATCCCTAAGCTTTGCCTTCCTCCCTTTATTTCGCTGTCCGGTCACTGAGACATACGTAGATTGTTGGGTGCTTCGCGTGATTTCCTGGCTGTTCTTACCGCATGCTAGCTCGTGTCGAGCCGCCTAGCTGCTCTGTCAGGGGATGCTTATGGTCAATGTCAGAACAGAGCTCTCGGACGATGACAGCTTGATCAGGCGTGTCAAAGCGGGACATAAGCGCACGTCCGTCATTTTTCTACCCGCAGCCTGCGAGGCTTTGGGTGCACGAGACTTGCCGCCAATTCCGAGATCGTCTCGTCAACAAGGAGGACTGGGGACTAGCATTGCTCCAACTGCCCACCTCCCGACACCATGCCAGCAGCCGCATCGTCTTTTTTTGACGACGACCGCGATTACTACGAGTTGCATCAGGGAATCCCTGCAATGTTGCTGTGAATATCATCCCCAAGACCGGATGTTTCATGATCGAACAACAGCCTGCTGTCTACTGCGAATTTCCATCTGTCCAGAGATGCTAAGTGTCAGGACCGGACGTGGTTTAACGACTGTCTTCATGCCTCGTGGCTGCACGTACTCGTAGTGTCCATTGCACTAAGGCTGGCTGCACTGCACGTTGAGCGGATCTCTTTGACACCGCTAAGGACAACCTGGAGAAGCACCTCCAGAGAACCTGGCCGATCGAAAGGCACCAGATCCAGGGCCGAATTGTCGTCATCGATTTCATAGGTGGTGCGCCTTCCGTTTTACTAAAGTTTCTGCGCTCCCAGTGCAAACTGTGGCCCGGGCTGGAGTGTGGGCTCAAAGCTATGCCCAGTCGTTTCGGACCAGTCTTGGAAACACCAATCAGGGCCCATGAGCAAGGGATTCTGAGCTTGTCGAAGCTGGAACGCCATGGCGAATGGCGACTCTCTCTGACGAAGAGGCCGCTGCAGTCCGCCGCAGCGGCACTTCGGCTGCGTTGAATCGCCACTCCCGCTGCCTCCGTTTTAAGGCCTCCTAAACCCAGGCTGGCCCGTGGAGCTCCTGTGCCCGGCGGCGGCACCAAAGGCCCTTCCGGAACTGAGCCGAGCAAAGCCACATAGCCGAGCCGAGCCGTAGTCCTTTTGCCCTCTGCCCGACGGAGGCCGTTCTGGATGTCACGGCCTTTCGACGCGAAGTGCTCTCAGGCGAAGCTTGCGAACCACTTTGGAGGTCTCGCGTCATGTGTCTCGGTTCGTCGATGTTGCGACCTATGTTTCCGCTCAGATGCAAGCATCTCCAGGCAACCATCTTGAGCAAGCGGTCCTCTTTCCCGGCGGCCTTCAGCGGCTGCCTGACCAGCAAAGTTTTGATGTCATTTTTTCGCTTGTCTTTTTTTCCGTTGTCGTTGTTGCGGCTGTTGTTGTTGGTGGTGGTGGTGGTGCCGCTGCCGTCGTTGTCGTTGTCGTTGCTGTTGCTGTTGCTGTTGCCGTTGCCGTTGCGGTGCTGCTGCTGCTGCTGCTGCTGCTGCTGCTGCTGCTGCTGTTGCTGTTGCTGTTGCTGTTGTTGCTGTTGCTGTTGCTGTTGCTGTTGCTGTTGCTGTTGCTGTTGCTGTTGCTGTTGTTGCTGTTGTTGTTGCTGGGTGGTGGTGGTGGTGGTGGTGGTGGTGGTGGTGGTGGTGGTGGTGGTGGTGGTGGTGGTGGTGGTGGTGGTGGTGGTGGTGGTGGTGGTGGTGGTGGTGGTGGTGGTGGTGGTGGTGGTGGTGGTGGTGTGGTGGTGGTGGTGGTGGTGGTGGTGGTGGGTGGTGGTGGTGGTGGTGGTGGTGGTGGGTGGGTGGTGGTGGTGGTGGTGGTGGTGGTGGTGGTGGTGTGGTGGTGGTGGTGGGTGGTGGTGGTGGTGGTGGTGGTGGTGTGGTGGTGGGTGGTGGTGGTGGTGGTGGTGGTGGTCGTGGTGGTGGTGGGGGTCGTGGGCGTGGTGGGGTCGTGGTCGTGTCGTGGTCGTGGGTAGTGGTAGTGGTAGTGGTAGTGGTAGTGGTAGTGGTCGTGGTCGTGGTCGTGGTCGTGGTCGTGGTCGTGGTCGTGGTCGTGGTCGTGGTCGTGGTCGTGGTCGTGGTCGTGGTCGTGGTCGTGGTCGTGGTCGTGGTCGTTGGTGGTTGGTGGTTGGTGGTTGGTGGTTGGTGGTTGGTGGTTGGTGGTGGTCGTGGTGGTGGTGGTGGTTTCGTTTCGTTTTACACGCCGCTAAGGAGGTCCTAGCTGTGCGACAGGATGAATAGGTCAGGCTTAAGCCCGGTCGCATAGCGACGCATCAGAGGTTGATGCACCATCCTGAGAAGCAGATCTCAGCGCCCCGCCCCGAGGGGCCCGTTAAGCGCTGAGGGGAGACAGCGTTCCAGAGTACAAGATGCGAAAGTGAACTGTCGATTGTACTTATCAGCAGAGACGAAAGCATCATAGGATTCATACAGAAGTGGACAAGGCAGGCTCGCAGCCGGTCTACAGCTAACTTCACTCAGTGCGTCACTCACTCAGCTCAGCACGCACAGCCTGGTTCATAGTGCTGCAGTCCTGGGAGAGCTGAAAGCCACGACGGCGTAGTTGGTCCAGATGTCCTGCCGGTAGCCGGTCCACCGCTCTGGCGTGGTATGCCACTAGCAGCAATCTGTCCGCGCCACCCCACGGGTAGGTGGCGTGCAGTGTGGTTGGATTCAGCTGTATGTACGGCCTCGATACGTTCCGAAGGATGCCCGGGGGGCCGTGCTCTTCCAGTCTAACTGAGCCAGCGGCGTCCGCCTGCCACAGTTGGCCGCCCATCCAACGATTGCACGGAATCAACAGATTGCAGGTGCCGGGTGCATTCCCAGTATCACGATGTACATAGTGCATGGTGTTAACCAAAAATGCACAGCTGCTGAACCGATGATCGTCCTTGGCGCCGCGAACTACCGAGGCAAGCCATGTAGTGGTCCATGGAAAAAGTCCTGTGTTGGTTTGAACACCTCTAAGCCCGCCGCCTCCAATCGAATACGCGCCTGTAAGAAACGCTTTTTGGAGTCCGCCAACGCCACCATCAGAGGTTGAAGTTCGTCGCCGCCGCACCTGAGACTGCTCCGGAAGCAAGGTGGCCAATGTACAGAAGTCACTGATGTGACAGAAGCCTCGGCTGCAGATATTGTATGCCAGATGCTCCGCCGCGTGGGCGCCGGGAACTGGCGTTCCCGGAAGGAGAACGTCCGTAGACATTCGGAGTGGATATTCAAGCGCCGCCTCCTCCGGGCTAAGGTTCCAGAGGTTGCTCCAAGCCGTGGGAGGTTCGACTATAGCTATGGAATCATCTGTGGAATCATCTGAGTCCTGAGCATCGAGATCAGTGTCCCGGTTGTACAGTGGTAAGCCCGGAGACGGCTCTGCTGTCGGCTCTGCTGACTGTAGCTGTGGAGCCTTGGTGGTGGTGGTGGTGGTGGTGGCGGTGGTGTCGTTCTCGTTGTTGTCGTTCTTGTTGTCGTTGATCTTGTTCTTGTTCTTGTTGTTGTTGTCGTCGTCGTTGGTTTACCCGTACACTGCGTACCCGTCATATTGAACACATATTTATGGGCTGCCGCCACTGCCGCCGACCCCAAAACCAGAGAGGTGACTATCCAAGGAACGCAGCAGGTGTTGAAAGCAGCCAAGTGCAAGTCTTGTAACTGGCACGAGTCGAGTACTAGGACTAGTACTAGTAAGACGTGTAGTACGGCACGAACGAACCTCTTATCGGAATCCGAATGCCTCCGGCATATCACAGGACACCGAAAAACATTCCCCATGTAGACGCCTGATCCCGGAAACACCCGCTCGAGACATACATCAGTGATCGTCAGCACCATCGCAGCACACCAGAACCATTCCCCTGACAGAACACTGGGATGGTGGCAGTGGTGGAGGTGGTGGGGGCGGTGAGGGCAGTGTGGGCGGTGGGGGCGGTGGGGGCGGTGTGGGCGCGCGGGGGTCCGGGCACACATTGGCAGCCTTTAAATACTCTTTAAACACCTATACAAATACAGCGGTTAACTCTTTTGACAGAACACTGGGGGTGGTGGCAGTGGTGGAGGTGGTGGGGGTGGTGAGGGCGGTGAGGGCGGTGTGGGCGGTGGGGGCGGTGGGGGCGGTGTGGGCGAGAACACTGGGGGTGGTGGCAGTGGTGGAGATGGTGGGGGTGGTGAGGGCGGTGGGCGGTGGGGGCGGTGTTGGCGGTGGGGGCGCGGGGTCCGGGCACACATTGGCAGCCTTTATATACTCTTTAAACTTTAAACACCTATACAAATACAGCGGTTAACTCCCCTCACAGAACACTGGGGGTGGTGGCAGTGGTGGAGGTGGTAGGGGTGGTGAGGGCGGTGAGGGCTTTGTGGGCGGTGGGGGCGGTGGGGGCGGTGTGGGCGCGGGGAGGTCCGGGCACACATTGGCAGCCTTTAAATACTCTTTAAACACCTATACAAATACAGCGGTTAACTCTTTTGACAGAACACTGGGGGTGGTGGCAGTGGTGGGGGTGGTGGGGGTGGTGAGGGCGGTGAGGGCGGTGTGGGCAATGGGGGCGGTGGGGGTGGTGGGGGCGGTGGAGGTGTGGGCAGCCTTTAAATACTTTTAAACACCTATACAAATACAGCGGTTAACTCCCCTGACAGAACACTGGGGGTGGTGGCAGTGGTGGAGGTGGTGGGGGTGGTGTGGGCGGTGAGGGCGGTGTGGGCGGTGGGGCTGGTGTGGGCGGTGTGGGCGGTGGGGGGCGCGTCCGGGCACACATTGGCAGCCTTTAAATACTCTTTAAACACCTATACAAATACAGCGGTTAACTCTTTTGACAGAACACTGGGGGTGGTGGCAGTGGTGGAGGTGGTGGGGGTGGTGAGGGCGGTGAGGGCGGTGTGGGCGGTGGGGCTGGTGGGGGCGGTGTGGGCGGTGGGGGCGCGGGGGCGTCCGCGCACACATTGGCAGCCTTTAAATACACTTTAAACACCTATACAAATACAGCGGCTAACTCTTTTGACAGAACACCGGGGGTGGTGGCAGTGGTGGGGGTGGTGAGGGCGGTGAGGGCGGTGAGGGCGGTGGGGGCGGTGGGGGCGGTGTGGGCGCGGGGGGGTCCGGGCACACATTGGCAGCCTTCAAATACTCTTTAAACACCTATACAAATACAGCGGTTAACTCCCCTGACACAACACTGGGGGTGGTGGCAGTGGTGGAGGTGGTGGGGGTGGTGAGGGCGGTGAGAGCGGTATGGGCGGTGGGGGCGGTGGGGGGGGCGGTGGTGGCGCGGGGGGGTCCGGGCACACATTGGCAGCCTTTAAATACTCTTTAAACACCTATACAAATACAGCGGTTAACTCCCCTGACAGAACACTGGGGTGGCAGTGGTGGAGGTGGTGGGGGTGGTGAGGGCAGTGAGGGTGGCAGTGGTGGAAGTGGTGGGGGTGGTGAGGGCGGTGAGGGCGGTGTGGGCGGTGTGGGCGGTGTGGGCGGTGGGGGCGGTGGGGGCGGTGTGGGCGGTGTGGGCGCGGGGGGGTCCGGGCACACATTGGCAGCCTTTAAATACTCTTTAAACACCTATACAAATACAGCGGTTAACTCCCCTGACAGAACACTGGGATGGTGGCAGTGGTGGAGGTGGTGGGGGTGGTGAGGGCGGTGAGGGCGGTGAGGGCGGTGTAGTGGGCGGTGGGCGGTGGGGGCGGTGTGGGCGTGGGGGGGTCCGGGCACACATTGGCAGCCTTTAAATATTATAAACACCTATACAAATACAGCGGTTAACTCCCCTGACAGAACACTGGGGGTGGTGGCAGTGGTGGAGGTGGTGGGGGTGGTGAGGGCGGCGAGGGTGGCAGTGGTGGAAGTGGTGGGGGTGGTGAGGGCGGTGAGGGCGGTGTGGGCGGTGTGGGCGGTGTGGGCGGTGGGGGCGGTGGGGGTGGTGTGGGCGGTGTGGGCGGTGTGGGCGCGGGGGGGTCCGGGCACACATTGGCAGCCTTTAATTACTCTTTAAACACCTATACAAATAGAGCGGTTAACTCCCCTGACAGAACACTGGGATGGTGGCAGTGGTGGAGGTGGTGGGGGTGGTGAGGGCGGGGAGGGCGGTGAGGGCGGTGTGGGCGGTGGGGGCGGTGGGGGCGGTGGGGGCGGTGTGGGAGCGGGGGGGTCCGGGCACACATTGGCAGCCTTTCAATATTATAAACACCTATACAAATACCAGCGGTTAACTCCCCTGACAGAACACTGGGGGTGGTGGCAGTGGTGGAAGTGGTGGGGGTGGTGAGGGCGGTGTGGGCGGTGGGGGCGGTGGGGGCGGTGTGGGCGGTGTGGGCGCGGGGGGGTCCGGGCACACATTGGCAGCCTTTAACTTTTCTTTGAGGGCGGTGAGGGCGGTGAGGGCGGTGTGGGCGGTGGGCGGTGTGGGCGCGGGGGGGTCCGGCTTTAAACACCTATACAAATACAGCGGTTAACTCCCCTGACAGAACACTGGGGTGGCAGTGGTGGAGGTGGTGGGGGTGGTGAGGGCAGTGAGGGTGGCAGTGGTGGAAGTGGTGGGGGTGGTGAGGGCGGTGAGGGCGGTGTGGGCGGTGTGGGCGGTGGGGGCGGTGGGGGCGGTGTGGGCGGTGTGGGCGCGGGGGGGTCCGGGCACGCATTGGCAGCCTTTAAATACTCTTTAAACACCTATACAAATACAGCGGTTAACTCCCCTGACAGAACACTGGGATGGTGGCAGTGGTGGAGGTGGTGGGGGTGGTGAGGGCGGTGAGGGCGGTGAGCGGTGGACGCGGGGGGGTCCGGGCACACATTGGCAGCCTTTAAATACTATTTAAACACCTATACAAATACAGCGGTTAACTCCCCTGACAGAACACTGGGGGTGGTGGCAGTGGTGGGTGAGGGTGGCAGTGGTGGAAGTGGTGGGGGAATGGGGGCGGTGGGGGTGGTGGGGGCGGTGGAGGTGTGGGCAGCCTTTAAATACTCTTTAAACACCTATACAAATACAGCGGTTAACTCCCCTGACAGAACACTGGGATGGTGGCAGTGGTGGAGGTGGTGGGGGTGGTGAGGGCGGGGAGGGCGGTGAGGGCGGTGTGGGCGGTGGGGGCGGTGGGGGCGGTGTGGGAGCGGGGGGGTCCGGGCACACATTGGCAGCCTTTAAAAATACACCTATACAAATACAGCGGTTAACTGGTGGCAGTGGTGGAAGTGGTGGGGGTGGTGAGGGCGGTGAGGGCGGTGTGGGCGGTGGGGGCGGTGGGGGCGGTGTGGGCGGTGGTGGCGCGGGGTCCGGGCACACATTGGCAGCCTTTAAATACTCTTTAAACACCTATACAAATACATCGGTTAACTCCCCTGACAGAACACTGGGGGTGGTGGCAGTGGTGGAGGTGGTGGGGGTGGTGAGGGCGGTGAGGGCGGTGTGGGCGGTGGGGGCGGTGGGGGCGGTGTGGTCGCGGGGGGGTCCGCGGACACATTGGCAGCCTTTAAATACTCTTTAAACACCTATACAAATACAGCGGTTAACTCCCCTGACAGAACACTGGGGGTGCTGGCAGTGGTGGAGGTGGTGGGGGTGGTGAGGGCGGTGAGGGCGGTGTGGGCGGGGGGCGGTCTGGGTGCGGGAGGATCAAGCGGTGAGGGCAGTGAGGGCGGTGAGGGCGGTGGCGGTGGGGGCGGTGGGGGCTCGGGCGGGTCCGGGCATACTTGGGCAGCCTTTTATTACTCTTTCCACACCTACAAATACAGCGGTGAAAGACTCTTTGATCAGAGCGGTGGAGGCGGTGGAAGCGGTGTGGGTGCGGACACCTCTCGGGATATCACGGGCGCCGCCCGCAGGGGTCGGCGGATAGTTGTTAGAAAGAAGTTAGAAAGAGTCCGCCGCCCGCAAGGCTGTCGTTGTTGGTGGGAGTGCTTGGTGCGCGTCCTGCGCATTCCCTCTATTTTTTCGTTTTGGAGGGGGTGGGGGGCGGGGCTGATTGCGCCAAGGCCCGACGGTAAGCCAGGAACTCCTGCACCCGTAGCCTGCAATCCCCAGCCACAACTTTTAGTTCTCGAGAGCAGCTTCTTGCACTTTCGTTTTCCTCCTTCAAGCTGCCAACTGCTTCGAAAGAGGGGAACAGTGGTGTAATTAGGGTCTGCAGGCATTCGCAATCTGTTTGAGCGTATGGAAGAAAAGTGTCGGAGGCCTCCAGTGTGTTCCTACATCTTTCGCAAGGACCATGTGCCGTTTCAGAGCTTTCCTACGCCAGATCGCGTTTGGAAGTGTGCGGGGCAGTTCCACTTCAGAGGTGTGCACGCAGATGTGTACGGAGCTCTTGCGATGCTGTGCACAGCGGCCAGCAAGTGCTGCTGACAAACCTTCTGCAACCTTTTTTACTTGCAGCGCTTGGTGCATCTGTGGCTTTACCCTGAGCCCCGAAAAGTGATCCCATGGCTATCCGACTTTTGCTTCAAAAGATGGACCCAGTGAACGTTGACAAAAAGGGTTCGTCTCTTTGTTAAAGACACTCCTCGTGCGAGCAGGGGAAAGGGAACAAGTGATCAAACAGTCTGGGGCCTGCTTGGCGCTGGGGCAGCGAAGAGAGGGCGGCCACAGCCACGTCCACGTGGCCTACAGGTTTGTCTGTCAAGACACCGCGTGAACATTGGCCTGCAAAACCAGCAAAACATTGAATGGACATGGTACAGGTGTAGGTTTCTGCGTGCTTGGGTGTCTGTCTGTCCTTGTCACTGTCTGCCCGCCCGCCTGCCTGCCTGCCTACCTGCATGCATGGATGCATGTACGTACGTATGCATGTCATCTCATGTCATGTAACATGTATGTAATGTTTGTATTCCGTATTGTTTGTAACGGAGTGCAATTTAGGGCACATCAGTGTGCAGTGCGCGCCGCGCGCAGTGTATGTGTGCAGTGTGGACGAGGAATGTTCTCTGCGTGTGCAATCGCTTCCAGGCTTGGCCTGGAGTGCTCCCTGCCCTCCCGGTGTCCCGGCGTCAGTGCGGCCCGAAGTCTCGGAGTGCCTCTCAGTCTCTGGCCTTCGAGGTTGACATCGGCTCTGGCAAGCAGCAAGGACGTGCTGAATCTGCTGCTTGGCGCTAGATTCCATTCTCCCCATATTCTCTCTGTCAGCAGAGCAACTCTGGGCAGGCTAGCTCATCTCGGAGATGGGCTTGATGATTTTCAGGGCAATCTGGAAGGTGCCTCGGCAGCCTCCGAGGCGACTTGTTCTCAGACCCCTGTTGAAGCAGCACGGCACAAGGGTGGACGCAAGAGCGCACAAAGAAGAATCTCACGCTGGAGTTCAAGAGGGTCTATGTAAGTGTGCAAGAATTGGTGTGTGCACAAGACATGCCCAAGTGCATGCAGAGGTGGGCAAGAAATATTAGATGGTCAGGCCGGCTCAATGCTTTGGATCTACCGCCCTCCTGCCTGGCTCTCCTGGACTCTTTAGGTGTAGACTTGCAAACCCGTCTTCAACAAGATGTCCTGCGGATGGCGGAAGATCAGCAACTTCTAGGGATGACTGAGGCGGGAAGTTGGGGTCTCTCTGCTTGAGTGTCAGTTCCTCATGCCGTACGATTATGTTGCTGTGGCTAGAGTCTCGCCAAAAAGAAAACGTGTTCTCTGCCGATTCGACCAAAGTCTCCGTAAAGCAAGCGCAGCACGTGATACTCGCAGACTGATGCGACGCCCAGGTTTCATTACGAGCTGTCTGTTTGTTCGCTGCTGACTTGTCGCCAGGCCCAAAGACTTGCCCGCGAATGGTGGCAGGCTGATGACCAGGCAGTCGGATAGTGATGTGTATCGCTGGGGGTCGAGACGCTTGATACACGACAGCGGTTCAGTCAGTGTCAAGTCGAGATTACTGCCAGGCCTTTGAAAACAACACGACTTTGCCGAAGACAGAGCTGGAGACGCTTGGATGAGTCAATGTGCGTTTGTCAGGGAAGGAAGGATGCTTGAAGACCGTGGCGAGTCCGACTTTCCCTAAAGAACAGAGCGCATCTCGGAACCCTGAGATTGCATTTAGGCAGCGGCGATCCGATGAGGGGAGTTGGCAAGTGGTGGCAAGGGCAAGAATCCTGGCATGTCAAGCCTCAGAGAACAAGCTTACAGCGAAAGCAGCAACGTCTTCAAGTGCCCATTGTGAAGTTGGCAGAGTTAGGGCCCGAAATCCTCCAAACTCCCAAAAATACTGACTGGCAACCGCACTCTTCCTATTCAGTCCCATTCAAGGACTGCAGTGGTTCACCGAGCATCTTTGCGAAGGAAGGCCGGTGCTTGTTTGCCTTTCGTTATTACAACTCAGCAGCGGGTAAGAACCACTGGAGCGCTCGTGTTGGAGCTTTCTGTTTCTTCGTTGTTCTTCATAACAGCTCCACCCGTCCCAAGCGGTTTTCTTTTGCAGTTGCAGACATTTGCAATAGTACGTGTTTGCGGACTGGCCTACCCTGACCCCTCGTCTTCCAACAAGCGGCTTGTCCTGCGCCTCTCACGGTAGCACCGTACAGTCGTATTTGTAGTAGGAGGAGCTGCTGCTGCTGCTGCTGCTCCTCTTGCTCTGCTGCTGCTGCTGCGCCTCCGTTTTCACTCCTGTCCCCACCCCTGCTGCTACTCCTATTATTGCGGCTGCTGCTGCTGCTTCTGTTGCTATTGCTGCTAACCACCTGCCACTACCTCCACCTACACAAACTATCTGCTGCTCCTACTGCGACTGCGACTGCTGCTGCTGCTGCTGCTGCTGCTGCCGCCAGCACTGAGGCTACTCACTACGACCACGTAAAGCACCACATCGACCAACCTCTCTGCTACTGTTTCTGTGATGGTTGCTGCTTTCTTGCAGCCTTTGTCGCCAATACCCACACAGAAAATAGCTGTGCACAGCAGCAATTTCATGCTGCTGATAGCGGTCACGACGATGATAGTTATCACAGCAATCGTAACGAACGGCGGAGCATCATTAATCATTAACCAGCCGTGCACTCAAAATCCGTGGTCTTCGGCTGGACTGGTGTAAAGGGAGAAGCCCAACAAGCCCCGGAAGCGGCCCAAACCCCAAGCCCCAACAACAAGCGCGTTACGAAGGGACGAGACGGCGTGTGCTTGGGCTCTGCAGAGAGCGGCGAGGCGGTGGCTGCAGCTGCACTCGAGGCCGCCACGGGCTGCGCTGTGCATTTGCCGCCACGGGCCCAGCTGAGCTGCGGAGCGCTGCCCAAAACCCGAAGGCTAATGGCTAACGCTGGCTGGGGCCCCTGGAGACTTTAAGACTGCACCTCTTGAAAGGTACATCTGTGAACTTCGAGAGACGAGGCCCTCGCTGCGCTTCATGCCGGTTTTGCAGGGCGTGAGGAGGTATGTAAACATGCTGCTGGTGCTACGACTAAGACTGCGACTACGACGACTAGACGACTACCATCCCCGCGACAACTAGCACTGCTATTACAAGCACATGCAGCCACAGATGAGAGTGATTAGAGATGATTAGAGTTTGCGACCGCCAGAGATCCAGAAGTGATCCAGAAGTGTACTGTCAAGCAAGCTCTTGTAGCCTAGACCTGACCTTCGGACCAGACAACATAGCATACTGCCACACTTCTTGAACTGTAGCCACGAGCTGAAAGGCGGAGTTTTGAACGTGACGAAGCTCTTGCCGACATCCTGAGGCGATGAAGGGGCTGGGGCCGCTGGGGTTCTGTCATTCTGTGTGCTGCCCTTTAAGGACTCGGTTGAAACGCAGGTGGACTGCCATGTCTGGCCGAGATGATGGCATCTTCGTGGGAGGGGAATTCAGCGGCAAAGGCATCGATGCCTTGACCTGCCTGTGCTCGCTACATCGCCGCTACATGCGGAGACCTGCCGTGTGAGGCCTGCATGTAGACCAGCGCCCGGAGAGCAACCTTGGCAAGCAGTGGCGAGGCTTGATGCTTGGCAAGGAGGTGCAACTGTAAGAAAGACTGCAGCACGAGAGGAGGCAGTGCCGCTCTGCAGCGCCGCAGCTCTATGCGTCCTATGCCTCGATGCTTGTTTTGTGTCGAAGGAAGCTCTTCGCCGCTTGGCCTCCGGGGTCCGCCGGCCAGGCGGTGCTCGAGAGCTGCTATGGCGAGGACCTCGGTGAGCCCTGCAATGAAAGGGGCTCCAAAGTTGCGACACCGCACTATTCGCCTCGAAGCTTCATGGTCCAATGGTCTCGATTCTGCTTGGATTTCGGGCTCTTCACCGTTCAGCTCACGCCGTGAGTCTTTCAACTCTCTCAGAGCCTGCCAAAAGTGCTCAGTAAAGGCGCCTTCGGGTCTTTTCCTGGTGTCTGGCAAGTCACCCTGTTCAACAGCTCTGGCATGGCAGCTGAGTATCAGTGAAGCCCCACCTTTCTCAGGCTTCTTGATACACCAGATGATTGCAGATTGCAGGCGAGATCTTCTGTCCGCCTTTGTTGGCCAAGCATTGCGAGGCGTTGAAGAAGTGCACGCAGCATGGAAGCAGTCAGTCACTTCCCAGTTGCTACCCAAAGATGACTCTTTTTGGTGCAAAGGCAGCTGTTCCTCCTTCGACCTGGAGATATCTTTCTGTTCAACGGTTCCATTGCCAGCAGAGAGCCTCGAGGGTAGGCGTCGCTCGGGGTCGTGCTTCGGCACCACGATCAGTGGTGACATAGTGGTGACTGAACATAAACTCAATGTTCTGAACTACCGTTCCCGGCACTTCCAGGCTCGATGCCGCACACAGCGCTTTGCATCGGCGATTCTCTCAATGTGACCAGCTACGTGTCCGGGATCGAGCTGGTGGGAGACACGTGCTCCGGCAGAGGCAGTAGCACTTGCGACTAAGGATGGCTTGCTAACGTGGCATCCTGGGCACATCGAGCAGTTCTTGCTGCTTGCTCGACGTTAAGAGCAGTCGTGGTCCTGCCTTCAAGCAGTCATCAGTGTCAAAGCGAACAGATCGCATGACCTTCTCCATTTGCGACACCTCGCTCCATTCGGTCTGACGACCACTGTAAAGGAACACAGCCTCGAGCTTCAGAGGACCTTGGCGAGATGTTGGCCTCAGCTGGAAGGCGCAGCGCGTTCTCTTTCCAAGGATGATACAGGGCTGCTGTCATACACACAGAAGTCCCACTGTACCGCGGCAGAACGCCAAAAGCCCAGGACCCCTGCAACGGAGACTTGCATTGTGTGAAGCGTCACCACCGTCACCAGATCATGCACCGCTTTCAGACCTTTTATGAGTGGTCGTCGTGGTTGGAGAAGGTAGGCGCCACTCCTGCATGCATCAGCAAACATACGGCATACGGCATTATCCAATAGTGTGTTGCATCTCCAAGTGATTATAACACGGACGAGTCATGGCGGCTTAAACCGATTTTACCTTGAAGAGATGCAGAGTAGTTCCCTGCCGAGAAGTTTCACTCCTGTTGTTTATGCAAGCGACTGTGAGTAGGATAGCCAGTGGGCTGTTAGGCAGTCAGGGCCTGAACAGGCAAGGAGTTAAGCGAAGGACGTGCAGGTGAGAGACTCCGGTTTTGTCGGTGTGAAGCTTTGACTTTGGTGACTCTGGTGACTCGGGGTCCAGAATCCTCCGGGCAGGGATTCCAGATGATGTGGATTTTTGGCTCGAACGGGCGCGGTTGACACTTGACCGCCGTGGCAGCGCCAAACGACGGGCAAAGCCACATGAGATGGCTGGGGATTAGCAGAGGACCAAGACGATGATGATGATCACGTCGCGATGGTGATATAAGGAAGGCAATCTCCCGCACAGAAAGAGGGACGACCGCAGGCCGCAGGCCCTTGGGCACGAACAGCGAAGCACCGAGGCAGGAGCTCCCAACAAGGCCCGTCGTTAAGCCCCCAAGCACCGCACTTTTGCGCTGCGGGCTTCTATGCTCTGCTTCCGCTGCTTCCACGCTGTGTCTGCTTCCGCTGATGTTTGCTCCGCCACATGTGCCGCTAAGAGTTGCCGTTGCGAGTCTCACACGCATGTCATGCGGCCGGCAGGTGGAGCTCCTGACTGCCTGGAAGGCCACTACCGCTAGTGCAAGGATGTAGCGACTGTATCTTTGCGGTGCTGCTCCTGGTTGGACCGTCCAGTCGGACCTCGTCCAAGTCCTAGGCTTCCCATGTCCTACTCTGCGACATCCACGCCTGTGACATGAGCTTAGCAGCACGTCAGGAGGCACGGAAGCACAGCCAGGAGGCATCGGGGGAGCGGCTTTTTCAAGCTTGAGGTCCCAAATTGCCAAGGCTAAGACGCGCAAATTTGGCGCTTTTTGACGGATTCGCGAGCGCGTGTTTGCAGCTTGGAGTCTGGGAGCGGAAGAAATTTCGAGCTGGATGTTCGAGTTGCACAGCTCAACATGATGAAAGCCGTTGCGGCAGGGCTCACCGCCTGCCGAGCTGTCTTCCTTGCTCCAGGAGGCTGCGACCTGGAGCGTCTGAGAAAAGTGGCTTTGGTTCGTAGCATCCCAAAGCACTCGGTCGCTAGACATGTGGCCGGATCCGCAGACCGAAGATCGGCTAGGGCGGCTGGGACTCTGCCGATACCAAACGCAGCATTTGTGCAGCGTTTGAGTTTGGCTGGGCTGAACTTTGGTATTTTTCGCCCCTGCATCTGCAGGCTGCACGACTCTTGAGCAGCGATGGCTTCTGTCAAGAGCTCACAGGCCTGGTGACAAAGGGCAGTCGTTCCACAGCTTCAGCACTGTCGGCTAGGTTGGATTCAGGCCTTGCGCACGAGTTCAACCTTACGTGATTAGGGCCGTCGTTCAGCAATTCTGGTGCCATGCATCTCAGGCTGCCTGAGACAGGCTTGTGCGAAGAGGTACACTTCCTTGCGTGACTGAATTCCCGAAGACTACGGGCTGCAAGGTGCTGATGAGCTGCCTCTTCAGTCTGATGAGGCATCACCGGCATTTGGGCGGATACTCCGGATGTGCTCCTAGCAGGGAGCATTGTAGCATTCCGCATCCTGACATGGGCTTCTGCAGCTCAGGGCGTGGCCAATCACGATGGCTAGCCCTCGATCTGAGGGAAATTGCATGAGATTAGGCCATGACTAAGCCTCGTGAGGAGACTTTCGCTGTCCAGGGCCCTGGGCCCCCAGAGGGCCCCCAGAGCCAGAGCACAGCCAGAGCACTCCAAAGTCCAAAGCCTTAGAGGACGTGTTACTTCGCTTTGCCCCAGGAGCTTGCGGCCGCCAAGCGACGCAAAACAGATGCGAAGGGTTCAAAGATGACGAGTGCTGCGTGGCTTCTGCTTCTGTCGATGAGCGAAGAGGTTTTGCTTGGAGGGCACATATGACAGGGTGGAGAACGAATCGGAATGTATCCGGAGTGTAAGCAAGTTTCATATTATGCTGTTGAATGCGTTTGTAGATGCCACATCATCTCCATTGCATTGCCCCGGTCAGTTTTGCCGACTTGATGTTCGGCGACTTCTTCGACCGGAATGAGAAGCCGTTCGGATCTTGGGTGTTTCCTGTGCATCGTCTCCCCAGTCTTTGTCACAAGACCTGGCCCTCAACTCAAGTGGAAGCTCATGAAATCCTCCACACACAAGACTCGTCACGCTCTCCTTTGGGCAGGCATTATAGATGAGAGATGCTCCTGCTTGAGACCTCTCTTTTCAGGTACGTCCAAGCCACGGACCCCGTGAGGACGCAACTCACCTTCGAGGAAGCATTGGAGGCGCCGAGCGGGAGCGCAGGGGGCAGGGGACTAACCGGCTAACCGCACTACTTTTCTGGGAGGAATTTTCCCTTTGGCCCTTTCTGCCTGATTCTGCCTTTCGTTAGGAATACAATGGCATGAATGCCAGCAAGATGAACTTGGTCTTCTTCAAGGACCCGCTGCACGGCTCGTCTCGGCTCGTGATAAGTCATGGTGTCATTGCGCCTCACCATAAAGACATGCAAAGTACATGAACTTGACCGCCGGTAGCTCCCGTGCCGGAGGATGCTCAGGAACACCTTGCCCGTGCTGCAAGAATCATTCGCCAACCACGAGGTCAGACCGTGTGCACCTCGGGTTTGTCCTGGTACACAGGCTCAAGCAGCCACAGGATGTCAGGTGTGTTTGAGGACGGTGTATCCATCGGATTGAACGCAAAGTTGAGCGGATAAAGATCTGCCCGGCAGGCAACGCCCTGCTTGTCGGCGTCAGTGGCGTGGGCAGGAAGAGTCTGGCAAGAATGGCTGCGCACATGGCCGAGGCAGGCGAGTCCTTCGGGTCCTTCGGGCCTCCTTCGGGGGGGTCTCGGTCCGCCGGGGTTGGCCAGAGCCGAGCTGCCGAGCTGCCTTTCGCATGACCAGATATCTGCACTCTGAGCTCCTCAGCTCCCCTTCTGCCACGCCAGTTCGCCTGCAGCTCCATCGAGATCACGCGCACCTACGGCCTCTAGCTCTGTGCAACGAGAGGCGACCTAGGATCTGAGAATTCGACTTCTGGGCTCAGGTGTGAACGACTTCCGTGAAGACTTGAAGCGAATGATGATGGACGTGTGTCTGGGCAGAACAAGGGACAGGACTACAAAACATGTCGAGTTTCGCTAGAGATCTCGTTGCACAGACCCACGGCATTAAAAGGCACCGTAGCCCAACTCCGAGCACGAGAGCAATCCCTCCCGTGTGGGCAGGTAGAAGCCCGCACACAGATGGACAGACAGCAGAAGCTTGCAGTTTGCATGCCAGTTCTGCTTTCCGCTCATGTCCTGCTCTTGTGTCAACTCCCATGCTCGGGCCGGGGGTGTTTGTTTGTGCGTGCGTGCTTGGGTGTGGGTGTGGGTGTGGGGGTGGGGGTGGGGGTGGGGGTGGGGGTGGGGGTGGGGGTGGGGGTGGGGGTGGGTGTGTGTGTGTGTGTGTCTCTGTATGTCTGTGTGTGTGTGTGTGTGTGTCTGTGTGTGTGTCTGTGTGTGTGTGTGTGTGTGTGTGTGTGTGTGTGTCTGTGTGTGTGTGTGTGTCTGTGTGTGTCTGTGTGTCTGTGTGTCTGTGTGTCTGTGTGTCTGTGTGTCTGTGTGTCTGTGTGTCTGTGTGTGTGTGTGTGTGCGTGTGCGCGCGTGCAGTGCAGCATTTCGATTGAACTCCCCAGACCTGCTCAAGCCCCAAACATTGTGGCCAACTGAGGTTGAAGAGCGAGGGGAAGGCCTCTTCAACCGCACACAGACCTTTGGCGGACTCTTTTGCGGCTGTCGCCATGCTAAGCAGTCAAAGTCAAGCGCACCTTGTGCTAGCAACCTCTGCCCATTGTCAGCCCTCCCAATCTGAAGCTCTGAGTTTGGGTTCATCAGATTGAGAGTTGGGCAGTGACAGTGCGAATGTGGAAGTCCGAGCTACCAGGGCCTGGCTTTCCTCTTCTCGGACACGCAGATTGTCAAGGCCTCGCCACGCTGAGATGTTAACGGTGGCAAGAACTGGGAGACTGCCAAGACAAAGGAGAGTGCATCGCAAAATTGCAAAGTGGCAGTCTGCGAATGTTGATGACATTCAACTGTTGTTGTAAATCGATGTGGAGTCTTGCCCTGCTAGTCGCAGACCCGACAGTCAAATGCGACGACAATTCAAGAAAGATCTGTCGACCATATATATGTCATGTGTTGAGTTTGGCAGGCTTGGGTGCGCATGTATCATCTGCGATTGCTATCATGTCTTTTGGTTCAAGCCTGGCAGTTGAGCCAAAAGGCAGGATTTTGTTTGCCATTAGCCCGCGGTGGTGTCCCGCTTACTATGACAGATGCTTTTGATCAGGAGTCTCCCGAGTTCTTCATTTATGTGTTCAGCCGCTTTGCTGTTCGCAGGTGTTGCATCCTGCGGCTATGTTGGACCTCCGGGCTCAGTTGCGGTATTTGGTTTCCGAGGGTCGGAACTGGAATGCTGCACGCCTTTGGGCTTCAGCACTTCAAATCCAGCATTACCCTCCCCCGCCCCCTTTGCTCGATGGTTTGCCTGCAGGTATGCCACCGATCCGCACGGTTCCGTGTGTCGCCACGGACTGTGCCCGGTGCGCCCAGAGCCGGGGAGGGTTCCAGCTGCCTTTTGTGGGTACTTTCACACATGCAGCTGCAATTGTCCGCCCAGGGAGTGAACCGGCTCAAGCGTGGAGTGATTACCATGCGTGCCGCTCCTATTTGTCGGCGGGCGACGTGTCCTCCCTTCATCCGGGACTTTGGCCCACAGATTTATTGCCGAACCACCTCCATGCTCTCTTTTCCAGGGTGGCGGATCAGGGGTGGGTCTCGGTCAGCCAGCTCGGCCGAGCTGTGGATTATTTTTCGGCGCTGGCAAGCCGGGAACCGGGTCTGGATCGAGCCTGGTTATGAGGTGCCGTCTCGGGCTGCCGGCCGTGAGGATGCCAGGGCCCGCGCGCACCGGTCTCTTTGGCTGTGGTTGGGGGCTGTCGCCTTTGGACCAGGGCTGCTTCCCTCGGCCTGCCACAGCTGTGGGTTGCCTACAGCCTTCCGGTGCCGACGCTGCGACGTAGCAACCTGTGGAGATTGCCTATCCGGTGCAGCCGATCGGGGTGACCTTTGGCGGGAGCGACCCGACCATACTTATTACTGGCCTGGGCCGGCGGCCGCGGAGTCGACCGCTGGAAGGCCTTTATTTTGGGGCGCGGACCCCCCAGGCTCCGTGGAAGGAGTCTCTGTCCGGAGTGGACCTGGACCTTCGTCTGCGCGGTGGCGACCCGCTCGATCTTGAGTCTGTCTCCCGCACTTCTGCTGCTGCCGTTGCCCAGGTTCGCGGATCTTCCTCATGGCGGCTTCTCGGCTCAGGCCTTTGCTAGCAGCTGCGATGGCCGGTGTGTACGCGCAGCAGTCCCTCGAGGTGGCGGGCGATGGCGACGGTGAGCCTGGACCGTTCTGTGGAGGGCACCCCAGTATAGAGGTCAGAGTCGACGCTTGGCGCCGCGCTTTCGGCCTTACCGAGGACGAGGAGTTCGCCTAGGTATTTATGTCGGTTGAGGAGGCACAGCGCCAGGCCGGAGCCGAGATCGCAGCAGCCTGGCGTGAAGTCCGCGAGCGGGTCGATGAGGGCAAGGCCTTGTGGCTTTCGCCCAGCTCGCCACTATACCACGGCGCCGTGCCACAGTGCCTAAGGCACCATTGCGGGCACGCCCTTCGGTGGAACGCGCTGCCTTGGAGACACCATTGGTCGAGGAACTCGCCGACCTTTGGGTAGATGCCAAGGTGCAGCGACCCAGTGGCGAGCTGAATGCCGGGCGCCAAACAGAATGGGAGAGCTTCGTGAGGCGCCGGCGGCGAATGGCGAAGGTTTGTGGCGAGGCGGAGGTGGCTACGATCAAGAAGTCCGTGGTCTCCCTCCGTGAGCTCCAGCACTTCCAGGTCGCCCGTGGCAGAGACGGGCTGGAGGAGAGGTCGACAGCCTCGATCTGGATGCCTTCGTCTTCAATTGTGCGGCTCCCCACCGCGCGGTGGCTGGCCTGCGTTGGGCCGCCAAACAGGCAGAGCTTGCCTGGAGGATCCCGGATGCGCCCCGCACCGAGCAGCGCCGGAAGCCTAAAAGGATGAGAGGCAGGCCACGCTCGCAGAGCCCCCGATGCTGAGCGGTGCCTTCTGGGAGACCCCAGGTGGACCGCTATGCTGGCCCACCTCCGCCGCAGCGAGGTATTGCGCATCATGGGGTCGACCGTGCATGCCTTCTGCAACAAGGGGAAGCAGTGGCGCCTGCTAGGAGGCAGAGCTTTTACTTTGCCATCCCGGCTTCCTTTGCCTCGGGGTGGAACTGGACCGACGGACCGAACCATGGAAGGAGGCGTTCGAAGCCTTGCCCAAGCGCCGTCGAAGCCAGTGCGGGCTCTGTTTCGACAACCGTGGCTTCTCTTGGTCGCTGCGGGAGTCGACCCTTGCAGTCCAGTCTGCTTTCAACGACGTGGTGGCCAACCCCCAAGAGCTGACCTCTTACAGCTGGAGGAGGTTAATGGGGCCCTCCTTGGCGATGCTGGCTATAGGCTTTCGCCGGGCGAAGCTAACGCCCTAGTGGCGACTGGCAGGTACAGTGGCTTGCGCTACAAGGAAAGTGTTCGGGTCAAGCACTTGGTGTGGGCCTTTTTGGGGGAGCTGCGCCCCTATCCCACTTGGGACGCCGTTACTCCCCAGGACGTGGCGGAGCACACCACCTTGGCGCAGTCGCTTTGTGAGGCGCAGGTCAAGGCCGACAAGCAGGTCGGCCTTTGCAGCCCACAAGCCCAAGAAGTTTACCATGCGCTTGGCTACCCCGCTTGCTCGTCGTTCACTGGCTGGCCCGGTCCTGCCCCTGGCCAAGCGTCGGGCCCGAAGGGCGGTGGAGCCCAAGGCGGCAGCGAGCAGCTCGGCGGGCCCCGGTCCTGTCAAGCATACCCCGATGCCGGCGTACATTGGCAGGCGCAAGGCCTCGCAGACCTTCAAGGATGGCAGGCGGCTGTGTGCCACTTCAACTTGGGCGACTGCCGAAGAGGAGACTCTTGCCCCGATCAGCACCGCTGGTGCTGCCACGAAGCCCTCGTCTGGAAGGGTCTGTGGAGGCCGCCATCCGGCCGCCGCGTGCCGCGACAAGAAGTACTCCTTGCCGGACTCCTTTGTCATCCCGCAGGAGTCGCCAGCTTTCCCGCTAGTCTCGCGCCGGCGCTGGCAGAGACCTCGGCAGAAGGCAGCAAAAGGGGCAGCAGACTGGACGAGGGCGGCACCGTGGCCCCACCACTTCCACTGGTCCCAAGGCCCGGAGCTCTGCCTTGCAGCGCTACCGCCAGGCCCAGCGCGGAAGGGTGCGCACCAAGACCAAGGCCATGCCCAAGGTTATCGCCAGGCCAGACCCGCCCGCAGTTCCCGCGGATCCACCTCCAAGTCACATGTCTGGACCAGACCCCTGAACGGAGGTGTGTCCCTCTGCAGCCGCAACCTTCTCTTCAACGTGTCGGCCCAGCGTTCCCGAGAGGCAGAGGGCTCCGCAAAATCGGTAAGGTTGCACGGACCGTGCTGGCGGGAGACAACGCCTTGGCGCACTGGTGACCGGCGTGGCTTGCCGAGCAGTGCTTGCAAATGAGACCCAGGAGGATATCCTGAGAGTTCGGGAGATCGAGGTGGGCCGCGCCATTCAGCAAGACCGCAGCCTGGGTGTATGGTTGGCCGGGGCCGTGCGTAACACACGGGTGCCCCCCACGCCAACGAGGCCACGGAAGGATATCGCCACCGAGAACTCGCACCTCCATTTGGAGTCCCCGGAAGAGGGCGTCCCCCTTTGCAAGCACAAGCAAGGTGTTGAGAGGCGCCGCTAATTGGCAAACCCGCAGCGTACGACTAGCAAGCTAGAGGCCATTGGATGGGAGCGACCCATCTGTGAGGGCTGCTTCACTCGGGCATCCTCGAAGTATTTCCCGGCATAGGCACCTCGACCAAGCGAGGCTGTTGCCTTATGTGTCGGTAATTCAAGCCGACCAGTTCGCCACCGGCAATCCTATTTTGCGGGTGCCGCATAAGAGCCCGCGTGCCCGCCGATGCTGGTACCGCACCTTTGCCAGAGCAGTTAGAAAAAGAAGTGAGCCAGGGCCGTGGAAGGGTAGGAGCAGTGGCTGCGGCGAAGCAGTAGTTCAGTTGTGCCTGCCTTTGCCTCGGTCCCTGCTTGCATGCTTCTCCCCTCTCCCTCTTCCCTCTCTTCTTCGTCGGTCTGTCGAGTCTTGCCTTGCTCGAAGGTACCGCTACCTCGGAGCATACCGAGGGGTCGCGGCGCGCAGCAATAGGCGGGGAGTCTGACCCTTGGCTAGTCTCGAGATAGGGGCGTCGACCCTGGAGTTTTGAGGATCATGGCGTCGGTGTCTCTTGTCCCGCGAGTGGACCAGGATATCAAGGCTAGTATGGAAAGCCTGCAATTGAATTTCGGGTTGGATGCCAAGGTGGTGAAAGAGGTGCTTGATACCGGGATCAGCCACTTGGAAGAGTTTCACTTCCTTTTCGAGAACGAGGCATGTGTGGGTACCTGGGTGGGTAAATTGGGCCTGGGGGATGCCACCATGCTTCAGACTTCGCAGGGCATGGAAGGCAACATGCACATACTATGCCCAGGCGGAGCAAGACCGCTCTAAGGTGGCGTTGGCCGATCTCGACTCGATGTTGGCAGACTCCGAGCTGCGCAGCTTGAAGGAAGCTTTTTGGATTCGCTACAAGCTGCGATTCCCCGCGGAAGTGCAACCCTCTGACGCCATCGTGTCTCGCATTTCCCGGGAATTGACCAAAAGGATGCTTTGTATTTATGACGTGTGGAAAGTGCGCTCGCTCCAATTTCAATATTGGGCACTTCGCAAAAGCGGCGCAAGCTGGCGGATGGTCTGTACACAGACGAACCCGAGGCGGACGAGGTTTTTGCCAGGGATGTGGATGCGTACTTGCACAAGCTGCATACGCTGATGATTGCGTACGCTCTTAATGGCACACAGGCCATTTCGGGGGTTGACCCGCTGGCCGAGAAGGCGCTGGGAGCCAACACACGTGCCAGTTCGTCGAGGTTCCGCTGGACTGTGTTCTGGCGTACTCCGCAAGGCCGCTATGCAGGTGCCTGCTCCACAGCGGCTGGTCTGGCTTCAGCACAGGGACTCCGAGGAGCGGGCCGAGTGGGTCTCGCAGTTTCGGGAGGGGACCCGGACGCTTGGTGCGGTCATCAAAGAGGCGATGGAAGCGCGAGACGCCCGTTGGTTGGCCCCAACGCAAGCAAGTGTCGGTGGCCACGGAGCCGGTGAAGACGGCTTCTCTTTTTGTGGCGGGTCCCATGGTCGGGGGCAAATAAGGTCATGAAGGACGGCACGAAGTTATGCGGCGACTTCCAGAAAGGCTCGTGCAAGCACTCGCCGCCGTGCCGCAACGGTGCCCACCGATGCGCGGTGGTTCTGCGTGCCGAGCGGGTCTGCGGGGCACCCAACCATGGAGCGGCCAAGTGCAAGGCCAAGGCCAAAGCCAGGAGTTCGTGAGGGGGCCCCGCAGCTTCTGGGGTGCTGTAGCACGTTCTGGCGGGCTGCGCGGGGAGCCGCGGTGGAGTGCCCCCTGCGACCGGGCCGCTCTCCAGTTTTAACAGTGAGGTGGCTCAATCTCTGGTACGATTCTTGTGTGTTTCTCGACTTTACCCGACTCGTACGGCACAATGTTCCAGAGATCCAGCAGTGGCCTCCTGTTCGGTGCCATCATCGGCACCTCCCTCTCGGGGGGTTGACCCCGAAGAGGGAACAGCAAATTTCGAGGCACTCCAGCCCACAGCCTGTTTCGCTTTTGCGGTGGCGGTCTCGTTGAGTTGGTGGGCTGCCCGTTGTGGTCGGGCTCGGCTTCGGGTCTCTCGGTGCCCATTGGTCGATCCGGTTGGGCTGGGCACCCGGTGCTCGCGCGGATTGGGCTGGGGCTCCGACCCCACGAGCCAGGCCTCGGCTCTCTGGTACCGATGGGCAAGACAATTGGTGAGGTCGAGGTGCACGACCGTCAGCTTCCGGCTGGGCATATATATATATATATATATATATATATATATGTGGGCCGCGGGCACCACTCTCACCGCCTGCCTGTCGCTAGGTGGTACTCCCCCTTCACTCCAGGGCACGACTGTACTCCGGCTGAGTGGCTGCCCCTCTTCCTCGAACACGTCATTGGTACTTCCTGCTAAGATTGTGCGTGTGGCCTAAGTTAAGATATAGATGTTAGTAACCCCCTTATAACCCCCTTGTAACCCCCTTACATCTTTGCCATCCATGTAGTAAGTCCCTACTAACTTGGGGGAGGTTAGTAGAAGGTTGGTTGGAAGAAATAGAAGTTACTAACTTAAGTTAACTTTTTAGCTAACTTTTTCTAACTTATGTTAACTTATGTTAACTTATTCTAACTTTTTTGTTTTATGTCGGTTTTGTGTTAAATGGTTTCCGTTGTTTGTCACTGATGCTGTTCTTTTCTGTGCTCCACAAAGATAAGAGCAGATGCTATGGGCTTAGGGGGTTCAGGTGTTTAGGACCACCACCACAACCACCACCACCACCACAAGCACCAGCACCAGCATCAGCACCACCACCAGGTTTATAGGGTTTCGCGGGTATAGGGTACGGTGTGGAGTGTAGAAACACTATCACCACAGCCTTCACCAACACCAACACCACCACCACAACAACACCAACAACAGCAGCAACCACCACGACAACAACAGCACCAGCACCACCAGCACCAGCACCAGCACCACCACCAACAGCAACAACAACAGCATGTCTAGGATGTTAGGAAGAAAACTAGCGCATGTTTAGAGTTCAGGGGTTTAGGGGCTTGGGTTGGGGGTGTAGGGCTTGGGAAACCTCCGCACCACCGCCAGCACCAGCACCAGCCCCAGCGCTAGCGGAAGTGCCAGCACCAGCACCAGCACCTAGCACCAGCACCAGCGCCAGCACCACCGCCGCCGCCGCCCCCACCACAGCAGCACCAGCAGCAGCAGCAGCAGCAGGAGCAGCAGCAGCAGCAGCAGCAGCACCAGCACCACCGACACCACCATCAGCAACCCCCACCGCCCGCGCCAGCACCGCCAGCACCACCCCCGAGTTCATAAAGCCAGGAACCAGGCCGGATAAGTTCAGAAAAAGTTCATATTTCCAGGCCGGAAAAATTCATAAAAAGTTCATATTTCGTGGCCTGAAAAATTCATAAAAAGTTCATATTTCGAGGCCCGAAAAGTTCATAAAAAGTTCATATTTCCAGGCCTGAAGTTCATAAAAAGGTTCATATTTCCAGGCCTCGGAATTGGAGCTGGCTGGCACTCCACCCCCTGATTCGCCCCACCACCACCACACCACCGCACCTCACCCCACCCTACCACCACCCACACACCACCACCCCGCCCACCCCACACTTTACCACCGCACCCCAACCCACCACACCCTATGCCCCACCACCCCACTACCCGGTGCGTGGGGTGGTGGGTGGTGGTTGGTGGGGTGGGTGGTGGGTGGTGGATGGTGGGTGGTGGGTGGTGGGTGGTGGGTGGTGGGCGGTGGGTGCTGGGTGGTGGGCGGTGGGTGGTGGGTGGTGGGTGGTGGGTGGTGGTTGTGTGGGTGGTGGGTGGTGGGTGGGTGGTGGGTGGTGGGTGGTGCGTGGTGGGTGGTGGGTGGCGTGGGTGGCGTGGGTGGCGTGGGTGGCGTGGGTGGCGTGGGTGGTGGCTGGTGCAGCGCCTAAAATTTCTAAGGATCCCCCAATCAGCTGCGCACAAAGTTTTTCTGGGAATGGATTTGTTAACCGCATTTTGGTGTGGGTGGTGGGTGGTGGTTGGTGGGTGGTTGGTGGTGGCTGGCGATGGCCACCGCCTCACCACCCGCTACCACCACCCACGACCCCGCCACCCCATCGTTGTTTCTTTTAACCCGCAAGTTCACTTTTGCTAACTTATGTTAACTTTCTTTAACTTATGCTAACTTTTATCTAACTTACCTAACCCCCTAGTAACATCTATATGTTAACTTAAGCCAAACGCACAATCTTAGTGGGAATCTCTTTCCCAGCTCCAGGGAGCTACTTTGGTCTGTGACTGCCCGTTGGGTGCTTTGTGCGAAAGGGATATTCTGGCAGGGCTGGTGTGGTACCAGCTGTCCTTAAGCAGGAGCGACAGCGGGCGGGGTTCGCCAGCCCCGGCTGGGAGTGCTGTGTGGGCTGCGCTTTCTCGCTTGCCAGCTTCCGTGGAGCAGGTTATCCCCTATTCTTCCCACGCAAAGGCTCCATGTACCAGTATGGTAGATAAGCCTTAAAGGGGTCCCTATATAGGTACTTTAAGGCCTATGTATATACTATATGGGTACATGGAGCCTTTGGGCCAGGAGTCCATCATCACTGCGTTCCGCAGCCTTTTCCCTCCTCGGCGTTCCGGGGCTTCGTCTTCCCGTTCATCGAAGATTTGGTCAACAGCCCTCCATTTACTCTGTTTCCTCAGTGGCTGCAGGGGCAAGGGTCGCGCTGGGATGGCGCGTTGGGGCCTTCTCTTTCCGACCCCGCCTGCAGGTTGATGCAGCGGACAGCCGAAGGGCAGCAAGCGCCTCTGGGAGGGCGGCGCTCCCTCCCCTCTTGCCTTTCGGGCTGTCTCCGGACGGCTTGCCGTGGCTAGTGGAGGCGACCCCCTGCCCCGGTGTTGGACCGGGACTTGCATTTCGCGGCGGCGATGACCGTCAAATCTCTCGGCCGCCTCCTCGAGCTGAGGCGCGAGTGTGTGGGCCCGCTTCGGGAGTTGAAGCGCCGCTGGGGCCAGGTGGGGAACCACCTGCGTTCTTTGCAGACTCCGGCGGTCTGGAAAGTGACTGCCCAGCAAAATTTAGGGTTACTTAGCCTGCTTGTCGTCCTCATGTCGTGGCGCGATACCTCCCTACCTTCCCACCTTCTTTTCGGCATGCCAGCCGTCGGTACCTCTTTCCCTTGTGGCGTTTTTCCGCAGCAAAGCTTCGACGAGATCCCGTTGCACAGGCTCTTTGAGGATGTCGAGGTCCACAACAAGACCATTCAAGGTGCAATCCGGCCGGGGCCGCACGATGAGTTTCTATTGGAGCAATCTACGAAAGATTTTGAATCTGGGTTCTGCTCCCCACCTTTGTCTTGGCCTGAGCTGCTCCGCTACACCAAGGGCAAGCCCTTTCGATTGATACCACGGTGCGTCATTTCTCAGGCGTCTGGCAAACAGAGGGTTATCGACAACGCGGACCATGGGGGGCAGAGCGAGCTCAGCTCCGACTCCAATAAGTTGGTCTTGTGTTCGGCGTTGCGCCCGGCACAGCACGTCTCTTTGGCTATGAGGGTGGCCAGCCCAGAGGCTGCCCGTTACCTGCTGGAGGAAGACCAGTGGGAGGGGGGGGCGAGGACTGGCCGGATGCATACCACCATTGCCCAAAGGACGAGGATCAGTCCAGGGCCTGTGTGGTGGTGTGGTACCACAAGGATTGGGCCCAGCCAGCGTATCAGGTAAAGGCTGGCCTTCTTTTTGGCCTCCCTCTCGCAGTGACCAGCTTCAATCGGCTGAGCCGTTTTTCTGAGGCAGTGGGGCGCAGGCTGGTGTGCGTCGTAGTCTCGATGTATTTCGATGACGCGCACCTTACGGACCCGGCCTCCGCCAAGGGCTCTGCTCAGTTTGCCTTTTCCGAGGTCAATCGGCTGTTGGGCTCCCACTTTGCAGAAGCTAAAAGGCAGCCGATGAGTACTGTCGGCACCTTTCTCGGCTTGGACTGGGATTTTCAGGATATCGGCAGCAACAAGGTCGTCCGGTTCTGGGTGCGATCTCGCCTTCAGGAGAAGGTGGAGGGTGTTTTGCTGCAAGCCGAGAAGGATGCCTGCCTACCGCCGGGCTTGGCCTCCAAGTTATACGGTATGCTCAACTTCCTCGAGCAAGGGGGCTACGGGCGCATTGGCACAGGAGGCATCTGTGCCCTGAAGGATCGCCAGCACGAATCATCGCGGGAGTTGACCCCGGCGATCCGCACCGCCTTTGTGGTCATTCGCGCCGTCCTCTCCTTGCGGCCTCGCCGGGAAGTGGAAATCCTTCCCTCTTCTTGCACCCGCTTCGTTGCGGCGAGTGACGCCGCAGAGGATGAGCCGCGCAGGGGGACTGGCGGTTTCCTCCTGCTGTGGCCGGGCAGTGAGCCTGGTCGGGAGGCCTTCGTGGCGCAGGTCGACAGGCACACGTACGATGCCTTTCTGCCGGGCGAGGTCAAGATATGCGCAGCTCGAATTATCAATGGTACTTTTCGCCCTCACTGCCCGTGCTTCAACCTTTCGTGGTCGTCGTGGCACGTGGTACATTGATAATGTCGCGGCCTTTAGCACTCATACGAGGGCGGTCGGACTCCCCCGATCTTGAGCGGCTGGCACACCTCATACATGTGGCCCTCTTCTCGCTCCGGGTTTGGATTTACTGGGAGTGGGTACCCAGCAAGTCCAATTGGTCCGACTCGATCAGTCGATTGGGTGCGTCGGACCCCTGGGCTGCCTCTCATGGCTTCCGCCTCCACCATGCCTTCTTCCCGACTGAAGTATGGTCTTTGCCCCTGGTGCCGGCCATGCTGGTGTTCCGGTTTCTGTAGAAGTGCTTTGGGGATAGTGCATTGGGATGTCGAACCGTGTCGGTTCGGGGTGGAGCTAGCAACCCGGAGTGGAGCCGGGTTGTCTGGCTTTACCTATCCGGATGTTTTACCAAAGCATTTCCCGCAATTGCGGGTTCTACAGACTGTGTTCGCACCAGCAGTGAGAAAAGAACAGAGTGTTGCAGTAGCCTCTGTGATGCGATATGCGGATGTTTATATATATATATATATATATATATAATGTGGCGGTCGGTTTAAGTCTAGGGTACCCCCCCCCCCCGACCAAAAATATTTGGTCGGTTTAATTTGGAACCGGTGGCCCCGGACAGGGGTCAGGGGTCTGAGTGGGGGCTGGCTTGGGGCTGCGCGACTGCGCGGTCGGGGGTCGGGGGGGTCTGGGCCAGCGCCTGAAACCCTAAACCCTGAACCCTAAACCCTAACGAATCCTAAACTCCTACACCCTATAACAAACCCTAAACCCTAAGCCCTAAACCCTTCCAAAGGGGGGTCGGTCCAGATTCGACCCAAAACTTAATTTTTTATATAAACTTTAGTACTGGAGAAGCCTCTTTTGAGCTAGGGTCCAATCCCCGATTCGGCGGTTCACCCTAGCAGCCCCCCCCCAATAATCAAGATATAGTAGAATAGTAGTACAGTAGTAGTATAATAATAGTGCAGTAGTACAATAGTAATACAACAGTAGTACAGTGGTAGTACAATAGTAGTACAGTAGTAGTACAATAATAGTACAGTAGTACAATAGTAGCACAATAGTAGTACAGTAGTAGTACAGTAGTAGTACGATTATAGTACCGTAGTACAATAATAGTACAGTAGTAGTACAGTAGTAGTACAATAATAGTGCAGTAGTACAATAGTAATACAACAGTAGTACAGTGGTAGTACAATAGTAGTACAGTAGTAGTACGATAATAGTACAGTAGTACAATAGTAGTACAGTAATAGTACAGTAGTAGTACAATAGTAGTACAGTAGTACACTAGTAGTACAGTAGTAGTACCACAGTAGTACAGTAGTACAGTAGTAATACAGTAATAGTACAGAAATAGTACCAATAAGCAAAGCATAAAGCCAGTGAGCATTTTCCCCCAATAAGCAAAGCATAAAGCCAGCGCCTGAAACCCTAAACCCTGAACCCTAAACCTTAACAAACCCTAAACCCTAACGAATCCTAAACTCCTAAACCCTATAACAACCCTAAACCCTAAGCCCTAAACCCTTCCAAAGGGGGGTCGGTCCAGATTCGACCCAAAACTTAATTTTTTTATACAAACTTTAGTACTGGAGAGGCCTCTTTTGAGCTAGGGCCAGGGTAGATTTTCGGGCTTCAGGGCCAGGGTTTTAGGGTTGGGTGGGGGTTTGGGTGGGGGCTTCAGGTCGTGGCTGCCTTAAGATTGACCATCAGCAAACAGCACAGCCCCGCCCCCCAAAAATCCCCCCCGCCAAAAAAAAACGCATTAATTAGACCGCCCAAATTTTTGGTACCGGTCGGAATTAGCCCCCGAGCCGACGCATTAAAGGAGCCCATACTACTAAACCGACCCCCACATTATGTACAATCTTGCTCGGAAATGTAGTTCTGTCAGAGCTACAGTAGTCGAACAAGCTCACCAGTGAACTTGCGGCATGCTCCTCATGACATCCCTTGATTCCTGTGCAGCCGATGCAATCTAAAGCAGAACAACTCAAAACCTGTGGTGCCAACCATGTAATCGAATTGATGTACATTGCCAGCCATACCCCACCGATGACGACAAGTCGCACCACTACTGCTGCTTGTGCTTCTGCTTCTGCTTCTGCTTCTGCTTCTGCTTCTGCTTCTGCTCCTGCTGCTGCTGCTGCTGCTGTTGCTGCTGCTGTTGCTGCTGCTGGCACAGCTTGTTCATCTACTCCCACCATGTCGACTGCCATGGTTATGGCTACTGCTGCTGCTGCTACTCCTGCTACTGCGACGACTGCTGCTTCTACTCCTACCGCTTCTCCTCGTCCAGCTACTGCTCCTCCTACCACGACTGCTTTGACCACGACGACTACTACAACAATGACTGCTTCTAGTATTGCTGTACCACAACGGCTACTATTACCAGCGCCACCGTTCTAAAGGAGTTTCGGAATCTTGGAAGATTCGAACTCGATGTCGTCTGCGCCCACCGGGCACTTCGGGGTAGGACTCGTGTGCTGTGGTTTTACGAGCCCTAGTGGGGGTATATAGAATGGTTTTTGGGCAGCGCTTCGCCTTCAGAGTCTACGCTGGCATTCGCGTCGATGCCGTCAGTATCGTGGTCTTTTGTTTGCCTTTTCCAGAAGGAACAAGTTTTGCTGCTGTCGCCATCGCTTTACTCCCCCCGTGGTCCTCGTTGTGTTTGCAGTCGCTGTAGCTGAGTTCGTCGTCGCTGTGATATCGTACTGGTTGTCACCAGTTGTTTGTCAACTTCCTTGTCATCGATATGCTTGTATAGTCGTCGGCGTAAAGCCAGTGCATCGGTGAGTTAAGTTACCATTGATGCACTGGCATGCTTGTCGCAGCTGCATCTTTTTCCAAGTTTGGCGGCCACACGCTCCATCTGCAGGAGTCCTTCCTGGAGGACATCAACAACATCCTCAACACCGGCGAGGCTTCGCCAGTAAGCTCCGAAAGCTTCGTTCATTTCGCTATGAATACTGCTGAGCAATTTTAGACTGAGCCAAACACAGGTCTCGAGGCTTTTTGTGCCTGGCGCAGGTCCCGAACCTTTTTCAGGCTGATGAGCAGGAGCAGGCCGCCGCTGATTCAATGCCCGTAGCCAGCGGAGGCTGTTTCCCTTCCTCATCTTGAGGATGCTAAGGGTACCCGTTGCTTGGCCGTCGTCAAGGGAATCGTTTTTGAGGGGACAGATAGATTCGGAGATTCAGAGCCAGATGCTGTGAGGTGATTGGCCTCACGAGGCCCCTGGCCAAGGCAGCCGGGAAGGTCGACGCCCGCGATGTTCTCTGGCGTTGGCCCCGGTTGCTGTTCTTGTCCCGGCACAGCCCTTACAAGAGCCTTCTGTAGCCTCAGTACTGCGGCCCTGGTAGCTTGACTGCAGGCAGCACTTCGTCCAGGTGGTTCGGGAGGGTTTCCACATCATTCTGGCGCCGGGAGCCGAGTGTTGCGAGCACCTTAAAGCGAAGCCAGCGAAGCTACCAAGAGTTCAAGAAGCTCGCTTCGAAAAGCCCCCAATCCGGCCGCCTGAGCGCTCTTTTGTTGCCTGCCTGGCTCAAGGGCAGCTTGCTGCCTTTCGCCACGGACTGTTTCCTCACTGAGCTACCTTAGGGCCCAGGAGCCCGAGTTGACACTTCTAGCGGGCCCCCTGCTTCTGATTCCACGTGCAGTCGCACAAGCCTTTGGGCAAGCTGGCTACTGTGGTAGTTTGAGTGAAGGAGGCATATCTACCGCAGGGGCCTGTCGGATTTCGGAAGCTTCGTCACTCCTTGCACCCTTCACCATGCTTCCGACAGGCCGGACAGTGCAAAGTGATGTATTACAGATTTAGCATGCTGGCAGGCCTGATACTGGCTTGCGAGATTGTAGGAGCCTCACTCATGCACGAGGCGATGCTCATACCATACAGGGCACAGCAAGACCCGTGCTGTGGCAGGTCAGGACTCCATGGCGTTGCATCGACTCGTGCAAGCTTGGGCATCTGATCCAAGTCTCGGCACCGCAGCGGTCCAGAGGCAGCTCAGCGGACACGAACCCCATGGGCCCCAGAAGTTCCTGAATGCTTTTGGAGCCAACAGCACCAAGGCTTTCAGCCGAGGACCCGGGGCTGGCGGAAGCGCTGCTTCTCGGTCGCAGCGTCTCCCCGAGTTCCCCCCGCAAACCGGATGTCCGACATGCTGGGTTGCTCGATATGTCTCAGTGCCTTTCATCTTTGTCTTTTGCCGTGTAGCACGAAGCGGGTCCAGCCGCGCACCGGCCGGGCAGAGTGCAGAACTGCCCTCCGGAGCCAGCGGGGGAGTGCTGAGTCGAAGCCTGGCCAGGCTACTGCAGTAGCTTCTTGGAGGGCCAGCGTCTGCACTCTGCCATGGGGTGCACCCAAGCCCGACGCGCGCTGCTGCATGCACTCGATGAGGGAGTCTGTTCGAAGCTCCATGCTCCAGGACTACATGGCAGTATCAAAATCTTGCTAGCAGAAAGAGCACGGACGGCTCGCCCTCAGCTGCAGTTGTTCCAGCTCCCCAGGTTGGCATTCATGCGTGTCCGTGGTGTGGAAGTGCACTCTTTCCACGCCAACACCCTTGTCGGCTCTTTGCCGCTTTGCTGCAGTGGCTGCATCAGCGCGTCGCTGTGGCAGAGTTTCTCAAACGCTGTGGCGTCGCTTGTTGGGGGGTTCGGAGAACTGCTCGTCAGTTCCGAGTGGATCTAAGGAAGAGGGCTGGGCACTGGCAGCACGCTTGCCGCCTTCTTTTTCGCATGCCCCCATGCTTGCAAACTTTGCAAATCTCCTCGTAGTGGCAGAAGTGGCTGTTCTGCAAGCACGGAGATGAGCGCAGCGTCTTGCCTCAGGCCTGAGCTGCAGCTGCGGCAAGCAGCTCGGAATCGCATTCATTGCCGAATCGCAGGTGCTGCAGGTCCCTCCGAATTACAAGATATTGCAAGAGAAGAGAAGGGGGAAGCAGGGATGCAGGGGGCAAGCAGGGCAGGAACAACACATAAAGCTGGAGGACGAGACGGATGAAGAGCACTAGCCGATGCGGAGAAAAAACATTATGACGCCAGAGATCCCCAAACAGTGAAAGATCTTGAGTGACCCACGGACACTAGAAGAGGAAAAGAAGCCGCCGGAGCTCTTTAACGGCTCTCGGCTTGATTCACTGACGCGTTGCTGAAGAGCAGCTGGATGCCTCCTCCGGTTTTGCGTGCTCCGCCACTGCAACACCCAAAAATCTTCGACGGAAACGAGCAATACACAGCTGCCCAGGACCGGCCGTCAGCTCTTGCGTGCCTCGAAAACTGCAGCTCCTCTGGTTTTGCCGTTTTGCAACAGCTGCAAACCCCGTTTTCCGAAACCTACTGTAGTTAGTGAATCCGGCAGAAATTGGATAGTGCGTTTGCCAACCTGTCGGAGTTGCATCTCCTGCTCTTCTGTGCATGCGTGCCACTCCGTCGCCGAAGAAATGAAAGCGCGGAAAATTCGCAGCGACTTCCGGGCCCGGCCAGGACCAAGTGTCCTTCAACTCCGCGCTTGGGGCGCCCGATGCTCAGCTCGCAGATCAGAGCGCCAGACAAGGAAAGCCAGGCCCAGCCCAGGTCCAGAAAGCCATCCAGACGCCCAAGACCCCGAAGTGAGGTGCGCGGCCGCGACGCAGTGGCAGCAGGTCCTGGCGATTTTGGGGCCCCTTCGGCTCAAAACTCGGCTTGCAGTGGCAGGGGCCTGCAAGTTTTTGCACTGCACCTGGAGAAACAGGCTTCTGTGATGACCCAAGGCTGATGTCTCCCTCCTCCGTGACTCCAGACTTGAATCTCGGATAATCTTGGCATCTGTTGCGATATGTTGCGATGAGAGATCGCACACATGCTTGTGCATCGTTTCTCATGAGAGCCCTGGAACATGAGAGTCAATCCTGGGCCGGTCATCACCTGACCTTCGCGTTCGGTTCTATGTTGTTTCTTCCCGCAGAACTCGAGGATCTCCGTCAATGTCGCGATGAACGCCTGTGGCAAGACTTCTTTGTGGACATTGTCGCTGGATCTTTTTGGCCAGCTCTGCGGTGCAGGCTTGGCACCGCTGCTAGGTCGGAATGGCGCTGTGAGGATTTGGGTTTTGTGCAAGTTTGCTTACCTGCCTTCACAAGCATTCAACAAACCAAATAATACGACGATTAGCAGAAGTGTGGTGGTAGACTGCCTTTGCAGAGTCTTTGTGATGATCGCTGAGGAACAAGATCAGCTATGGCACTGTCATCTCTGCATGCGAGCAGCTCGGCCGTGAAGGTTCTGAGAGTCCAATCCTGATTCTGCTTGACTCTTTTGCTTCAGCGGCGGCAACCACAGTGAGGAAGGGCAGCCAGTGGGAGTTGGCTCTGTCGCTTCTCAACGAGATGCCACGCCAGAGCCTCTGCTGCACATCGCACCGGCGAGAAGTCTCCACAAAGCAGCATTTAGAAGATGCCTCTGCTGAACTACTCTTGGGCCGCGAGTTGTCAGGAAGCTGACTGCAGATGTGGTTGCCTTCAATTCCGCCATCAGTTGCTGTGAGAAGGCCTCGTCACCTCGGCTGCACTATCACAAGAAGCGTGAACAGAGTGAGCGGCTGCCGTCAACAAGTATGCTCAGGTCGTGGCAAAAATCTCTGGCGATGTCGCTTGTCCACGAGATTCGGATGGGTTTTTGTTTTAAGTTCTCGGGGCACAAAAATTCATCTTTGAGCAGTGTCTAGTCGCTCCTCCCTCTGCGCTTTGCAACTGGGTTTCTCTGTGCTGGACATATGGTGACATAGTGGTCAAGAGGCTAAAAACTGAGCATGAGGGAGACAGCTTGTCGACCACGGCTCAAGTGCTGCATGAGAGGAGTTGAAGTGTGATTCACATGTTAGGTTGGTGCAGATGCCCGAGCAGCGGCTTTCGCCTTCCTGTGTCAGCTTCAGCGCAGTTCCTCGACCTGACCACTCCGAAATTCTTCTCAGGTCCTCCTCACAGAGATTCAGCATTGCCGCGTTGCATGTCGCTTGTCTTTGGGGTGCACTGCAGGTCGTCAGCGCATGTGGCCGCGCAGCCTTATGGGAGGCGGCCTCCCGACAGCAAAAGAAGGCGACTAAGGCGGCTCAGCCTTTTTTGCAAAGGCCGCTTTAAACCACTGTTTGTCTGCCAAGGCCTGCCATCTGCTGAGTTTGATGCGCGACATGTCGGAAGCTCCGAATGCCGCTGGGCCGCAGCAGTACATGGGCTCTTTTCGGGCTCCTTTCGAACTGCAAGCATCTGGGTTGCAAGAGTGCGGTGACTTCGTGATGGGCCAACAAAGGGTGACTGCTTGCGCAGACTGCCGATTCGGATTGTGCTGGGGAGGCCAAGCCCGGCGGTTTCAACTAGCTGGGATTGTGCAGACGCCAGCATCTGCGCTCTGCGGGCGTCTGCTGTGCTCCTGCCGTAGAGCTCTCAAAGTCTGTCACTGCTGAGCCTATGCGATAGCCTGGTTCCATATCAGCTTCTGGGCACAGGTTGTAACCTACAATGCTGCCATCAGTGCCTGTGAACGAGCCCGTCGCTGGCAAACAGCGATGATGCTGGGTGGCACAAGAGATCCCGAAGCATTTCGGACATCGATCGTCTTTCATGTTTCTCTAATGTAGACCGGTAGACCCGCGGCAAGACGATACCAGCGGTACTCGTCGTGAGCATATAATATGGCACCTGGAAGCCTGGTCTCTCTGCAGGATTCTCTTGCAAGAAGCGTCAGATGCTGCCGTGCCGCCGGACGTTGTGGGCCCCGTGTCTCGAAATCGGCTTAAGCCTCATTAGGAAAGTCGACTTGTCAGCACTTACGGTAGACAGCAAGATCGGTGACTGATGACGATCTGTACATAAACCTATAGAAATCAGAATGATGAAATCTCACGATGCACCTCGGCACCCGACACCCTCAATCCATAACCTCCTCAGATTCGCCCCCACGACTCTCTGCATTTGCTCGGTTTACTCGGATCAGAAGCTTTAGATGTGCTGATGCCGCGATAATGTAGATACCCAGGATTACGATTGACTTTGTTGGGAGCGCACGACTTGTTCGTGCGTATTGTTACCATTCCGTGTCCGTGTGATTGTGGGCGATGTCGAGTCACACATAGCTTTGGAAGTTCCCTAGAACAGAGCCTTCAGCCGCGGGACTTTCCAATGAGTCAAGGTTCATCAAGGTTCTCCAGCCAAGAAGTGCTCGGAAACCAAAGGCAGAAGCTAAGTAATTGTGTGCTTGCTTTGTCTGGATCCGTCATTATACATTGAGGCGTATTGATATATGTTATGTATCACCTGTTGAAGGTCATTTGTGTGATACTCTGTCATAAGTATATATTCAATGGTTCTACGTAAAAATTTGAAAAGCTGTCGGGTATATGATATGTTATGTCGATTTACATTCTACACTGCGATGTATTGAAAGGGAATGTGGTGTACTATAGCATATGACTGGTTGGTGATACGTTACATATTGTACATGTTACATGCCGCGGCTATATACGTTGTATACTCTCTAGATCATACGGTATCAGTCGCATGTTTATTGTATCTTGTGTGTTTATATGACATTACCTTACCTTGTACTAAATCACATGTTGTATTCTATATCATATAGCCAATATGTTGTGGGTATATTTATGTGCATAAGTATACTGTTGTCTAGTATGCAGGCTGTAGTTGAATATATTGCTTATTATATACTGTATAGTATGTATTGTATACGGTACGTACTACAGTGTAAACTGAGTATGTGCTTGTATGTATACGTGTACATTTATACATAATACATAAGTGAAGATACAGTTGTGTGTAGATATATGCATAGATACATGCATATGTATATGTACATATGTATGCACACTTATACGCTAATATACACATATGTATATTACATATTATGTTTGTATGTTATATATATATATATATATATATACACTTACATACACACAAAACAAGTTGCCCACCACGAAATACTATGACAGAAAGTTGAGCAAGGCTTCAGTGCTGCCATCAGTGCTTGCGGTGTGTGCTCGGAGTGGCCATGGGGCTTGGAGACGCTTGGATCTGGGCAAAGCGCCTGAGAAGGGGACGGGCTGGGCGGGTTTGGGCTGATCCTGTCCCAGGTTGCTGCAAAACATGGGAGCGTGTCTTTGCTGCAGATGTGTCGTTTCTATGTCCACTCTGTGGAGTCTTGGAGAGCAAACCATGCAGGAGCCGTAGCATCAGCAGCTAGGTCAATCTGGAGCCTGAAGCTGTGTAACTGCAGCATCTGAGCAACATCAATCAGCGCAGATCACTTTGTTCGGTCATGGCAAGTAAGGCGCGCGATTCCCCCCGACAGGATCGCCTTCGACTCTGCTATCAGCGCTTGTGCTCTGGGTGCCTTTGCCAGGAAGAGAACGGCTTCAGAAGAAGTCTTGAAAGTAAATGTAGTGGATCTTTGGAGACATCGGTCCGCACGCCTGCAGGTATCCAATGGGAGTCGGGCTTGGCACTACTGGCATCAATGGGAAGCCGTGAGATCTGCTGCTGGGTGCAACAAAACTTCAGAAAGAACCCTCGAATCCATAAGGGTGCATGTCTATGAGAATGGTATGGATTCTTTGTTGATCATGTTCTTGTGGTGCATCTTATGTCAGCTACCTCGAATTGCTTCGGTCTGGTCCCCCGCAGTCACATACTGCACCTCGGTCGACTTCATTCCATCGTGCGACATTCACAAAGCTAGTCATTGCAAATTAAATCCTATTTCGAAGTGGGCATTTCGCACCTCATGCGACAGGATGCAGTGAAGGAGGATCCAACTGCAGAAAATTGTTGCAGTCGCACTGGAGCGGTGAAGGAAGTTTATATTCGGACTCAGTAGTGTGTCTGAGATCTTGTCTGGAAGCATCCAAGTAAGCGCAACAGACATCACGGCTTCCGGCGGCTTCCGGCTTCATTGCAGAACACTTGAACTCCTTGTGGGATGAGGGAGTCCAAGACAAGGCACACGACCTCAATGCGCTGCTCATACTGCCCCGGTGACACTTAGGTCCGGACGAAGTGAGTTTCAATGCCGCCATGAGCTGCTGCGCCGCTCGCAGCACTTCAGCACACAACCCAAAGTTCGGTCGGAGCTTCCGCGGCGCAGCGGCTCCTGGAGGATGTGAAAGGAACAGACAGACACCACACACTGCCACTGTGGGGCGCATGCGCCACAGGCGTCTATAGGACATTTTCCTGATAACACGAAACACATGGAGGACCAACAGTTTGCAGGGAAATTTCGCGCAAGGCGAAGACAGCGCGCGTCATGACGCGCATGCAAAGCCGCGCTGTGGTGAATCACCACATCGTGCCATCGTGCTCCTGCATTCCCATCTGGCCGCTGAGGAACGCTCTGGCCGATGGATGGAGGCTCCTGCCGGGGGTAAGGGATTTCAGAAGGCGGCACTCGGGCCTCGCAACGAGGCCCTTTCATTGTTCGCTTTGAGCACAGAACTTCAGCCACGAGCCCCGGCAGAGATAGAGCGTAGGGCGGAGTTTGCCGATGTGTGTTTGTGTGTGTCACCCGCTCTGGACTGCTGAAGGGTCATCCACAGAACTGACTTGGCCCCTCATTGTAGTGTCTTGCTCGCCAACACTTGACTTGAGGTGCTCCCAGCGGTCAACCCAAAGTTTTGCAACTCTGTGAGACGGAATGTACCGCTGCTCTTCTCCAATTTTCGTTGGACCACTGCGCCGTTCAAAACCTTACGATGAGTGCTGGCCTAATCCCAGAATTGCACAACCCGAAGACCTGTAGATTGTGAAGGGCCAAAGCCACAAATGGTGCACCGAATCATCCAAGGCCCGGACGCGGTGTCCGTGGGCCTTGTTTGCAGCGCTGTTGCCGCAGCTCCGTGGCGACTGGCTTCGGCACTCTTGGGAGCCTTTGCATGCAATTGTCCGCGCAGCGACACCTGCCACAATAATGTGCCAGCATGAGGATGGTGACAAGGACGAGGCTGATGATGACCGCATCGGTGCTGATGGTAGTAGGAGCGAGGAAGAGGGTGAGACGAAGCAGCACCAGGAGGCACCCTGCAACAAGTACAGACAAGCAGGCATGTCGAGTGGCCTCTGTCAGCGCGCTGAAGTGGAATGAGGAAGGAAGCAGGAGGGGGGAGGCAGAGGTAGCGGGGTAGAGGTGAAAGCATCCTGTCCGATCAGATGTGCGCATAATCAAAATCTTCGGTAATTTCTGCACATACGTAAACCTCCGGTTCAGGAGGGAGGAGGGAAAGCCTCAAGGATCTGGCGATCAAGAACCGCCATGCAACGGTAATCACTTTCTGGCCTGGCACGCCGCCATGCTTGAGCTGACACGTATACTGCTACCTTCGGCAAAAGAAGCGTAGATGTGGCACTAGTGGAGTGGCTCGTTGTAGCAGTAGCGGTCGTCAGAGTCATAGCAGTAGCATTGGCAGCCGCAGCAGTAGCAGTACTAGCAACAGTCGCAGTAGCAGTAGCAGTACGTAGCAGTAGCAGCATTAGCCGCATCATCAGCAGCAGCACGAGCAGCAGCAGTAGCATCGCCAGCAGTAGCGGGAGGAGGAGGAGTAGTAGTGGTAGTACCTGTAGTTGTTGCTGTTGCGGTTACGGTTATGGTTCCGGTTGCGGTTGCTGTTGCTGTTGCTGCTGCTGCTGCTGCTCCTGCTCCTGCTCCTGTTGCTCCTGATTCTGCTGCTGCTGCTGCTGTTGCTGTTGCTGCTGTTGTGGCTGTAGAGCGGTGGCAGCCATCGTCTGTGTCGTCGTGGGGGTGCTTGTTCTTAAAGCCGCCTTCAGCTTGAATGGATTCAGGTGACCTGCTCGAGAGAGAGGTTCTGCCCACTGGCATCATGCTAGGCAGGGGACGCCTTAACGTCCGCCGACAGGGATATGGCGTGCACAATGCAGATGGCTCTTGCACAAGTGCAGTCTCTCGGGGCACAGCTGAACTGAACACGTCGAACACCATCTGCAAAACCTCGCAAGTGCTTCAACTCGCTGATTGGCGCGCAATATTCGTGGAGCAGGCTCGCTGCTGCAGCCGATTCGTCAGCTGCTAGACTGCAGTCAGTACCGCAATCGACTTGCCTTGCCGATCTGGCAGCAGCGACAAAACGATGGGAAGCACAGCGCCTCAGCCTTCGCAAGCAGTGCCGCAGGTCTCTCGGTTCTGAAGAAGCTGTCAAGGCATGGTGGACTTTTAGCGACCTGCTCTTAGACGAGATTCTTGGAAGGTCTTGGCCGGTGTGCGCAGCCTCTGGCTTCAGAGCGAACAGCAGGTGCTTGAGGTCGAAAGCGGCCGCGACAAGGACTTGGGCCTTGGGCCAATCTCCCTTTCAGGAAAACGCACTATGTCGTTGCTGCGAAGCACCACGAAACCTTGCTTCGTCGTAGCCATGCGTTGTCCTAGCCCGAACCTTCGTGACTCCGTGGCCCTGTGAGGACTGGCTCGGCGCCTGGCCTGGTCTTTGTGTTGTCGCGAAGCCAGGAGGACTGAGAATCTCTGTGGAATTTGGGGCCAGCAGGGAGTGGTGCGGGGAATAACGTGCCAGTGAAGCAAAGCTCCTGTAATGTTAGCTGACTGGAGTATGTATTCATGTCGGTGTCGCATCGAGGGGCGCTTTGTCAACTGCCAAATCGCGTTCACGATAGTTAGGAAACAGATGGCTCTTCCCGCTCTTACAAGCACGGTGACGGCAGGTGTGTCAACTGAAGACACCTTGGCAAGATGGGCTTTACTGCTGGCGATGCCGTCTCGCGTCCGAAGTTATTCGGACCTGCCTGAGCTCGCGAGGTCGTAAGGTCATAAGGGCTCGATGGACGTTGATGAGCGACTGGTAAATTGTTAGACTGATGCCTGCATGAAAGAAACTGCCCCCGCACAACCATAGTCCACTGAAGCGGACGCGACAGGATTACAGTTCTCTCATGTGTTCGAGGCTTGGAACGGTTTCCCGACTTGACCTGCCCACATCGGGCGTGACTTGACTACGAATTGGAAATCGTGAGTGCATGGCATCCGGTTTGGCTCTTCAAGCTGATGAGGGTTTTTTCGCACTTTGACATAACCCTAGTGTTCGTTGCGGCAAAGCTAGCTTCTAATGTGCATCGACCGTTGCTCTGGTGACCTGAAGACAGGGTGCTTTAATTTAAGCAAGACCTTTGCAAAGGTTGTCTCATGGACTGTTGCGAAGGAGCTCCTAACTTGGAAAGCCAGGGTGGCGGGGCATACGAGGTAGACAGAACACCAGGAAGTTCACGACTTTTGAAAATCATGACGGTGATGATGATTGTGATGAGCACCATGATAGTCACCATCATCGCAATATGAACATAACAGCCTAAGTGATGCGTACAAGAATGATTGTTGTTGGACAGTGATGTGTCCGTTGATCCTAGGTATTACGCTCTTCCGGTTTCTCCCCACGATCATATTTACTGCGGCGGTGCTGGTAGTTGTGGCGTTGGGGATGGTGGTGATGATGCTGCTGATCATTCAATGATGGTCATGGTGGCTGGTAGCTGGTGGTGATTATGGTGGGGATGCCATGTCAATGGGGCGGTTGACGTTCCTAATGATGATCTGCTCGTGGCTGTTCCACGACTACGACACGAAGACCATCACAAGCATTTGGCTACGATCTCAGGTTCTCCCCTTTGCGCTTGGTGGTGATGATTCGCCCGCAGCATGCATTGCAAAGATGAGTTTGAATTATTCTTTGTGGCTTCTCTCTCTCCCTCTCTGTCTCTCCGTACATGTTGTTTTTTGTACATGGAGTGCGTTTCCCAAGTGGTCTTTCATCCGTGCACTGGGCGACGTCTGGCATGTGCAGCTTTCCGGCTGGTGTTCCAGCTTGTCGCTTTCAGGCAGCGCACTGGCTCCGTGCCCAATTTTCTGCAAGGCTCGTGAAGAAGGAGCTGCATTGTATTTACTGTTGCATGTGGTCGTCTGCGGGGATTAGAGGTGGGGCATTACGGCCATTACGGTTAGTTGGTACTACCTAGTCGCTGGAGAGCTATTCGCGCACACCTCCAGCCCCAATGTCTGGGGGAATAAAGTGTGGGTTTGCAGAATCGGCTGCGAAGCTGCTGTAACCCGAGTAAGATGAGAAGCTCGGCACCAGAGAGCCGGAATCCTGAAAAGATGCGGTCCCAGGAGTACTGGTGCCTCTGCAGTGGCAAGGCCAACGAGACCGGTGTCGTGACCAGCCCGCTTCGGGTGTCTCGACCGCCCTCAGGGCCATTTTTCCGGGCCTTGGGGTCTCCTTGTCCGCCTAAGCCTGAGCCCTGAGCTGTGGTTTCGGTTCCAGAGCAGAGCTGGGGTTGGGGTCTTTCGCACCGCTTGAACGTGTGCAAGTAGCCGACTCGGAATGACCAATTCAAGGTGGTGCGCAGTGAGGGTTCCGTCTATGCCGAGCCCTCTTCCCTGGGCCGTGCCGCCCGCACAGAGACTCTTGGCGACTCTGATCCCGGGCGGGTCCCGATGATTTTACCTCTCAAGGGTTTCGACATGCATACTTGCGCACTTTTCTCTGACAGGCATCGAGTGCAGGGAGCTGTTTCAAGCTGTCGTGTGCTGAGCCTGCGAGGTATCGAGTTCTGTCCTCCTTCCAAGCTGCAACGTGTGGTCCTCGATTTGTCTGTTCGCCTCGAAGCTAGTGGAGGTAGTTCATGGCAGCCTCCACACACAGCACGGAAACTTCAAGCTCTCAGCTCTTTTAGGGCTTCCTCCAGGCTCAAGCCACTTCACGGGGAAGATTGCTGTAGGCAGCAAGACGGCCTGTTCCAGCTGTTTCATGCGAGCCAGTGTCGAGCCCCAGGCTGTCTAGCGCCGCGGCGCCGTTCTCACTGCTGGAGGCAAGACTGATAGGGATGCCGTCGGAGATGGCTTATCAAATGAAATTTTCTCGGTCCCTCTAAGCCCGGAACCCTCCGATGTTATGTCATGAAGAGACAGCGAAATTCACCCGAGCACTGGCAAAGCTCAAAAGTGAAGGCTCGCCCGCTGACTGGCCGCACCCACCAGAAGCTCAGATCCCGTTTGGAAGCTGTGCTGTGTCCGTCCCTGTTTTTGAGCCCTCAACAAAGACTCAAAGGATCCGCGTGCACATGGCAAGCATCGGGCTCCCCATCCTCGGAGACGAGGCTTACGGACAGCAGCAAGGCGGCACAAAGACCAGCGGCCGGGGTCCCTGGGTCCCGGGGTCCCAGCCGGTGTCCTCAAAGTCCCTGCTGGAGGCCTGAACTGAACACCTTGTGCCCGCGGCTCTTCCTGCATTGCCGGCGCCTGTGTCTCCTGGCGCTGGATGGCCAGGTAATGGGTCGTGTGGAGCATGACATGCTGTTAGACGCAGAACATGCTGGGGATCGCTTCTGCATGCATCCGATGAGTCTTTCAGTCTTTCCGACACATTTGCAGATTTCCTGCTGTGCTCAATGGAGCAGGAGCTGTCTTTGGAAGCCCCGCTGCCAGCAGACCTACGTGGTGTGCTGACGAGCTTGGAGACAGAGCTGCCCATGGACAGTGAAAAAATCGTAGTTTGGATGGCTTTGCCGAGCCGCCTGCCCCGCAACACTTCTTCCGGACCTTGGACCTTTTCCTGGTTCTAGGCTCCTGCTGAGAGTCTTGCTCACTCCAGGTTTTCGCCAGTTGGCGAGGGCTTCCGCGCGCGCTGTCGGCAGTGTTGGCCTCAGACAGCAGGCAGATGTCAAAGGCTGGATCAGTGCGGCACCGGAACACTTGGAGATGTTTTCAAAGTCTCTCGAATCTGGAGCAGCAGAGCTTGCACATGCTTGCTTTCAATTTCCTGACTTCTCATGCAACAGGGTTTACACAGCTTACAGCAACTTTCTTTCGAATTTTGAAAATATGCTGAGCGGTGGCCCCATGGCCTGGGGAAGTCTTACACTCCTCGAATGTCAATTAAGGTTCCCTTCGCTGATCAACTGCGCCACTGTTGACTGGTACGATCCGTGGCCCGAGGACCGGAAGTCTAAGTGCCTAGAGATGCCGTACCAAGAGACGCCAGACGCCTTAAGTGCGAAGCCTCGCAGGACGCTCTGGTTTCTGTCGCAGAGAGGCCTGGCACCTGGCGCTTCGACCTGTCGGCTGCGCTTGTGGCTTCGCGGACTGACGTGTATGTCTACTTCTAAGTCTTTGTATTCGTGCATTGCGTGCATGGGCGGTTTGACAATTCCAGTTTCAAGCCGAAGCAGACCTACTGAAACGGAATCGAACAGACGAATCCGGAAGACGTTGAGCATTGGGGAGGTACTACCTCCAGGCTCCCAAAGAGCTAGAACTGGATGCCAGCATTGCCGCGTTGTCGAAGATCTCTTGTGCCCCTCGGCCTTGGCGAGACTTCCTTCCTCGGAGACTTGTGGATCTTCCAGGACGGTAGTGTAGTTCGGGCTCAACCTGCAGCCTCGCCGCTTGCAACAAAATTGGCAGAGATTCTGAGTGAGAAGTCTCATGTTCTCGTCCTTAACCAAACGCTCCCCTACATAGCCCCAAACAGATCCGAAGACTGTTACCCACAGAAGCCTCGCAGCCGCTTGAAGCTCGTGCCGTTTCCAGGTTATCCACGCCTCGGCGTCCGAGGTTGGAGCATTCGCAGAGAAGTTTTGTTTCCGAAATCGCAGGAAAGACACAGCATGTGGTTGCCTCCGCGTGCCTGCATGATCTCTCGTGAACTGTTCCAACCAGGATTGCGCGAGGTGGAAGTCTTAAGCACAGATTGCATCACAACTTGTCTTGCGAAGCTGCGGAGCTTTGTTAGCTCGTCCAGAACGCGTCAGAGTTCGCATGTCAGAAGTTGCGATATAGTTCTTCTCGGGGGTCGGAAGATGCCGCAAAAGTGTCCAAAGTTAGGTGCTGCGCTCCGTACCTTGGGCTTTCGTGCATGAAGCCACGAATCCAATACATTCCATGGGAGGATGCCAGCCATACCATCCCCCTAAGAGCTTGTCGACAGCTTTCGGGAGCTAAGCCAGGGCGGTGCTGACGACAGGGCCTAAAGTGTCGTACTTTCACGTTGGGTGGGGGGCCATTGATAAAGATTTGAAGACTGAATTGCTCCCTTTTGCTTTTGCCCCCCACTGGAAACGGTTTCGTCCCCTTTCTGCGAGAATCCCCAGCAGAAAGCGAAGTTGTGGAATGCGAGCCGGACTGCCTGTCGCCGTGAAGAAGCTGAAACTAGGGAGATAGTCGAATGACGAGCAAGCGGTGACAAGCACTTGGAAAAGATCACAACTTCACAGACATGGTTCTTGCGTATTCTTTGTTTTGAAGCAGTGCCCCTCTGTATCTTCGGCAAGCGTGGCCGTGAAAATTGGCCTCCGCGACGTAGAAGGAGGATCCGATGGGTTTTTCCCCAGCGACTGCCGGCCAAAGGATGGGGTGGAGAGGGGAAGGTTTTGGGGTCGGGAGCGGAGGCTGGAGAGGATCCGGTGCGCTATGGCGCATGATTCACAGCGCCTGCCCGCAAGCCGCAACCCTCTCTCAAAGCCGAAGAAAAGCTAGAAGATCAAGAGGCAGACAAAATGGATCTGGAAGCTGATGGTTGTGGAGAGGAAACTGTTGGCCACTGTTTTTGTCATCGCGGTTTTCTTCAGGAATCTGCAAGGCAGGTGTCGGTGTGCACTCTGTATGACTGCAGACATTAAAATTGCCATAGCTCTTTTAGCTTAAGGCCCTTTCCTGGCAGTGTTTGCACTCTAGATCACTATAGCCTGCTGCAGAGCACCCGGCCTGCAGCCAGAGCATTTCCAAGGCTTACCGAGGTGCGAGGCGAGCCCTCTTTCTGTCGAGGCGGCCGAGAGGTTCTTCGATGAACTCCGCCGGAAGACGTGCGCTTTGCCAACAGACACGCTGTCACACCGCTGGGCAGGTGAAGGAATTGTGGCCGCTGGACACAGAGATCAAGAAGAAGAAGAAGAAGAACAGCAGCAGCAGCAACAGCAACAGCAGCAACAGCAGCAGTTCAACAGCATCAGCAACAACAGCAACAGCAGCACCAGCACCAGCATCAGCACTGCAGCAGCAGCACAGCAACAGCAGCAGCGCGGCAACACCAGGGGAGCAGCTGCAGGAAACGCAGTAGTAGTACTGTAGCCGTCGTCTGCTTCGTCGTGGTGCTAGCAGCAGCAGGAGTAGTAGTAGAAGTAGTAGTACAAGAAGTCGTAGTAGTAGTACTACTACTACTAGTAGTAGTAGTAGTAGGAGTAGTAGGAGTAGTAGTACTAGTACGAGTACGAGTACTAGTAGTACTAGTAGTACTAGTAGTACTAGTAGTACTAGTAGTACTAGTAGCACTGGCAGCACTAGTAATAGTACTGGTACTGCAGAACTGGTAGGACTAGAAGTACTAGTAGTACTCTGGTAGTAGTGGTAGCGGTAGTGGTGGTGGCGGTGGCAGGGGTAGTGGTAGTGGTAGCAGTAGCAGTAGCAATAGCAGTAGCAGTAGCAGTAGAAGTAGTAACAGTAGTAGCAGGACTCCTACTAGTACTAGTACTAGTACAAGTACCAGTACTAGTAAGTAGTAGTAGTAGTAGTAGTAGTAGTAGTAGTAGTAGTAGTAGTAGTAGTAGTTGTTGTCGGCAAACTGAGCACCGAAACAAGCAAAGCAAAAAAACAGAGCATCAGCAACAGTAGAGAGAATGTGGCGCTGGTTTTACGTGGTGCTGCGACAACACCACAGCACACCACACTGCACTAGGGGGGTTTGAAGTTTGAGAATTCAGGAAGAATTCGGAAAGCGTTGCAGCCAGATTCCGAAAAAGGCCGGACAATTGCAAACACCGCACTTTCGCTGTTGCGCGATCTTCCTTTTTTGTTTAATGTTGCACCAATATTTGTCATTGTTGGCTAGGGCCGGGGCTGTCCTTGTTCATATTTGTGTTTTTGATTTGCAAATTACATCTTCTGTTGGCCCAACCATCACCTTCTGTCAGGGGTTGCGGTTTTGCGTAAATCTCCGCCCACGTTTTACGACTTTGCCTCCCTCGCTTCCACAGGTACATGACGCCGACTTCGTACTTAGAGCTGATCAAGCTGTTTACAGACTTGCTGCTCTGCAGGAATAAATAAGCCCGAAGCCGGCTCGTTATTGACTTCGTCGCCGGGTTTGGGTTCAGGTGTTTCCGTTGTCCTTGCCTTCCGTGTGATCTGAGGCTTGGAATGAAGAAGGGCGAGCTCGACACGAAGCTGAATCGCTATCGAGTGCGCCTAATTTTGACACGGTGTGGCCGGTGGCAAGTTCTTCAATAAGTTGGACCATACATTGCCCATTTAGGTGTCGTACCACGCACCGCGCACCCTAGCAACTCGAGGACTGCAACCCCAAGATCACAATCTCAGCCCCAAGACCTGTCCTAGAGCCCGTTGTCTTGTTGGGTCTGACTTACGCACATGGTAGCTGCTAGCAGGCTATGTCCTTTTTTTCTCTAAGATGTAACTTCATGCCTACCCGAGCTGTCCACTTACCCCGCCTACCTCCACTATCCACAAGACGAAAACCATAAGGAGTGAATCCAGCAGGAACAGGTGACCCAAAAACGGCAACCCAAAGGAGTGAATCCAGCGAGAACCTTGTACCCGTGAATCCAGCAAGAAACTATTCCTGAAAGCCAAAGCCCCAAGTAGTGAATCCAGGAGTGAATCCAGCAGGAACTTTTTCAAGAATACATAAGTTCGTTTTTCAGAGAATAGCGGTGAAACCAGAGAAGCATCTGATACCCAGTGCAAGATGTATATCACAAAGAAACAGCGGCCAAGTAGGTGAAATGAGTTTGATAATGGGTCTAGGGAGGAGCACCGCAGAAATTCAATTAAGAGACGGAAAAGTACGTTAGTTGGTAATTTGCATGCTGATGTTTGCAGGGTCTCAGCGAGAATTAATCCATAACCCAGATACCGATGGGTTCATTCGCTTAAGTACTAACAGTTTCTCAAGATTAGACGCAACAAATGCGGCTGTTGACGTGCATGGTTTGTAACACTAATATTGTAGATATTAGCGAAACTTTAGCTTGTACCGCCTTGATTTGAACACTAAAGAGTGTTGCTGTGTAGTTAAGTATGTCAAAGCAAAAACATTTAGTCTTACGAAGAATGAGGATAAAAAGAGTAAGGTGCGATTTATAGCTGGCGATGTGAAGAATGGGCTCAACCGACCCCTGAGTCGGACAACGTCAGTTTTTTGTGAATATCGTGGTATGAACTTGTTAGCATACCATAAGATGACAGTTGTTTGTGGGGTGCTGCCTGTGCAAGAAATGCAAAAAGACTTAACTTCCCAGAAAGATGAAATAACAAAGTTAAAGCATAAACATAAAGGAGAGATCGACTCTCAACTATTGTATATGAGCGATTCTCACTCTGAGGATGCCACCTGTATGGAACTGCGCAAGCAAACAACAAAGACATTTGGGACACTGATATACCATTACAAGTGATGCAATACTTGTTGGGTAAATTACGAGCAATAACAGAACAAGTGGAAGCATTGAAGAAATGTCATTGTTTTAGATGTACGTTGCAATCATTCTTATCATATTGTTTGATTTATGAATCATCTCCGACCTGTGCTGAAGCATCGCTATCTTCTGCATATTTCTCATTAACCGCAACTCCAAAAACTTCACTGTTCGATGATTCTCTTCCTCATCGTTGATATAGGAGGGCTTTTATATTGTTCTGACCTACGCGGGTGATACAGTATACCACATTCGCATTCTTTCTTTCCGAACAATTGTGTTTCCCCGAAACGGACCCGTCGCTCCAGTTTCTCTGGATACTTGGATAGGATTGACCACCTTGTCATTTCCATCGGTAAAATGGCCAGGAAGTGAATTGCGAACTTTCGCGAGATGGGGATAGCGAACACCAAGCTTAATAAGCACGTCAATCATCAAGTTCCGGTTCCACTATCATGTAATGGTGTTGATTCGTTGCACTATCTGAACAACGAAAGATGCTTGGTGTATCTTGTTTCGTTCGTGTCTTGTCTTGCTTGCATAAGTGTAAGTGTCACCACGTATACAATTATGTTAACGGTTGTGTGCATGTGGTGTTTTCCTCAATGTTATCACTACATACCTCTCGCAAAACATATTATGTTTAATTCTCATTGGTGTATATTATCTTTTCGTTTTCCTTATGCCACTTATGTTTATACTCCTTGATACGCTCACAGTTCCGATTTCAATTGTGTCTCTGCTGTTGTTCTAAGCGGTACTAACGCACTCAATCTTGATTCTTCGACAAGTTATCGCTCTTGCCGAGTTGTTTCCAAGGAGTTATTGTCACATGCTGTTGCTTTTAAGACCATGGCAAAGGTTTCCCATCCTCAGTTTTTCTTATAATTAAACTGGTATGCCGGTAAATAGCGGCCTGAATTGTCGGTATTATTGCAGATTCGTTTATGACAGGTTTCTGGTTTTAAAGTCTGTGGTATGTCCGACATTAACCCTGCATGTCCAAGTCTTGACAACTTTTTGCGTAAAGCTGAATGTTAGAGCACTTCATTTTTTCGTGGCATTATGTTATACAAATATGTTTATCATCGCTTGTTTGAGTCTGAGTCTGTTCGAGAAGAAACACGTTGCTAGTATTTTTCATCATTCGCATGAATGTAGAGAAAACAGAGAGCACCGTCTACCGCCTGTTGATACATATCTTTTAAACTCTTTTTATCCACTAGTGCTGAGTTTTCTGCAATGGAAGCATTAACCTCATTCATACTCTTTAGTCTAAAAATGAATAAAGCACTGCTGTTTTAATGACTTCTAGGTGCTCAAACATTGGATTCTTGAGTGGACAAGATGACGCTATGACAGCCTCTTGTGAAAGCACCGCGTAGGGTCTTGGAGTATCTTACAAAGCGTGGTCATCACTAAAGTCCTCCACCACTCACAGAATGCTTAACATATCGTTTTGTTTAGTCTTCTTCCGAAAATACATCACTGTATGTTGAGTGCCTATGATCTTCTTTAGTGCCACTGGGATCGTGTTCCTCATAGCAAACCTGTTTTTTCGGTACCTACTTTCATTGCATCGCTTATTCACTCTTTACTGCCATCCGAACGTCGTCCATGTGAACACTGGGTGAGACGATTTTCATTCTCTCAAAGGATCTTCTTCATAGTCTTAATAGTAAGTTCTGGACCAATGCTGCTTTACCGCCAGTTGAAGAAGCCACGCATAACATCAGCTCGGGTAGCAATGGCGTCGTATCAACATACTTGTTTTCGTGAGTATGTTCCGATATGTCTATTGGTTCCGCCTTGGGTATGTCTGCACCCATGCAAGCATTTAGACGCGACAGATGAGAATCAGGAAGTAGAGAAGATTATCATACTTAAAGGTGTTGCCACCACTTCTTTCGAATGGGTTAAGGCAGTTATCGAGTATTGAGAAAGTCTAAGGAAGGTTAGTGAGTGAGAAACAGAAGGAATCCACCAACGGTGGCTTCCACTTAAACACAGATGGGTTAAACTATTGATTACCTTGCCAGTGTCAAAAGAAAACGTTTTTCAAAGAGACTAAGGCAAACAACGAAGCTGAATCAATTATCGAAGACAGGAGCTCTTGGAAAATCGGAAGAAGCAGCAGTCCAGACGATGTTGTTTTAAAGAAGGTGCGACAGATCAAAAAGGATCAATTGAAATCTGTGACACGGGATGGGGACAGAAAAGGTAACGCCAGAGGAATGTGAGCAAAGAACAGCGAAATTGGAGACCTATGTTGAAAGGCTAGGCAAAAGACAGATGTAACTATTTTGAAGAATAATTTGTATACGAAGGATGAATATCATAATCTAGTTTATGTTGACAGTGTATAGCTCCCCTGCCCAGACATCTAGAACGTCCCGCCGCTCTCGCGCGAGGAACAGAGTCATAAGCACGCCAGAACGCGAATTAGTTTCGTTTAATCGTAAGGCGTTGAAATATTACTTCGTAATACATGAACTGCTTTGCGAATTCCTCACATTATGAAAGATGTATAACCTACTAATATACTGCCAATACAAAATAAGACATTAGTTGGTTTTGATGCTTATAGTAGTCTATTGATACTGCATTACTTAGAAGTGTTATCGGTCTAAACAAGCCAAAAATATTAATAGCTTCAAGCGAAAATACTGTGTCAGTAAGCACTCTTGCAACTATGTCGAACGCACCTTGACTTGTTCTGAATGCGTAGATAAGGTCTGTCGAATACTCGTCATCCAGCATATCTTAAGAGTATAGTTTTCTGAGGCAAATGACATCACGAAACAACACATTCTTCTTTAGCAGGAAAATGGTTTGCACAAACTTGGGCACATACAAAATTCAAGCCAAATACATTGTTGAAGTATACAACCTGAAGAGGGACGTAGTAAGTCACAAAGTTGAATCTGCCGAGTTGCAAAAGTTAAAGCAGGTGTGTTTCAATACTTTCGATGCGGAAGAGTCTGACAACATTATATGCAAGACATTCAATCGCTAGAAACACAAAGTGACAGAAGGTTAGGAACGAATAAAGCGTTATTCAAGCATTATTGATCACTGTGAAACTATCTGTAACACAGGCGATAATGATACAACGTATGAAGAAGAAAAACCTAAAAACGCAATATACTAGAACAGCCTGAGCATTCATAATATTGAAGCAGAGCATGATCATCTCATCAATTCAAAAAGACATTCTGTTCCCTGCAAAGTAATATTCTGATATCTATTTATACTACATAAGCAGCTATTTGTTAAAATTGTATCATAGTTATAGCATGAGACAATCCGAGGAGATAATGCATTTGCTTTGTCCTCCACCCTAAAGCCTGAACCAAGTTCTACAAGACTCCCCTTTGCCTGGTTATGCCTATGGCACTCATATGGTTGTAAGCGTCATTCCTAGGATGGTAACTTAAGTCGGGATCGTTGGGTGGAGTAGCCTGGTATTGGGGCTAAGACCTTAAGATTGATATTATCCTAGGACTGGCGGGGGGGTATACACCTAAAGAATAGGCAATGCATCCTTTGACTCAATATTGCCCGTCAGCATAGAGCGTGTCATGACCTTGCTGCAATCTTCCAGCATTGAAGGGCACGGTGAGTCGGTGATCTATGACCAGGTAGTTCTCTAATTGCATGAGGCTAGGATCAGCAGAAGCCGACACCTGAATGTACAAAGCTGGTCAGGTGGGCGCCCAGCGTCTGAAGGAGACGGAAACAGTGGTGGACAAGCTCAAGGCAGCCCAATCGATCCTGCAGAAAGCTGTATGAGCCCCCTTAACAAGTCTTTCAGGTGCGCTTGAGCTGTGAGGCCGTATTGGCAGAAGTTGTCGAAAGCAGATTGTGGGCCTCTAATATGCTTCATGGGTTTCACTGAGCACAGACGCCCCTAGACAATGCTCACGCGGGAAGCGTGCGCATAGTGCATCCTAAGACCCTTGGATCCGGTTGTCATTGAGTCCCGTCAGGTGGACCTCACGAAGATGCAGCCAGTCATCGAGCAGGGAAAGAAGGACCTCTGCCGCCTGTTCTCGTTGATGCTGGATGCCTTTGACGAAGTCTAAAGCTGATGTGAGTCCGAAGCAGTCGTGTGGCATCCCGAGACGTTGGACTGGGCTCGAGTTGGGAGTGCAGGACACCGAGAAGCTCATCGTCCAGGCACCGTGCCGGAACTGGAATTAGGCAGATGATCCTAATCCTATAGACATTGTCAGTCTTGAAAGTCGTTGATTCCTGTTTTGTGTCCGCAGTGCGCATGTGCATGTGTGTGTGTGTGTGTCTGTGTGTGTGTGTGTGTGTCTGTGTGTGTGTGTGTGTGTGTGTGTCTGTGTCTGTGTCTGTGTCTCTGTCTGTCTGTCTGTCTGTCTGTCTCTGTGTCTGTCTGTCTGTCTCTGTGTCTGTCTGTCTGTCTCTGTGTCTGTGTGTCTGTCTGTGTGTGTGTGTGTGTCTGTCTCTGTGTGTCTCTGTGTCTCTGTGTCTGTGTCTGTGTGTGTGTGTGCGCGTGCCCCACGATGTGCCCTGTGCCAGCTTCTCGCACAGCATTGGAGTTGCTTGTATATTATGGACATTTAAATGGGATGCGTTCACAGAAATTGCAGCCAACTCGCAGCCATGGCCCACACGCTTGACTTGCGGGTTGGATCCGGACTGTGCTGCTTCTTTGTCGCTATTGCAGTTGCACTCAGTTTGTTTAGCTGGGATGACAACGGCAAGCCGCCCAAGAGTGTTATGGGCTTGAGACTTTATGACCAAGGGCCGCCGACCAATAAGCTGCACATAACACCAAAATCCGAAGATCCTGCAATATGCAACGCCACCTGTCCGTCCATTTCTCCGCTGAAGGCATGGAAGCCTTTTTCAAGCATGCATGTCATGACAAATGTGCAAGTGCTTTGGTCCGGGAATGGAAGTAGCGATGTGAAGGAGGTCATGGTGGATGAAGAAGTTAAGGTCGAGATCGATAGACATTTCTCCTCCGAGGAGGCCCCTAATGTCTTTGCTTGGATCCGCTCGGAGGCTGGAGACATTCTCTATGCTGAGCTTGGCACGCCCAGTGTCGGTAAAACCGAGATTGAGGGATGGAAGGTGTCCTTCAAAATCATGGATCCTGGGCGGTACATGGTTTATCTTTTTGCCGTGACGCCGCCTCCACGCGCCAACCCGCAATCACCGAGAGAATACAGGATCGAGGCCTTGACTGTGAAGCCCCAAGAGCTGCAGGTTTCTCAGTTGAGCCCCGATGGCAGCCTGTCGACGTCCTTTGATGCGAGCCGTATTCCCAAGCGCCAGTGTCAACTGGGACTGGACGAGATGAGGGGACGATGGGTTCGCAGCAGCGTGGTGAGCGAGGCATCTAGATGCCTGAGCTTGGGGTGCCCAAGGGATGGTTGGACATACGTCTCAAGGACATGCTATTGGAACGTGTTCAGCAAAGCGGACACCTACAGGCTCCTCGAGATGATCAAGGGAGAAGTTGAGAAGCCCCTTTCCTTGATTGCCGCAGGGAGCTCTGTTCTGCGTGGGAGCCTGCAAAGTCTGCTGGACGCCTTGGTTCCGAATGCTTGGCAGAGTTTCGCCGGAATTAAAAGCATTCCGGGCATGGGTACGACCGTTAAATGCTGGGGTTGGCTGGAATATGAGGTCGACAGGAAGCTCCATCTAGCCTTCCATGACTGGCGCCTGCCCAGCTACGAGAAGACTGATCGAAGCTGGGCCTCAGCAAGGATTCTGAAAACCCTGAAGGAGAATCATGAGGTTGTTGTTATCGAGCTGGGCTTCAACATGCATTCCGATCAAAGGAGCTTGGATAATGAGCTGGAAACTTTCTGGAGCCCTATTTTCCAAGAGGTGCTGCCGACTCTGACGGGGAAAGTCATCTTGTTCGCAGGCCTCTACAGCCCTACGAACTTTCCGGTTTGCGTTCAGAAGAAGTGTGCCATCAGCTGGGGTCGAGTTGCGTGGGTCCAGCAGAGTGTGAACAAGCTAGTCGCATCCTGGCCTAACAGGACAAGAGAGGCTTCCCAGGGGAAGCTTTTGGTCGTAGACCCTGCGCCTATGGCACTGGCCATGTTCTTTGATGGCGAAACAGAAATGGGTGAAGGCATGTCCGCCTCCCAACACTGGCATCGCTACGACTTCTCGCAAGAGCCGGGAAGGAAGGTTTTCGGGACAGTCGCCGATGTGCTTGGTCAACTCTTCGTTTCGGAGCTCCTTCGAGGCAGGAGCCTGAAGAGCCTACACCTAAAGGACCTAAACCCTCAAACGGAGAAGGAGAAGGAAACCCAAACCACACGAGCCTGTGCACAGTGCCCGGAGACAAGCTGCTGCCCGTGGCGGCCCGTACCACTGGACTTGAACTACAGCCTCGCAAAGGTCGAGAGCCCACCACGCTTCGACAGCTGGGCCCAGCTGCCCCTTGAAGGCTGTGGCAGAGTAGATTCAAAGCGTGCGGTCAAAAAAAGGGGCAGGCGCCTGCGAAGCCTGCGGTGGTCCGGTAGGCCTCAGCGATGACTGGTTGAGATGCTGCTCACTGCAGGCTCCTAGCCGAAAGCAAATTTCCATGCAAAAGAGTTCCAGAGTTATGCGAGGCCTCTTGAAGCCGAAGCCGACACACAGCGCCGCCGCACCCACGAATCGCCCAGTCCGCCCTTCCCCGCCCCGTCCCCCCCAAATCACCTCAAAGGAGGCTGTGGCGGCCACAAGAACCCGTGAAGCTGAAGCCATGGGGAACAACTGCTGTGCCAGCTCCGACGGCGATAAAGGCGATGTGACTTGGCTCAGACTGTCAGCCGCCGACCAGGCCCTCGCCGCCCTAGCCCTAAGCACAGAGAAAGTCAACAAAAAGAAGGTCGCCGTTACGAAGCAAGTTCGCGTCCAAGACATCGTGGACGCTCACAGCTCCGTGGCAACTCGGCCGAGAGAGGAGAGAAAGGGGAAGAGCCCCGAAGTCCCCAAGCCCCAAGAAGACTTGGCCTCTTGACCTCGAGTCTCCGTCCTCACGTCCACGAGTCCACGTGCTCTTCGCAACCTTTGGGTCGCCAAAGTCAGAAAGTCATTGTCATTGTCATGGCTTTTTGTTTTAAACTTCGAGCCCAATGCCTCAGATCCAGTCTTGTGCGGCATGCTTCGCCAGCTGAAGCTTTGGGACGATATTGAGAAAACCCGATGCGCAGGTGCAAGCTCCCTGACCCCAACCCGCGAAGACCTCTAAAAGAGCGTCGTGCGTGTATGCACACTATATGCACCTAAGCGAGGTCCAGAAACCATAGAGACTCGAGACTCCTTCTAGAAGTGCCCAAGCTACGTGATTTGTCCTCTAGTCGAGAGTCGCAGCTGTGGCTGTCGGAGTAAGGTCCAGTCTGGCGCAGACCTGGCTTTGCTGGAAAGGCTGGAAGGCCCGTTTGGACAGGGGGGCCGTGTCGCTGCAGCCTCGGGGCCTCGTGCCGCTCAGAAACTGTCCAGGATCCTCGTGGATACGCAAGTCGGATGGCAATGCAATGGCCGCTCGGCATGGCCTTCGACTGGGCTGGTAGCAATCTAAAGAGTCAAGTTTCTCGGGAAGCTGGCTGCAGCACTCAACTCTTGCTTGCCTTGCAGCTGCGGCATGCCCCGGCACTGAGGGCCAGATCCAAAACTCCGAAGTCGTTTGGGACTCCGCAATGTTGCATTCTCACATGGCTTTCAGTTGCTAGTGATCCTTTAAATTTCATCCTCACAGATGCTCTGCTGCAGCTTCGGGGATGTCGCTTATGCTGTCCATTCAACACGGCTTCTAGATGGCCAGCCACAGCCAGCCACGTGGTGGGTTGCACGTCCAACGGTCAAGTTTGCGGCAATAGCTTGTCTGCCTGTGGCTAAAATTCGGGAACTCTTTGGGTCGAGTTTTGTCTTTGACATCGCCGCGTGTTGCAGGACAGCGGCTTCAAGTCCGCCAACAGCAAGCTGAGTTCGAACGGCACGGCCACGATTGCTGCAGCCTCATCTCTAACATTTCATGGCGAGGGAAGGCTTGCGCAGCGTGCCAAAGGTCATGAACATAAAGGACAAGGACAAGTCCTACAGCTTCTCAGGTGCACGGGATATCAGGCTTTAAACATCCCCCGAATCCTCCGAATCTCCAGGTACGGTGGCCTTTGAGGACCCGGTGTCCATCACCTGGTCGGATGGCGACGTTTGGACGCGAGTCACGGGCTAAAAAAGCCACGGCTGAAGAGCCGGTAGAAGCCTTCAGCCTGGGATGCAGACTCTAGATCTTCGAAAGACTGCGTCTCAGTTTCCGGAAACCAGTCTGTTTCTCCTTGAGATAAAAAGCCGACGCCCAGGGCCGGTGATTGGTTAAGAGTACGTGGCCCGCGGTTTGAGACACCAACGACGATGTCCGTTTGTGATCTTTCAACGGAGTTGAAGACTCCCATTCAACCCCGTTGTACACGTCAGTGTCACCACAGCACGCGATGGAGTGCTGAACGTCCTGCCACCGTGCACCCGGCGCGTGAAAGTGTGAGCTTGGCAGCAATTTCACCATGACTCAGCCCCATGCACTGCTACACCAAGCCCTTCTTGAAGGCGATTCTAGCCTTGGAGAAACAGGTCTGCCTTAGTAGGCATCGATTCTTTGTCCAGTTGGCCGCATCTTGCCATGTGCTATACAGTGAACTTCTCCTGTCTTGGGCCTACAGCTGTGCACGTTTCATGATCCTTACGATGCTAGTGTGGCAAGAGACTTGCAGAAGATTCGAGGGACTAGTCTTGTTGACATAGTAGCGTGCTGAGTTGCTGTTGGCTATGCTTGCTTCATCTGCATCACGCGCCCTACCAAAAAACTCAACACTGAACCCTGTCGAAAACACCAAACCCAGCTTGATCCTATTTTGGTTGCAACGCATTCGGAATCTGCCATCGACTGTAGCCTCGCATGAGGAGTCTGCCATGCCGCTTTCAAGCACCTTGTCAATCTTGCATGCGTGGCTGTGGCCGAGGATGCCAGGCATTGAATATTCAAGCTTGTCTTGAATCAAGCCTCATACGATGAGCAGACACGGGCTGCTTGACCAGCCGCCACGCGCACCCGCACGACTTTAACGCAGCAGTCGGGGCTTGAAGCAACAGGAAAGAACAATCTGGTGATCTAACGTCTTCAAGTGTGAGGTGTCTAGATCTGCGCCTCTCGAATTCGAGCTATGTTTAATGATGTTTAATGTTTACATGGTTGAATTTTCCGGAATTTCATCGAGTACCACTTCACAGCCTCAGACATGTCCAATGTCAGTCTGCTGACTGGCATGAAACGTTCTTGCCTGTGCGGGATGCACCTCACACCGTGCAAAGTCCGGGAGTTGAGGGGCCGCCCGGGAGATGGAGGCTGCATGCCATAGGTCCCGATCACAGGTGATGGCTTCATGTTTTTTGATTGAGGTATTTAAGAGATCGACCCGTGCTTGCAGCACGAGTCGCAACGACCCTCGCAAAGACAGCTCCCTGTGCCGGCGTCCGTCTCGCCGGCTACGTTTGCAGTCAGAGCATCTGTTGGCCAAACCGGTGCGCAGGAAAAAGCGTTGCCGGGGGGGTTGGAAGGATCGGCTTGCCCAGAGCACCATGAGTCGAAGCAATGTTCCCTTAACGCAACCCTGTGGCGGTAGAAGCTGGAAGCCCAAATGTCTTGTTCGAGTCACGGGCATCCGAACTTGAAAACCATTGAAAACCAAAGCCGCAGGTGGACAAGGAGGAAGCTGTTGCCAAGGACAGAGAAGTGTGCGAAAGTGCGAAACGAACACAAAGTCAACAAAAGCGCGGGGCACTCCCGACTCCCTCTCCCTGGCCGCCTGCATTTCGCCACGGAGAGGAAGCCCAGGCCGCCTGTGAGATCGACGAGAAGGAAGCCGGCGAGGTCCGTGGCGCATTCTTTGCCTAGACGCTGGAGTGGTGGAGAGGGTTGAAAGTGCCTATAGGCTGCAGCCACGGCAAATGCGATCAAGACAGAGTGCCAGAGGGAGCTGGACGAGGAGCCGTGCTTTGGTTTTTTCACCGGAAGATTTGCTGCAAAAAGAAGTGCTCCGGCGGAGAAATGCCAGTAGAGTTCAGGCGCGCAGGTGGGGTTTGTAGCTTTTAAGCTAAGCAACTTGGTCGCAGGCGCTGCCGGAGTACTACGATGCCATTAAGGCCTTGGACTCTTTGGACAAGAAGGACATCCAGGAGGCACCTGGCAACGCAGCTCGGGCTCTAAGGGCAGCCGGACCCGCGGGAAGAGCACGGCAGGTGAAGTCCTTCGCGAAGCCCCCTGCCTTGGTGGAGGTTGTCCTCAGTGCAGACCAGGGCTCAGTCACAGCTCAGCAGCATAGCGTTTTTTGTGACTTCTTCGTCTGCAAACAGTTTCGAGAGCTACCGTGCCAGAGTTCACCGCTACAGCCGCATGAAAGTTCTGGCATCTCCGAAGGTGTGTTTGCTCATGAACAAGAAGGAGACTTGGGACGAGGCACACTCGAGCAGACAGGAAAGCCAGAGCTGCACGAAGCATACGAAAACTCTCTCGGTCCAGAGTTCTTGGCAGGCCAAGAAGGTGATGAACGACACGGGCTTCCTGCAGTCTCTCAAGGATTACGACAAGGCCCGAAGTTACTACTCTTGCTTTTCGAAATCCTGTCCTTCGTTACAGTTTTCAGACTCTCATCGTGGTCTTGGTGGCTTGTCCCTCTGTGGGCGACTTGCATTTGCGAGCCGACCCATGCGTGATTTTGGTTTGCTCACCCTGTGACAGAGGCAGCGCTCGCATACCCACGTTAACTATGTACTTCATGCGCTTAGGGCAAAGACAATGTCTTGCCAACTAACAGGCGGGGAAAACAAAATTATGAGCGGCAGTGTCGTGGTCACGGTTCGCAAGTCAGAGAAGAGAAGACGAGAGGATGGGCAGTCCTACAACATGCAAGCCGAGCACGTACCCAAACCGCCTGAGAAGCTTCAAAATTCACGTTACTGACCCGAAGAGTAGTGGTGGTGAGTAGTCAGGGAGAGGACAGAGAGAGCCAGAGAGGCTACAAACGACCAGAATCATAATGGAGCCAGCGCGGTTACAATGTTCGGAGGAAGCATGACGTGGTCTCCTGCCATTAGCAGTCTTAAGGAGAGGGTTTTGGATAGTGTAGTTCATGGTTGTTCACATGATATCTTCTTGGCACCCACGCAATTGCCTTGTCAAGGACGCTTTGGCCGGGAATGTGAAGCTGACCCAGAAGCTCCAAAAGTATGTCTCAGCCTTTGGGGCTTGGACGCTTTGAGGCTCCACGGGATTTCTGACCTCTCTCTGCCTCTCGAGATCGGATGTTAGATACCCTCTTAGCTCTTTCACTGCCGACTGCAACGAAGCTTGCCCATGCATGCCCATTTCGTCAAGACTTCCTGAGCAAAGAGCTGCCTTTAGCGCCGAGGTAAAGCGGGAAGACTTTCAGCCAGATCAGGCTGAACTTGAGATGCTGTGACGTTGCCGTGCCTTTCGAGCCAAAGAAGCTGCTCCGCTGCTCTTGAGGTGCGGAAGGTGTCGAATGCAGCCACGTCGCTGTGCATGTGGGTACGGGCCATGGACGTGTCCGGCGCTGAGAGCTGCTGGTAGCAAGGCCAAGCTTAGAGGCCCTAAAGGTCTGCTTTCGGGTAACGCGTTGTTAGGGCTTGGGATGCACGGTGTCGGTGCCTTAGGGCAATCCGACGGCTGCAACATGCTAGCATCAGAACGCGCACAATGATCAGTGCTCTGGTATTCGCAAACGTCACCCACGCCTACGGACCTGCGTACTCGCGCGTGGATTCCTGAAAGAAGGGCATCTGGAAGCAGGTACGCGCGCGTGGCTCGCTCCATCGAGCCGAAGAAGGAGAAACTGAAAGGAGCCGAGGCTGGGTACAGGGAGACAGAGAGGCGGTGGAGCGTTTTACGGCTCCCGTGCACCGGTGTGACTGCACATAGTCAGATGGTAGAAATTGGCCAGTGCGGCTGCAGCTCATCTGCACTACATGTGTAAAAGGACGCCTTTGCGACAGCGGAAGCAAAGTTGCAGGCGAAAAAAAAGGACGGGAGCAGCCAAAACTTTTTGAGGATTTAAGAAGCACACTGCAGGTCTGCAGGTGCAAGTCCAATGGATGTCAGCTACAAACCCTTTTTTCTACACCAGATTGCACCAGAGGAGCTCCAGGTCGTACAAGACAATGCCTGCTGCTGAGATAGCGGATTGCACGGCATCGCCTGTTGATGTCACGAGCCATTCTTGCTGTTTCCAGGTAGCTGCGCTGCAGCAGCAGCTCGCAAAAGCCAGGCACAAACTGTAGCAAAGTAATCGTGACGCCATCTGTGACTGTAGCTGACATGCGGGCAAGGAGCAAAGCGGAGAAGCTCGAGCAAGACGCTGAGACCTGCAAGGCCGCCAATCCGGGCTTCTCGTCATCTCGCAAGATCGCAAGATTCTAGAGCCGAAGCCCGGTTTTCAGCTCCAATGTTGGAAAGGTCCAGCTAACCCGAGCGGAGAAGCTGCTGTCCGGATTGGGCAACGAGCCAGGGCCTCGCTGCAGCGAGTTTTTTTTGCAGAGTCCTGCCTGCGGCTGCAGGTCTCTGTTACGCGGTTAGCTCCGGACCTTTGTGCGAAGGTCTGTGCGCTGGGATGCTGCTAGCCAAGTCCTGGAGAAGAACATCAAATTCGTGATGGGCTGCTTCCCCGGTCCTTTTGGTGAAGTCGGCCGCTGCCAGAGTGCCGTGCCATAGCGGCTTCGGAGAAGTGCGCTGCAATTAGAACCCAGCCATCAAAGTCGACAGGAAGCAGAACTTGGACGAGTCGCTCCGATGCTGACCTCAGTAAACTGAGCAAAGCAATGTAGTAGCATGAAGAGATTCGAGCCAACCCGCAAAGATAAGTCGATGCTTGGGTCCTTCCCGCTGTGAGGGCCAACAGCCACCCCTGCTCCGAAGGCGACATCGCCCTGGCCGCGGGCTTCATTGCCTATGCCGGGCCCTTCACAGCCTCCTTCCGGGGCACGCCCGGGGCCCAGCGGAGGAGGAAGCTTTGAACAGCTCGTTGCAAACACGATGCGGCGATGCGTGTGGCCGCGTTTCCGAGGCTGATCGCCCATTGGCTCGAAAAGGCGAAGGAGGCCTCTCAGAGCGGATAGTTGTCGATGTCTTGCGACATCGAGAGCCATCTCTCAGCCCCTTCTGCCACCCCGTCCTCACTGACATGGGCTCTCGGAAACAGCAGGAGCACTCAGTTTTGCTTGAACATGCTTGAACTTTCGAAGATGGCCAGAGAGCTCTGCCTGCTCATTAGCCAGTAGCCCCTCACCATGGCCGCCATGGCCAGGTGAATTTGACCGCAGACCCCGCTTGGAAGCCGCAGTCCAAGAAGGGTTTGGACTGTTTTTTTTCCGCAGGCGGTCTTCCTTCTGTAACAGGCTACCATCAAGGGCCCCGAATTTGCGCAGCTACTCGTACACTGCACATGCACTACGGGCAGTCCGAATGCCATCCTTTGCAGTGGGCTGTCGTGTCGAGTGGGAAATGTTGTTTGTTTTGGTGTTCGGGTCTGCCCAGTCCTATCAGGAGGCCACAATCGAGGTTTGGTTGGTCATTGTGCGGTGCACAAGACAAATTTCCAAGGGCTGACTAAGGTGTTCGAAGTCACTCGAAGTGGGAAACCGACTTCAAACAGAGGTTTTCTTGGCTTGCATTCGTGCCCCGTTCTACATTACATGATGCATGTCTGCAATTCAGCTTCTCAGAAGCATCTGTGTGCCTACTGGCCCTGCCGCAATGATTCCTGATGATGATGATGATGACGATGATGATGATTCTGCGTGAGTGCTCCAGTATAGTTACCGCTCTCGCTTATTGCCCGTCCTGCCATAGCGAAGCCTTTCGGTGCGAAACGCCAACACTTGTCTCCTCTTAGGCTGGCAGCTGCAAACCCAATAGCAAATCCGCATTTCTCAATGACTGGCCTTCGTCGCCCCAATTCACATGATAAATATGCCTAGAGACCAAGACCCAGCTGCAGAGCAGCTGACTATGCACGAGCGTGTGCGTGTGTGTGTGTGTGTGTGTGTGTGTGTGTGTGTGTGTGTGTGTGTGTGTGTGTGTGTGTGTGTGTGTGTGTGTGTGTGTGTGTGTGTGTGTGTGTGTGTGTGTGTGTGTGTGTGTGTGTGTGTGTGTGTGCGTGCGCGTGTTTCTGTCTCTGTTTGTGTCCGTCCCTGTGTCTGTCTGTCTCTATCTCTGGCTTTGTGTGCTTCAAGCTCTCCATGGGGCTGTCTGCCTAGAAACTCTGCCTGGTCCGACACAAGCTCCAACGGACGCAGCTTGACAGGTGTTCGGACACTCTTTGCGAGCCTGCAGAGATTCGAGAGTGGAACATCAAGCTGCTCGGCAACTCCTTCTCGTTTGGATTCTGAGCATCCTTCTCGCATTCGGCTGTGGTTCAACTCGGCCGAACTGAGGAGGCATAAGCATGAGAAATGGCTGAGGGCCTTGGGTATTCGGTTGCTTCGGCCTGTTACGATTGAAGTAATTTGTGTGCGGAATGAGACATGTTGCTGAAGTCTGTTATATCACAAGTAAGTTGTTGCAGTAGTTGTTGCTTTTGGACCCGATTCAGACCCTGGCCGAAGCCGGAGTCCACACATCCTATCATCACTTCGAACTCTCTCCTCAATCCGACAGCAAAGCCTCTTTTCAGCTCTTGAACTAATGCTGGAGCTTCAGGAATTTGCCGCGAGCACACGGAATCACGACATGTCTCACTGTCACTCACAGGGCTTAACGACATTTGTCAACTTGCAAGCGAGATTCTCAGGAGGTGTTCGAATTCAGGGTCTCCCTCCCAGGTCCTTGCCAGCTGACGACCTTTCTGTGGAGAACGGCATCCTGGTGACGCGAGGCTGAACCAAGCTCACGACGTACTTAATTACTTAAAGCACAAAGTCATGAGGTGCACATGTCCAAATTGCTCCTGCTGCAACACGACGACCACTGCCACTACCACTAACACGACTACTACGACGACTACCGCTGCTACTACTGCTACGACATACAACTAGTAGTAGTAGTAGTAGTAGTAGTAGTAGTAGTAGTAGTAGTAGTAGTAGTAGTAGTAGTAGTAGTATAGTAGTAGTAGTAGTAGTAGTAGTAGTAGTAGTAGTAGTAGTAGTAGTAGTAGTAGTAGTAGTAGTAGTAGTAGTGTTCTTACTTACTACTACTACTACTACTACTACTACTACTACTACTACTACTACTACTACTACTACTACTACTACTACTACTACTACTACTCCTACTACTACTCCTACTCCCACTTCTACTCCTACTCCTACTCCTACTCCGACTACTACGACTACTACTACTACTACTACTGCTACTACTGCTACAGCTACTGCTAAGGCTACTGCTACTACTAGGCCGCATCGGCCCCTCTGGCAAAGTAGTTCCATGTCGAAACTCCCTGGGTCCGCACGACTTACAAAGTATGCCAAAAAAGCGAGAAGTTGACAACACCGTATCCTAGGCCCCGCTGAGATTCATGTTCGGGCCAGGTCGCCGATGGCCGCTGATGATTGATCCACAGGGCCAAGGAAACCGCTGGATTCGTAACATGAAGAAGGCCACGCCACGGGATGCCACGGGAGACAGGGCGGAGCCGAGAGGTCCACGGGTCCGGGTTGCTTTGAGAGCCGGTGGAAAAAGCAAAAGCAAAAGCTTCTTCGGTATTTCCGCCTGTGGATGGTGTAAACTCAAAGTGACGGCTCACTCTCGTCAGACACCGCGATGTCCTGGTGACTGAGAGCAGCGCAGGACAGTGGTTTGGGCATCATCAAGCTCAGCACTCCCAACTTCCTGCGAACGGTGGAGACCTGTATCCGAGAAGGCACGGCAAAGAAGAATGGAGGTTCCAGACCAAGCATCAGTCACCTGTAACCGTAGTGTCCCTGGGTGCCTGACAGGCAACGCGATCCTGTTGGAAAACGTTGAGGAGGCCTCGCATGATGCAGGGAGGTTCATGTAAAACCTGCTCGTGCTGCTAGTATCACCTACTTCCGGAAGTGCGGAGGGTTGCAACTGGGCACGGGGCTCTTTGGTTGCGGCAGGTCTTCTTAGGCGCTTGCACCGATATGAATTTGACTGTGAGGTGCTGGATCCTTCCTTGGAGCCTGTGCTCCTCAAGCAGGCAGGCTTTTCTCCTCGAAGTGAGCAGCTTTGGGAATAAATTGAGCTGACGCACCACCTCGATACACTAGGAAGCCCCTGTCCCCTGCACAAGCAAGCGCAATCAGTGCTTCAACGACCTTGCAACCTGGTTCTGCGCATGGGCTCAAAGCTGGCGCGACACTGGAGGTCTTCAAAAAGGGCGGCCAGCTTCTGCTACGACTAGGCAGTGAGGATGTGTTCCGCACTCAGACGATACATCCGGCCTCGGGTGTTCTTATCAGTTGAGTGTGCTGCTTGCTTGGCCTTGCTAGGCTTTGTGCTGCATGGACACGACTGATGATGTCTACGTAGCACAGTCTAGCAATGCATCCAGCATCATCCAGCTCAGAATCGGTGCACAACACTGTGCCATACTTCTGCACGATCTGGAGATCACAGGCCTTACAATGAGAGCTTCCAGTTCTTCGTAACCACGAAAATGGCCAATCCGCACTACCTCCCCGAGATCTGCATCAAGGCGCGCTGAGCATGGGCAGAAAGTCTTGGAACATGTTGCGGAGGTCCCTCCCAAATGCCGGAACAGCATGAAGTTCTTCTGGGCAGCCCAGAATTCTTGTTTTTGATATCAGGTAACTGTCATCAACTTCACGGTGACACTGCTGGGCCTGGAGGTGGCAGGGGGGAGTGCAAGTGTGCAGCTCGTAGTGCTGGAGCAGATTTGCGAAGGCTCATGCCACAACCTCGCCCCGAGCTCCCGTACCCGTCTGCACCTTGTAGGCGTAATGAACTCCGCCCTGCACAACGTGCCGCCCTAGGATTAACTTAGTGGGCCTGGCCTCCCCAGTTCTATAGAATTCTCTGCAGGATCAGCTCGTGGCGGAGGTTGTGAAGAACGAGCGCCTGCCCCAGAGGATCCTTCAGCCCAGTTTCACACCGAGAGAAGGAGAAAACCAAAAGCTGCCGCTGCGCTCCACGCGGTTCCGCCCCCGGCCGCAGCTCTTGGGCCGCTCAGGCGCCGCTCCTTCACAAAAGAGACAACAGCCGCACCACACCCCTGACACCGCTGACGTGACGACACGCTCTCAGCGAGGACACGCTGACGCCGCGAGGCATCACCACACACATCAACGCACCGAAGTGCAGAGGCTTGGGAATGATATGCTCCTCGGCCCCACGGCGTCTTCGCTTTGAAGCTTGCCGTGCACACATCGCTGGACGAGAGAGACGTGCGATCGTGCGATGGCTGGAGTCTGGAGGCTGTGAGCCAGTTGGAGGCGCTTTTGCCGAGGCCAGGTGAAAGCCCAAGTTCGAGACGAGCACGAATGCACGAACATGGACTTGGGGATGCCTCCAACCTGCTCTCCGTCGGGCTCTCCGTGTTCTGATCTCCGCATCTGCAGCGATTGGTTTTGACCGCCGAGGTGCCGTAGCCGTGTAAGAATCACTTCTGCAGGACACCTCTCTCGGTGATAATTGGTGCACTTTCTCGATGTGGGCAGAGACTGCACTGCAATTTCAAGAGAAGCCCCTGGCCTTGGCAGAAGTGTTGTTTTGCATCGAGGTTTCAGTCAACTCCAGCAACAGCTTGAGACGTGGTCAGAAGTTTTGGCAGCGGTCTCTCAGGCGCCCAGACTTATCCGAGCTGCGCGCAGGGCTCGTGGTGCAGATCGCTGCAGACAAGGCGCGGGGCGGGGCCAGAGACCGACTCTTCGCTCCTGAGCTCCGGCACTGGTAGGCCGAGATGGACCGACTGGAGCAGCTGATTTTGAAGCTGCTCAGCGAGGCAGAGCCTCGCGGCCCCCCCGCGCGCTTTCCTTCCTTTACTGCAGCGTTGCGGGTCCGGTAGTCTGCAGGCTGGGGACGATCTTCTCTCCGACGACACCTTGATCGTTACCCTCGATCAGCCGGAACCTAATGAAGCCTCCCCATAGGCGTAGATTCGAAAGGTGCAGCAGCCAGTCTACTACCATGGACATTTCAAATTCATGGCTCGGCTAGGACAACATGACAACATGGTCTCGTGGAATACCCCAAAGTGATAATCGGGACCTGCCCCTGCCCCTGCCCCTGCCCGCCACCCTGCCTGCCCCGTACCCCTGCTGGCCACCTTGTGTTCTGAGCAAGCCTTGCAGTGTGTGTATGTGCGACTTGGGTAAGCAGTGTTTGATGGCCCTTGAGGTCGAAGAAGACCGGGGATGGTTGCAAGGACCTGGCGACCTGCCGCGTGCAGTGGCCACGTGCGGCTTTCTGTTGCGAATCGGACCGCTGTGGCAGGAGCGAATGGTCTCAGCCGAGCTGAGTATGAAGGAGATCGATGAGGCTTGAACCGCTTCCCTCGAGTGCTAGTGCTTTCTCCAAGAAAGACCAAAGAGGAGAGAGGCTTGAGATGCAAGAATGTCAGACTTGTATTGCAGGAGGCCTGTCAAAACGGAAGCCTCACCACAGCAAAGCCCTCTCCGACATACCGATATTTTGTTGGGAGGGAGAGGGGGGAGGGGGCCGTTACAGGCCCCAAGCCTTAACTTTCAGGTGCTGCCTTGAGCGGTCTTCAAGCGGTTTCGGGTGGAGAGGCATAGCATTTCCTGAAGGAGTTCGGGCGTCCGCATTGTGCTTTGAGGTTCCACTGGTCCTGCGTTGGAAACGGTTGGTTGTCTTGAGGGTCATGAGACTATATATAGAGTGAACCATGTTTTGATGCGCGTTGCCCTGAGCACCGACATGACATTTGCGGCCCTCTGCTGGAGGGTGGCCGCAGGTGATGTTCGAGATGGCCCAAACTTTGCAACTCCTTCCATGCTTACCCATGGTTGTATCTGCAGAATTCCCTGGCCTAATACATGTGGAGCCCACGGGAAAATATGGGCAACGATGCCGGCAAACAGTGCGAATGTGGTCAGCCTATGTCAGCCTGTAATATTTGGTGGCATGGGTCTAGGTGAATCGAACGTAGACTGGTTTAGAGCTTCGAAGTGAAGGATTTTAGGAAGTCGCTTTAGAGTTGACGGTTGCTCTCGGCGTGCGTGGGGCTGCGACTGGCGACATGAACTTCTCTCACGCCGCTGCTCGGATGTTGAATTGGGACACCTGTCAGCTTGCCTTACAGTGCATGGGTGCTGTAGCAACCTGAGTAATTTCCGGCTTCCATAGCACAAACAAGCCAAGCTGATTTACTTGTTGGCTTGAGCCAAAACTAAATCCTGAATCCAAGCCATAAACATGTCCCAATCCCAGGTTGCTTGCGCATCATGGATTCTGCTGGCCTTTGTGTTTTGGCCCATGGGCTGGATGGGCTCAATCTTCCGTCACGGTCGACTGGGCACTCTGTCAGTTAGTGCTGTACCAAGCTTGCAGCAACAATAAGTGCAAAATTAGACAGGAGAATAACAGTGATTACCGCGACTACCGGGTTCAGAGTCGGGGATAGGATCCAAGATTGGCGGTTCAACTATGCAGCTTCCTTGTGGCAAAGCTGTAAGTGCTGCGGTCCCTTTTATGCATCGCAAGCTTTTTTTGGTAGGATCGTAAGAACTTATCGCGTGCTTTGACATAGAGCTGTGGTAACTCCAGTGTAGTTTCGACGGAAGATGAAGGCTGACTTACTGGACGACACGATGTCTTCGTTAGCCAGGGGCCCCTAAGCGATGGGCAGACGTAGTGGCCAGTGGGACCCTTGGGGGTCTCCCGATAGATACACATGTTAGTGTCTGTATATATATATAATATCATATATATATATATATGGTAACCCCCCCCAAGAACTACCTACCCTCGTTTTTTGTATCGTAAATACCGCGCCAAACCAGCTTTTCCGGAAGGTCAGGATTCCGTATCTCTCATAGACTACCGAAATCAAAGTCACATTTCAAGAGAACGTGTCAGTCAACTCGCTCAGGTTTGACGTGAAGTCCGGATTCAGTATTTCTCAAAGACTACCGAAATCAAACTCACATTTCAAGAGAACGTATCAGTCAGCTCGTTCAAGTTCGACGTTTCGACGTGAGCACACGCTGCACAGCAACACTGTGCTAACCAACTTTTTCCTAGGGAAAAGATGGTTTTGGTGTGAAAACAAACTTTCCCTAGGGAAAAACAAAAAAAACATTTTTTGGGAAACTATTCGGCCGGACTCCAGAAAGATTGTTTTTTTGTTTTCCTAGGAAAAAGTTGGTTTTTCACACCAAAACAATCTTTTACCTAGGAAAAAGTTTGTTTTTCACTCCAAAACCATTTTTTTCCTAGGAAAAAATTAGTTTTTCACTCCAAAACCATTTTTTTCCTAGGAAAAAGTTGGTTTTTCACTCCAAAACCATCTTTTTCCTAGGGAAAAGTTTGTTTTTCACACCAAAACCATCTTTTTCCTAGGAAAAAGTTGGTTTTTCCAACCAAAACCATCTTTTTCCTAGGGAAAACAAAAAAAACAATCCTTTTGGAGTTCGGCCGTATAGTTTCCCCGAAAAATTGTTTTTTGTGTTTTTTTGAGTTTCACTAGGAAAAAGTTGGTTTTCCCCTCCAAAACCTTTTTTTTCCTAGGAAATAATTGGTTTTTCACGTCTAAACCATGTTTTTCCTAGGAAAAAGCTCGTTTTTCACTCCAAAAACACGGTTTTCTAAGGAGGAGTGTGCCTTTCATTTGTTTGCGCGCGTTACGAACAAGTGTTGCCTTTAAGCTTAGAGTATTCTTATTACTGGGATGCGATTCCGCCAACATTAATACTTTACAATATACTGGGCAGTAACCAAGACAATATTCGGGTCAACTTTGGGGTCGATAGGGAGCCGGTTATCACAGCTATGGCTTGATGCTTTCTAGCTGACTGAAGTTGTAAATTAAATATTAACTATCAGTTGTAAATTAAATATTAACTATCGGGGTCAAATTCTGTGTGGTACTAAGCCTACCATGGATGGCCTTAGGGCGGCTGTCATGGCGAACATTACGGTCACCATTGACATAACCGCGAATGACAAGGATATGTTTAGGGTTGATGTTGTTTGGAAGCAGGAGTCAGCTAATGATCTTCGTCACTATGTTGGTACCTAATACAGGTTTAACCTGGTTCTTTACATTTATGTGTATATAGACACATAAATGTACATACCGCAAACGGGCAAGTCCGACAGCAAGTCTGACAGTGAGGAAGGGGGCGCCATGTACTATATGTTGAGGTAAACAAACAAATAATGGTATAACGCCTAAAAATCTAAGGGCCATCCTTTGGGGAACACCAGAGCGAAGACAGCAAAGATCGCGGTTCTTAATGGAATCCGTTTCGTGCTTAGTTTAATATTAGCATGAATTTGACGGCAACCGTTGAAGCAAATGTTTGGGCAGTACTTAGCTTACATGTATTAATATTAACAGCAACTAGAAATGGGGATGCCATGGCTTCTAACTTCGGAGACTTGAATGGGAACCCACAACTACATCTGGATGCACTAACTTGTTGATGAGGCCAATGGCCATTCTGGGGGTTGCAGTTGAAGGAAGTATCCGGCACAAGGAACAGCTTATGGGCAATATTAAGTTCGCGAGTAAGGTCCATCTTGGGGGGACGGCAATATCATTACTATCAGGGGACCTGTCTAGCTGATGTATGTGATTGTATTAACCTTGTATTAACCATCAGCTAGGCATGAGAGTTGATATGGGGATGTATACATTTTGGGGTTTCAAGTCGACATATCATGTTAATCCATTCGAACTAAGACGTGCACCATTTGTGGGTGGGCATGAAGTGGAAGACTACTGTCACCATCGGCGCCCATGTAAGGTCTAATGGCAGGGATAGTCTTAGGATGTTGTTGTTTAGGAATAGGAGTCAGTCAATGCTCACGGTCATTCATACGTATTGCTGGGGCTTGGATTTGAAACTGTAGTGAAGGCTACGTAGGGAGCTAAGGCTCGTGCCCGTATTGAGCTTCGGGTATTCCGACAGACAGGACTTTCATCGTTGGGAAATCATATGCCAGAGTATCTGTGAGAAGGGTCACAACAATTGAGACTGAAGGCGGCTGCCGATATACATATGCTGTCCCCTCCGAACCTCAAAATCTAACACTAAGCCTGGATCATAAATAGAAGCCTAAACCTACGAGGATTGCTGGCATTATCGCGGCACCTCCGCGGTAGTTCTTCGGGGGGGGTTAGCATATATATATATATACATATGTGTTTGTGGGTGTGGGGGTGGGTGTGTGCAGAGCTGGTCGATATACCCAGGCGATTTGCGAAATGTTTCAGCTGCTGACAAGCTGCGAAGACGTACCAGCAGCCCAACCGGGCATATTGTTGCATGCTTGATCACTGGCAGAACCCGTGCAGGCGAGGTCGGCGGAATTCAGGGTTACATGGCAGATGTGACTGCCCAAGCTGATCTCTTTGTCTGCACCGATCCGGAAGATGCTGGCGCGATGGAACTTGCAAACTTCTCCAACCTGGTGTCCTACAGAACATCAGGTGCGGATGGCGGCGACCGGTCCGATCTGAAAGGAGTTAATGTTACTATGGCACAGTGGTGGCGTTTGCAACAGTGTTGGAAACTCGTACAAGAGCACGAGGAACGCCACCACTTCAGGTACAGCTTCTACATGAAAACACAACCCGACTGTGCCAGATACAATGCATGCTATCCATGCTTAGACACATACAAGGCCGGTCTTCACAAAGCCATGTGCAAGGCTGAGTTCCATGCTCACATGTCATGTTTGAACAACAGGCAAACACAAGACCCTGAAGCCAAAGCAGCAGCTTCTGCCGCAATCTGTAGGCGGCACTCAACAAGCATGGCGCTGGATTGGACAATGTCTTCTTTGCCAACAGCGACCATGTCTTCGGCGGCTCGCGTCGAGGATTCGAACGGGCAGCGACGCTGATGTCCAGGATTGAAAGCGATTACTTCCGCAAGACATTGACGACATACTATCCATTGGATTGGGACTTGGTGCTGCGTTCAGAATGGAATGGTCAGTTGCACTGGGCGGGCATTGTGTACCCGCGTGATGTGTTTGATGATCCTCAGCGTCTTGCCTGAACGGACCTGCTGCATCTTGCAGGCCAGGTTCCCAGGTCCAACCAGGTTCTGAGGACGCAGGCAGCCTTATCATAGGAGATGGTGCTCGGTACACACTCGGCGCCCAAACGAGCACACGCCTTGTCGCGAAGTGCAGGAATCCTAGTCCCTAAACACTTTCATCCGAAAACCCTACCACTGTCAGGGCAAACTAACACTTACTCTGTGGATCTTCATTACATTGAGGCTGACCCGGCAAGATTTGCGATAGAAGATGGAACCTGCTTATTACCCATGAGCAGGTGTACAAACATCACAAAAGTGCACTCTCCTGATTCGATCTCTGACTTGATGGCCCTTCCTTGCTGAGGCACTGCTGCAGTCATCAGGATCTGGAGAAGAAGCTGGCAAAATTTAAAGAGTTTGATAAGAATGGCATGCGCGTGGATGGCAAAGTGTGCAACTTGAACGGCGAGTGTTCACGGGGGCCGAATGGCACGCATGAGGGTCTCAGCTCTTACAGGTACGCTCCGGACAGGGTGTCCTTCGATTCCGAGGTATCTTTCCTCCTTGACATGCTGCGAGGTGGGATCGAGATGCACGAACTTCGCTCGTTATCCAAAAACCTGACGATTGCTGAGCACAATCGAACAGGTTTGTACCCAGTCCTCAGCCCTTCCGGACATAAAGTTGCATGCACCTCTGGCGAAAATGGAAACAAGTCTTGCTTTCTGGTGCCGGTAATCGTAAGTCTGTGAAGCTGTTGAAGCTGTACGAAAACCCCGAAGATCAAGATGCTCAGTTTAGGTATTATTTCTGGCAAAATTCGCGGCAGCGACCGCAAGACTTTCGATGACAAAGCCAAGGCTCAAATGAAGGCGGTTACAGCAGGCGCAGATCTCTTTGTATGTGCTGACCAGGAGGACAAAGCCCCTGATCCCTGAGCCTGAAACCCTACATGACCCCTGGGGCTCGGAGGCTGAGGGAATCTCGAAACTTTCTACCGTAACTGTAGTTACAACTTTGGGTAGCTTAGTGTTCCCCGAACCTCCTGGGCCTCGGAGACTATATTATCATATAACCTCACTGTGTACAGCCCGACCGAACCCCAAACCCTGTGTAAATGAGGTAGATTATGATCTTCATAGGGGCTTATAGGAACTAGGGTGGCGATCCGAATAAGTGGCATTATCGGTTCTTCGTCTTGCGGGAGCAAGAGTTCATCCTTGCGCTCACATAACCTGATCATGAGGACCGCATTGAGGAGCATTTTCGGAACTTTAGCAACCTCGTGCTGTACAGGACGCGAGCAGGGATTTGGGATGTAGTCATGCTCGAGGGAGACAGTAGTCTCAAGTACACAGGTGTCTCATTTTCAACGCTGTGACGAGATCTTGTACCATAGGCTTAATGGACTTCAGGACAGCGGAGGATGACGGGGGGTACAAGGCAGGTTGTCAAAAGAATGATCCCCGCAGCAAGGTTTTCGTTGCAGTTGGAGGGGTGATCATAACGTGTGCTGGGATTGCACACAACACTTTCATTGTGGAGGGATCATAAAGGGAATCATAATGTTATTCGTTTCACCCTCTTCAGCAGGATTTAGGGTTCAGGTTTCCAGGTGGCGGGCGTGAGAGAGTGTTCCCAATACCCCAAGATAGACCACAATATAGCATAATCCTTATGATAAAGACCGTGGAGTGGGCCTTGCAACCTCATGGCAGGGTCGAGGTCGCCGAGGTCTCAGGGTGAGGGATTCAAAGGGGTTCAGGATTTCATGATATTGAGGGCTTTGTTGTTCTGGGAGTAATGATGCTTGGTGGCCCCCGACCAGGCGGATTTGAAGAACATCGATCAGCCTATGCGATATCATGAGCCTGGCACGCCGCCGGGCCAGAAGTCCATACAATGGTGGCGCTTGCAGCAGTGCTGGAGGCTTGTGCAGCAGTACGAGGAGCGCTTTGACTTCAGGTACCTCTGGAGACCTTGAACACTTTTGTTTTATTGACATGCTTGTGCTGAGAAGTACAGTAAGTGCAACATTACTACCCAATTTTTCCTCGGGGTTCCAAGTGCAGCGCCAGGTACAGCTTTTATTACAAAACGCGGACAGACTGTGATACGCGTGGGGGCTGCTACCCGTGCTTGGGCACGTATGAGGCGGGCAGAATCCTTTGGAGCCTCGATGCGACACACACGTTGAAATTCATGTTTGTGGTCATGATCTGATGCCCTTGCCATCATGGACCATCCTTGGCTCGGCCGCTGCTCCTACTACTACTACCACCGCTGCTGCTGCTGGTGCTGCTGCTGCTGCTGCTGCTGCTGCTCGCTGCTGCTGCTGCTGTTGCTGCTTGAAGCAGCACTGCAACGTAATATCTGACAGAATTAGCATAGGGTTTTGGAGAAAGTGATACGTCAAATGGACAACTACAAGCGTGTCAGCCGTCAGGCGGCCACCACAAAGTATGGTGCCAACTTGGATGAGGTTTTCTTTGCCAACAGCGACCGTGTCTTTGGCGGTTCGCGTCGAGGATTCGAACGGGCAGCGACGCTGATGTCCAGGATTGAAAGCGATTACTTCCGCAAGACATTGACGACATACTATCCATTGGATTGGGACTTGGTGCTGCGTTCAGAATGGAATGGTCAGTTGCACTGGGCGGGCATTGTGTACCCGCGTGATGTGTTTGATGATCCTCAGCGCCTGACCTCAACAGGCTCTTGTGACAACGCTTTAAACAGCAGTTGCAACGAGGTCGGTCAAGATAGTGTAATGCTGTAAATCTACCGCGCCGTTCGAGATTGGAATGGTTCATATTTAACGCTTCGCGTCGTCCGCCTCGGCCCGGCCGTACTTGAAGCAGGTTCGCTGTTTCGGAAATCAACAGGTAGGTCACGCAGGTGAGGTCTTGGCTGAATGAGTGCACGTTCTTCAAAGTGTCTTAAATGTTAGTATGTGTTTTGATGCTGATGCTGTGAGCAACAATCCCACGCGAAAGGTGGCGCATTCCTTGCCATCCTGTAGCCGTTATTATAAAAAGCGGCTTACACTTCTCACTAATGTTGGAAGGGGCATGGGGAATCAAGCTTTGCAGCAATGTACAAGAGCCCCAGAATTCCCAGGCTTTGACATCAACTTCACGAATGACGTAAGCTAGCCTGTCTTGCCTCGCCGCAAGGAAGCGACGAGGGAATGGTGAATTGGGAGTGGGGGTGGGTGGCGGGGCGGGTTGGAGCAGGTGAGGGGGGGGGGGGGGGGGGAAACAGCAAATCTTTGGGGGAACCTCTGACCGCCTCGGCCGGGCCGCCGATGGTGGGGGGTCGCCAAAGTTGTGGGTCCCTTTTCGGGAATCTCATGAAAACTCGGGGCAAAACTTGTTCTTCATTGGGGACTCCGCACTTCAGTGCTTCCGCATTATTGGTTATGCTATGAAGACATGTATTGGACGACCTGCCGAGCTTCCGTGTCATGGAAGGCAATGAAGGGCCGTCTTGCGCGAACTCCATTTCGACACCGCAGGTTTTAGTCGGGTCGTCCTTCAGAAAAAGTGATGAATGATTTCCACGACTTGAATATGTCGCATACTCCCTCTGTGATCTGTACTCTGAAAGACCGCAATGCAGAACCCACTACTTCAAATTGATTAGATCCCGAAACGCACAGAATATCACCTTGCCCACCTCTTTAGTTCGTCCCTTGCTGAGGCATTGCTGCCACATCACGTATATCAAGAAGAGTCTGGCGCGGTTGAAAGAGTTTGACAAGAAGGGCATGCGTGTGGATGGCAGAGTGTGCAACTTGAAGGGCGTCTGCTCAAAGGGTCCAAACGGGACACATGAGGGTCTCAATTCTTACTGGCATGACCCTGACAGCATGCAGTTTGCTTCCGAAACGTCATTCCTCCTTGACATGCTGCGAGGTGGCTTGGAGATGCATGGTGTTTATTCTTTGGCTGACAAGGGTTTGAGCGAAGTCAAGTGCAGCGGGCCGGCGGTGTGCTAAAATGGGGCCTGCGTCTTCCATGTAGAGCCTGTCGAAAACGGAACGGGGTTGTTTTCCGCAGCCTTTCAAAACCTATATAAACCCTGATAAACAGCCCAACAAAGGCCAAAGCTAGCTCTGGGAGGCCACAAGACAGCGCAGTTTGAGACCTTGCCGAAGCTCGTAAATTTCCACTGTGTATGGCTTGGGGCGGTTTCGGGTTTTGGGTGCTGTACGAGCTCAGCCCAAATCCACCCCTCCAAGCATGGCTGGGCTTCAGCTCAGGGCCTGACACGATCAGCCTATCAGCTCCGCCAGCTCCGAGGGATCTCGATGAAATCCGGCAAAGCAAGTTGACTTGTCTGAGGGACCCGCTGCAGGGACTAGCCCGGCACAACAATGGACGGCACCCAGTCCCCGACTGCTATACTTCCCACTAGCAGGAGCCTTAAAGCTGCAAAGAAGCGAGATAGGAGAGCACTTGGCGCTATGTGGCCAGGTGACGGAAGTCCTGAGGCCCTGTGCGACGAGGGCTTCGATCATTTACTTCGTCGCCTGAGCCCTGGCGCTGCCCACGTTCCACATATTGCTCATTCCTCACATCATGGCCGTTGCCATGCGGCTAACCCTTGCTTTTTGTCGGTGTTACATGCCTTTCTGGTCGAAAGCTCCGCTTTTGAAGGTGGCCGACCTCGCCAACATCGACCCCATGTGTCCCTGCCGAATCGGAGGGGTTTATTCCCCTTAATCGCAAAGCAGTTTCCCAGAAAGGGTCGCGGACTGCCTTCGATCAGGGTAGCATGCATTTGTCCATGGCGGCTTCAGCAGAAAGCAGTGCTGCTCGGTGACATGCGAAGCAACCCCCGAACCGGGTGAAGGTATCAGTACAGCTTGCAGTTCTTCACGAGCCTCTTTCAGCAGAGACTGGCTGCCAGCCCGACGGCAGAAGACATCAGCGAGTGCTCCGGCCATGCATTCAGCTTGTTTCGTCAGCAGCGGGGCCGGGGGCCGCACCCCATCTCAAGTCACAGTTAGTCGCGGTGAGGGCACCCTCGATGAAGCGCACGGTGTGCTTTTATTACACTTTGTTCCCAGACGTGAGGGTACCTTGTTGACGATGTTTTAGTTGGACTCTGCTTATCGGTGCAGCCTATCGAAGGCATTTGCAAGTCTTAAGGGGCCAGTGGCAGGCTTTCGGACAGGCGATAAATCTTTGAGACACCCCTAAACAGTGTGAAGTCGAGCTGTGCACTTTCTGATTCGATGGTTTTCGACAAATCGGTCAGAAGGCTTTGCCGTGAAGCCTTTGGAAGGTTTAAGAAGTGATTGGAGGGCGTGTTGCAGGCTCAATGCCTCCGTGCGTTTGCTTCATGTGCAGCCCCTGAACTTCCAAATCCAGCCCCTCTTGTTCCTTCGTGTTCGAAAAAATCAAACGAGAAGAGCACCGCAAGGAATTTTGGCAACCCAAGGTCCGGATACCTTCTATTTCTCATTGTCAATCTGCGCGTGCGTGTTCTTCTGGTTTTTTTCGCGCGGCTGACCGAGAGGTTCAATTTCTTTGTACAGGGTTCCAGTTTCTGATCCCCTGTCCCCAATGACAACTGGCCAGGCGCATCCACATCATCATCCAGGACAGGCGTGTGCTGGTCCCCATTCCAATCGCCAAAGATAACGGTGAGCATATGCATAGACACCGCTACGCTCGCAAGTGACAGCCCGGGCACTCTGGCTTCGTAATCTTGTTCAAATCCCCATGTGGCCGACCAGAATTGCCAAAACATTCCCGAGATCAGGTTGCTTTGGAAGCCCTTCTCTTCGAAGCCTGTCCGACGGTTGATATCACGACTTCTTTCGCCAATTCTTCCGGAGAGGACTTCACCCAGTTCATCTACACAAAGATTTGCATGGGCTTGTTCGAGGACTCGAGTGTGCTTTGCTGCTGTTGGCACGTGTGTCGGGGTCGTTAGCGCTGCAGCACGAGAACGTTTGGACCCGACGGACCCAGTCGTCTTTTTTTGTTGTTCTTGTGGTTGTGATCCTCGTTATTCTTGTGGTTGTCTTGGTAGTCGTCGTCGTAGTAATGGTACCTTTTAAAGTGTTGGTACTCGTACTGGGTCGTCGTCGTCGCCGCCGCCGTAGCAGCCGCAGCAGCAGAAGTAGTGGAGCAGCAGCAGCAGCAGCAGCAGTAGCAGTGGTAGCAGTAGTAGCAGTAGTAGCAGTAGTAGTAGTAGTACTACTACTACTACTACTACTAGTACGAGTACGAGTACTAGTACTAGTACTAGTACTAGTAGTAGTACTAGTACTAGTACTAGTACTAGTAGTAGTAGTAGTACTAGTACTAGTACTAGTACTAGTACTATGGTAGTGGTAGTGGTAGTCGTAGTCGTAGTCGTAGTCGTAGTAGTACTAGTACTAGTACTAGTACGAGTACTAGTAGGAGTGGGAGTGGGAGTGGGAGTGGGAGTGGGAGTGGGAGTGGGAGTCGTCGTCGTCGTAGTAGTCGTCGTAGTAGTCGTCGTAGCAGTAGTGGTACGCATAGAACCAGTGATTGTAGTACCAGTAGTACTAGCAATACTATTCTAGTACTGGTACCAGGACCAGTCTAACCCTTGTAAAACCACCACGCGTAGAGCCACCACTAGTCGAGCCACTAGAACATTAGTAGCACTGGTACTACCAATCGTACTGTTCTAACTGGTAGCAGTAGTTGCAGTCGCAGTGGTAGCAGCATCAGTAGCAGTCGCAGTAGCAGCAGCAGTAGCAGCAGCAGCAGCAGGAGGTAGCGGTAGCAGCAGCAGTCGTCGTCGTAGTAGTAGTAGTAGTAGTAGTTGTAGTTGTAGTAGTAGTAGTAGCAGGAGTAGTAGTAGTACTGTAGTAGTAGTAGTAGTAGTAGTATAGTAGTAGTAGTAGTAGTAGTAGTAGTAGTAGTAGTAGTAGTAGTAGTAGTAGTAGTAGTAGTAGTAGTACTGTAGTACTGTAGTAGTCGTGTCGTGGTGGCAGGAGTCGTGCTGATGGTGGTGGTGGTGGTAGTGGTGGCGGTGGTGGTGGTGATGGTGGGATTTCTCGTCGTAGCAGTAGCAGCAGTAGTTGTCGTAGTAGTAGTTGCATTAGTCTTAGTAGCAGTAGTAGTAGTAGTAGCAGCAAGAATCAGCAAGAGCAGCAGTAGCAGCAGCAGCAGGACTAGATACAGCAGTAGTCACCACATCGCTTGCGTGGCAGCAGGTGCATCTGCCAACAACAAGGCAAAGCTACGCCCACTGCTGTTGCTGCTACTACTTCGGCTACGACTACTCTGCTACTGCTGCTACTACTACTACTACTACTACTGCCACTAGTACTCTACTACTACTACTACTACTACTACTACTACTACTACTACTCCTACTACTCCTACTACTCCTACTACTACTACTACTACTACTACTACTACTACTACTGCTACTGCTACTGCTACTGCTACTGCTACTGCTACTGCTACTGCTACTGCTACTGCTACTGCTGTCTCATGCGTGAAGAACTCAGTGCTTGCACACTTTTGTTCTTGGTGGGTTGCTTTCAGCGTTGCCGGTGTCTATGGTGCTTTTGATGTATTTGCCAGTCCTAGGTATTTGCAATACTGTTCATGCTATTTGGTCGCTCTTCGTTTCGGGCTCAGCATCAGCACCTGGATCATTTTGAAGGTGTCCTCTCATTTCTCCTTTTTTTTCACCAATATCTGTACTATGTCCATGCGCGCATGCAATTTCAATCTTGTTCTCAGAACACGCCGTCTGGAACGGCATGTCACAATTGTCACAAACGAGGTGGTAGAATATGGCCGGGAACCACCACTGCTGCCATCATCATCATCGTTATCAGAAGCATCAGCATCAACACAATCACCATCTTCATCGTCATCGCAGAGTGTTCACGAAGTTCGCCCACGGTTTGAAGCAAGTCTGAATAAAGCAAAGGAAAGTACTCAAGTTTAGCAGGCCGCAACCGAAACCTGTGTCCTTCTGCGCATTGCTTCCCTACGTGGCACCCGCCAACAGCCCAGAGACAAGAATGCCAACAGGACCACAAGCTGCTGTATTCCTTCATGATCTGCAACCGATGCCTGCGCCATGAGGTCAGCCATTTCCGTTCTGACCTGCTGACCTGCCAGTGCTTGTGCCAAGCTGCCCACAGGTCCATGCTCAGTTCATGCACAAGCAGCGCATCACCCTGCAGGACAGGAAGTGCTCAGCATAGGAGCCTTCTGTTTGAGCTGCCTCTGGCACCGGCTCCGGCTTGACTGCGAGCTGCCGCCAGGGCACCATGGGCACCATGGGCATTTGGCATGTAAAGTCTCAGAATCTCGAGGAGTGGAGCTTCTTTCTACGCGGCCTCGAGGTCCACAGCCCAAGAGAAGTCTGAGCTGAGCTGATGTCAAGCCCCAAATCCCCTCCGACTGTACTAACGCTCTTCTTGCCTGCGTCTTCAAGATTGACCTGAGGGTGCCGTTCCTCGTCCTCCCTATGACTCTTCGGTTTCCCAGCATCCTCAGTTATTTGTTTTGGGAAGTGTCCCTGATCAGCATCTTCACAGCATCAAGGACATCGTCATCATCAGTGCTGTCGTGATCTCACCGTTGTCTTCGTCGTCGGTGTTCCGTGAATCTGCAGAGGCCGGCAAAGGCATTATCGATGACACACTGACGCAAGCAGTTGAGCCGTCGCTCGCCCAGCAGGATTATTGCAGGAAGCAAGGTACAGCGTCCTTCTGTCATTCTACAGTAGCGAGTGATCGAGTTTTACAATGTTCCGGAACAGTCAAGGCCAGCTGCAGCTACCATCATAAAAGAACGCGGGTTGTGGTGTGGCGGGCTTTCCGGGGTGTCAGGAAAAGGGAGATGCAAAGATCACGGTTTTGGCACAGATGCCGTCGTGAATCGGCATCTTCCGTGTCTACAGCTGATAGACACCAGATCCGCTGCTTGTCGAGGCTTGAAGGCTGCTTTTAGACTCTAGTTTAGACATCCCGAAGCCTCGAGCACAAGACGGCTTTGCTTTGAATGAAAATCGAGTTCCCGTAGGCTTGGATTCGGTCAGTGCCTGATGGCATCCAAGCCCTTGAAGTGTTGAGGCCTGCCTGGATGACGGCACAAAGCTACCGGCAGCTTGTTGGCATTCAAAAGCAAGGAGATTGAAAAGAGAGCAATGCAAAATCTGCGCATGTCTTCACAGAGAGCTACTCCTCAGACGGAGTGATGGAAACAAGTAGGAAGGTCGGCAGCTTTCGTCGACGACTTTTCAGCGCAGTCGGATAGACTCGGATGGTTTTGTCTAAGGAAGATGCTGGTCTTGGAGCAGTTGACTCTGAAAGCTGGCAGCGAGGCAGGGGCCCAAAGGGCCAGGGCTGGGGCCGCCGCTTTGACATTCTCAGGTCTTTCAAGGCTTGGCCAAGGACATGTTCACACCGGCGTGGCGGCCTCAAGACTCAGAGACCCGCATCTTGACTCTAGATTTCTAGATCCGGATTAAGCCTACATGAGGCATTGCATAGGAAAAGACTGTGACTTCTGACGGCGGTTGGGAAATGGCAGTCAAAGGTGTCTTCAAGCTTGCAGCGCTGACGAAACATGTCTTGGAACTCCCCAACACAATGTTGGGTGGACGGGAGCCTCCCTCCATGCCGTGGACTTCTAGGCAACGATTCGAGGCCGCTGATGGGCCACCCCATGTAAGTGTATAAAAGCGTGTTGCAGGACAAGATCTGCGCAGGTTCAGGTTTTGCTGGGCCGGAGTCGGGAAAAGATCCCAAAAGCCAAAAGCCCTGGCTTGGCTCACGCAAAGGTGGGAGAACTTCGGCACGGACGATCACATGGCTGGCCGGAGCCTGCCAGGCACTACCCAAGCTTAATTGCCGTTCCGCGGGAAGACTCGAAGCAGTGAGTGGCAGTACATGTGCACCCAGACCCTTGCTCATGTTGACGCCGCAGATTCTGTGAGGCATGTGGGCAGAGAAGCTGACACCCTTCCAGCAGCCACTTCGTGCCAAAGGTCTTTGCAAGCACAGCTCTTCTGACTGTCTGCATAGTCGACATGTGGGGTTGAAGTTAGGGCTGAGGCAAAGACACACGTTCTCTTGCAGCTTTAGCGATCTTCTCTTGTGCGGGCGGCTTTAACTTTGTGAGATCTCAGGCTGCTTGTCATCAAGCGCTGCTCTCGGCTCCGGTGCACTCACAGCGCATCTGTCGGCTGAGGGCACCACACTTCAAGAGGGAACATCTCGGGCGCAAGCACACGAGTGAGAAGAGGCTTAAGAGACTTTAGGCCTTTTCACCTCCGCCGAAAAGCAAATCGGTCTGCGAATGCCGGAACACTTTATGTAACACCCTTTCTGTTGCTAGGTCGCTTCGGGAGAACTTCCTGCAGCTGGTGTTTGCCTGAGCAAGACAGCAAAGCAAGCATACCGTTGTGGAGTCTGTGGTACATGATGGCACAGGTTAGCTGGAGCTTCTAGGTGTCATAGTTCGAGCAAGCGCAAAGCCGTGTGCCGTGCAGCGACTCTAAAGGCTGCGAAGGCGGCAGAGCTTTCATCCCGATCGCCGTTGGAGCCGAGATGGAATGCACAAAAAAGGGGAAGCATGGCTCGAAGAGGGGGCTCCGAAGAGCTGCGCATTGGCACCGCCCCGCATGCCTGGACCTCCCGCTCCAGCGGTGCACTGCCAGCACGGATGCCGCGGGCATCAGAATGACAGACGAGCAGAGCACTGCTTCGGGGGCTCCAAACGAGAGGCCAGCCGCCGCAGAGCGTCGCAGCGTGTCGCTGAGGTCGTGCGAAACTTTGTCGGAGCAGAGCTGGGAAAGCACTACACAGTCTCCCCCGACTTCGACCTCGTTGGCTGTTTCAAGGAGCGTTTTTGCCCACAGCTTCCAAAAGGGGCACAGAGACCCATGCAGAAGTCAGACTAGCTGAAGCCTTGATGCATGAGCTATGAACCAGACGGCTTGCGAAGGACTCCAAGAAGACCATGCCCCTAATCTTTGTTTTGCTTGCGCCTCTGTTGCTTTTCTGCGCTCGGATCTGCATTGACCTGCCTAGCCTTAGTGCTTGAATCGAGCCCAGAAGAGTCCCCCAAATTGGGTAGCCAACTGACAAATGCTACGTCTCGTCTTGGCTCTCCACGTGATCCCAAGTTGTCACGCGGGAGAGCCCAGGTCTGCCGGCGCTGACCCAACAGACTACCTGGTGAAGCTTGCTAAGGATTTCGAGTACGAGGACTCTTTCTTTGCAGGCTCAGGCTTCTCCCTGCTTACTGCTTTGAACTCGGAGAGGAGCGGCTGCACTTCATCTCCCTGGGGCAAGGTCAAGGTCAGAAGGCCCGCCGGCCCCCGGACCCCCGCCGGGCCTCTGAAGCTTTTTGTCTGCTCTCCTTTGGCGCTCAGGCTGAAGCCCTGATCAAGCATGGCCAAGAGACAGGCAAGGGCGGCGAGCCGGAGTCGCGGGTCCTTCTCTGGGATCCTTTCTCCGGGTGCCTTGAGGCGATTGGGTTTGCCTCCAGAATTGCCATCTGGCAGCCAGCTGGATGCCAACGCTGGAACGCATTCAGGACTGGGAGACTAGGACGGCCACCCATGGAGCCCACAAGCTAGGCTTTGATGCTCGTTTCCATAACTCTGAAATTACTGTGAGGGCCCCGCATGCTGTGCCATGAAGACAGGAAACTTGAAAGGAGTCCGGCTGAAACGGAGCAAGAGGCCTCTGAATGTCTTAGGCGCCCGGAGGAAAGACGAAACTTCCACTTCATGACTCCATGACATTCCATGACGTCAACTTATTTAGGGCTACTGCACAGGAAATGCAGGATCCTGACAGCATTGACGACATGTGCGCCTATGGCTTCTGGTTCTTTCTTGCATGTCTCTTTAGCCTGAGTTGCTCCTTTGTCCTTAGCGTCACGATGTGCGATCAACACCATCCCAACAGCAGTTTGTCACAATCTGCACGTGCACCATACTCGTCGGGGCAGGTACCGCCTGTGGTTGACCTCGATGCCTTCACCAACGTTTCCGGTTCCAGTGCTGCAGGGCGGCCAGGGCCCCTGAGCGAGGGGGAAAGGGTGCCGTCCAACCACATAGGGTCTTCACGTCCACTACCTGTCTTTCTGCTGTGCCGCCTAGGCATCAAGATCACCAACGAGCCGCCCAAAGGCCTCCGGGCCAACCTCACCCGAACCTTCCAGGAGAGCTCGGATGCGAAGGAGCACTCCCGGTCGTTTCCTTGCACTTTTGAGCCCTTCCGAGGACATCACGCCTGAGATCTACGAGGGCTGCACCAAGCCCCGGGAGCCTCTTCGCCGATTTGGATTCGAGTCAGCAAGGCGACACCGTTCGGCCCAACGCAGAGCCACCCGATGCGCCGAGGTTCAAGAAGCTTCTGCCAGACGCACAGCGAGTGCACAGTGAGAGTGGCACGGAGCCCCTAAAGACGTAGACTTTTGCCCAGCAACCGGCAAGGCCGGCAAGGCCTTGCCGTGTCGAGGGGGGAGCCGACTTCCGCGGCGCCTTTCGGCTCGAAGGCGGACTTCCGCGCGTGACGCATCAAAGAAGCAAAGGGCCTCAGCGCGGCCTCAGCAGCCAGTCAGCAGCGGAGCGACAGAGCAAGCACTGGAACGCGCACAGGCGAAGCCGCAGGCGCAAAGCCGCCCAAGCCGCAAGCGCAATCTTCGAAAGTTTTTTCAGGTCCTCCGAAGGCCTAGAGTAACCACGACGGGCCACGAGCGAATTCGAGCCATGCGCTGCTTGGAGCTCGAGGAAGCAACCCACCCCCAGGCCTTGGCAGCGAATCGGCGAACGGTTCGTTTGGTCTTTGGAGCTGTGAGTGGGAGCTCTTTTCGGTTACACGGCTGCGCAGAGTCCACAGACGGTGAAAAGCCCGGCCTGGCCCAGTTCCGTCGTCAGGAACGGTTGTGCATGCCGGATGAAGAGGCGCCTTCGGAGGCCGAGGCAATACGCTTTTGAAAGTTTGTGCTTCTGCAAGTGTCAGGGCCTATAGCTACTGCTGTGGATGAAGATCTTACATACGGAACTCACGCATGCACTATGTGTTTCAGCCGGTCCAACCATTCCAAGGCCCTTTGGGGCAAAGAGTAGTCATTCTTACTCTTTCCTGTTATTTACGAGGCACCTGGACATGTTCAGGCCCCTACAGCCGATGTTGGGTGATGATGGGCTGTCGTTGAAGACAAAGACGCCAACCGCCGACCTTGCTCTTCGCCGTGTTTTCCGTATTTGCATTGTGATTGGCCAGCTTCCAGGCCTCAAGCAGCTTCTCGCCTATGCACAGTGAGCCCTAGTTCCACGGTTAAGTGGTAGTGGTAGTTCTCCAACACAAAGGGTCGATTTATTTCGGTGCAGGCACGGTGTCCTGCCGAGAAGGACCGAGGCAGTCGAAGGGTTTCAGGAGGGGAGGCTTGGGAAGGGAAGGGTTCGGAAGGGCCTGGGCCCGGGGCAAAAGGGGGCCCCTTGTTCTGGCACGCTCAAGTCATCAAAAAGGGTCACACTAAGAGACCATGACACTGCCGTGAACAGGTCCTGCTTTGGCTTGGTGGTTCCGCGCGTGCTGTTTCTGCTACAGTGACCTGACTGTCAAGCACGTCAGTGGCAGGGCCTCTCTCGGGCTGGCTATGTAGTTTAGCTTAGCTGTTCCCCTTTGCCAGCTCAGGTGCTGTCGGGATTGACATGGCTTGGCCAGCCCGGCCCGAGTTGCCTTGCATCGGCGCATCGCTAAACCGACCGATGTCTTGGGTCCCGCCTTGCAGGCGCCTCGGCTACGTCGCCTGCCACTGTGCCGCCTATCCCTGGCAGCTGGAGGTGCGCGAGAGGGCTGCCCTCAAGGTCTTAGACGAGTAATTTATGGAACGCGGCCGTGAATGTTGAACGAGTCTTTTCTTGCTGTCCGGTGCTTCCATGTGAAGCACCACTGCAGGCATGCCTCCTTCTTCTTCAGGGGTGCACGAGCCCCAATCAATGGAGCCTGGTGTGTATAGCCTTGCAGGGACTTGATCCCGTGCTCCCAGTTCCTCACGGAGGAAACTTCCCGAACCTCGCTCGTGAACCAGACCTCAGCATCACAGCCTCCCCAGCTGTGTCTGCTACATGGTGAAGTCGTGAAATCGCAATGGCCAACCAGGCCAACCAGGCCAAACAGGCAATAACAGGCAAGATGTCGTCTACAGCGACAGCGCCGGCTAAGAAACAGTTGTTTTTTTCGTGAGGTGGGCTCGAAACGGCAGCAAAAAAATCAAATTCAACAAATGAGAACACAGGAGGGTTCGAGCCCGCGGCACCTTCCATTCCGATTCCAGCTCAAAGAAATTGAGGGGCTCGATTTCGTATTTTGGTGGGTTCTGGGCATTGGGCTTAATAAGGCCTTGCTTTGGAGGGCTCTAGAGGCTATGACAGGGCTCAATAAGGGGTTAAGTTAAGCTTTGCCATAGAGGAAAAACCGCCAAAATAAGAAATTGAGGTGCTCGATTTCTTATTTTGGGGGGTTCTGCCAAGGGCTGATAACAAGCTGGGAGAAACATGGGATGGATAATATGATGGCGTTTCAAGAGTTTGAAGGATGCCACGCCCGAGTGGATAAGCGCATGAGCTGGAATGGAAGTTGCTTTGGGGTCGAAGCCTCCTGTGCTCTCATTTCTTGGTTTCCTTTGTAAGGGTTTGGCGCCTGGCTTTTGGAATACGAAATCTGCTCCCTTAGTTTCTTGGTTCCTTTTTTGTGCGACCAACACCGGCGAAGACAAAATGAGAAAGAGCAAAACAAGAAATTGGCACGCCGAGGCCAGGGTACCCTGCATTTCTTTTTTTGAATGCGCGCGTTTTATGTATATATCTTTTTGTCGCACGGCTTTCCGAGGGGCTCGATTTCTTAAACCAATGATTTATTAAGCAGTGCTGTTGCTGTACTTTTTTGACCCAGCCGAGGTCTGTCATTCATGCATGACGCCTACTTTGCGGGGCGATCGCCGGCGGCGAAGTTTGCAGATAGGCTGCGGCAAGTGGAAAGCGCATGTCTCCAGCGAGTGGACTGCAAGCCAAACAGGTGTTGTGCTACCTTCCTCACCATGTGCCAGCCTCTGAAGTCGGGCTCCAAAGTGCAGGTAGAACGGGTTCATAAAATGTAGTGGCGTAGAGACCAGAGGACCAGCGGAGATGAGAGGAGCACGGCAAGAGCTGCATGTTTGACGTCAGTGTCTCGTTACAGTGGAATCGCCCTTGCAGTGACACGATCCACAAAAGGTTTGCCAAGGTCTTGCGAAACCATGGCAGTCCCGCGTGGGACTTTATTTCCTGACTGAGACTGCAGATTCGTGTCTCAATCATATTTGCAAATTACTTAAAACCCTGCAGATGGAAGGCCTGCAAGTTCATGCCGGAACTTCCGCGCTGCCAAAGTATTCAACACCTTCCACATGCATGCCATCACAAGACCACTCACGACGAGCACGGTGACAAGGACGACGGGGAGACTACTCTCAGGCCACCAAAAGACCGCCACGACACCATGAGACCAGCACAGAAGACCGACTAAACCAAGAGACCACCAGGCGACCAGCAAGAGAGCACCACGACGCCAGGATACGAGGAGATCTGTAGGGTAGATTTAATAGGGCACCACCACAGTGGGAGACGTATGCTGCGAGCATCCTACGTAAATGAAGTCCAGGACGTGGGGACCAGATTTGTCACATCTGCCGTGAAATATAGGAACCAGGTATTTCCCCAGCGCCACTGATCGATTGTAGATTGAACGCAAGAACCCCTGGTTTCGCAAGATGCAGGCGCCCAGATACCCTGTATAGCCTCAAGGAAGCGAAGTTGCAACGAACTCGGGGAGGGATTCAGAGAGATTGCAGGCCCCGGGGACCTTACAAAATCCAGGTCCCAAAGCAGACTGGCTTCGATCTTGTGGTGAAAGACTTTCGTTCAGAGGTTTGATCGGTTCGCGAGCGTGGAAAGCCTCAGGCTGGCCTTTTGCAGCATGGACGCAGTGCAGCTGTCTTTGCTGTGCTGCTCCTGGACGCCGGGAGCCGAACTGCGCAGACAGTGCTTTGCTCCGGTATTTGCAGGCCCAAGCCATCACGGAACCTCATGCTTCCCGCGAATCACGGGCAGGGGATGGTGCGGGGTAGGGCAGAGAGGCAAAGCTGGCGCATGCCTCGAGGTTGGGCCTCTTGTGCTTCAAAGCTGGCGCACGCGCCTTCGTGGCAGGCCGGTTCAAGGGACCTTTTGGTTTGGCGGCCCGAGTGAAATGCCGAAAGCAATGCGGTGGGCAACTTGACACGACTGACGTGGAGTCCCCTGCTGGAGCAAGCGAGTCAACTCGAGTGGATCGAGAAAGTTCTACTGCCAGCGTCGACTGAAAGTTCATGTAGGCTCTGCAAGCGAAGTCGAGTGAGTGAGAGAGAGAGAGAGAAGTAAGTAAGTAAGCAAGAGAGAGGGAGAGAGAGAGTTTGTGGCAAGGCAACGGCCGGAGATATCAGTTTTTTCATACGCCTGGGCCCTGGCAGCCGAGCCGCCGCGACTGCCGGCTGAGACTACACGAGCTCGCGTCTCCTCTGAACTTTGAATCGAGGCTCTGGCACATCCTTCTTCCCTTGGGAGGCTACTTGCAGCCCGGCTTTTGCACAGCTTTCCCCTGACACAGAAGAAGAAGAGCTCCAGGAACTCAGGCACTCAGCAGCGGCAGCTCCTTTCCAGACCAAGGTGGATCGAGTACACGCGGCTCTCCGTCCTCCTTTTGCACGCTAGCCCTGAGCTCAAAATCCGTGCAACACCATGGCTTTGAACGGCCCGAGAATGAAAGCCTGGAGACCGTAAAATCCGTAAATAGAAGGCCGGAGTGCTCAAACCTTGCCAAGAAGGCAGCGGTTCCTTTAATCGCGGTTTGTGGTGTGAACCTTGGGGTTGGCCGTTCTGCTGCAGCGTTCTCGCTCCCAAGGTTCGCATCGCCATCCACTGCTGAGCTCCGAAGCCATTTGGGCACTCGCCTTGTCTGGGCATTGCTGCTCTTCTTACTTTGTTGAGCAAAAGACTGCCACTGTTCGCTGCAGGCAGCAAAGCACGGGGCCGCAGCGGAGGGCGAGGATGTTGGAACTCTTCTCCTCTGGGGCCCAGGCCGGAGATTTCTCCGAAAAGGCGCGGAAGGCGTCGTTCGCATGTCAGGTGCTGCCGGCCCTGACTGCCTGCAACGTTCCTACGCTCGGCTGTGGGCGCTGCGGTAGTTTTGGTGACCAAGACTTGCCAAAGCCAGCGGCTGTAGGTCTCAAGTTGTGTACTTAGTGGAATCCATCTTCTATGACTTATGCCACAGCGTCTTTGGGTTGGATAGCACTGGCGGGGGAGGGCGTGCTGCAAAATGGATAGACCCCGTGGTTCAGAAGGCAGTACAGCCGGGCTTGGAGCTCTGCAACAGTGCAATGCTCCATGTCCTCAGATTGCGAACGTTAACCCCATCGCATGACTCGGTGTGAGGCCGATGGTTGCAAGTTTGGGGGTGTTGTAGCTCATCACACAACACTCAAACACTTAAATGGACGCTGCACACCCTCTGAAGAGAGTCGTTTCACAGACTGCGCAGTGAACCAAGACAAGCAAGGCTTAGCCAACATTTGAGAGCTGACGGCCCGTGCTTAGTCAAAAAGAGCGCACCGCACACCAGCATAAAACCATGTGTATGGCGAGATTCGCCAAAGTGGCAAAGCATTTTCCTCATCAAGCATAGGTACGGCGAACTGCGCGCAGCAGAAGCAGTACCGGCGCCGGCACCACCATCATAATAACCATGTACAACGTAATGCTGATCTTGATTGTAGTAGCCGTCACCGTCTTCGTTGGTTTTTAACGGTGCTGAGAAGTGCATGGCTTTTGATTCCGTATACTGTTGACATCTGCCGCCGGCGATGCTGTTGTTGTTTATGATCATGTCCCTGGTCATCATGATGATGGTCATGTTGAAGACAATGACCATCGGCATACAGTCATAAAGTTGTTGATGAGCTAGATGACGCCGAGGGCGATGAGACTACTACCCAAATTCCTGGGACAGGCCACGAGAATTTTAGATAGGGCAGTCATGTTGAAGCGGAGAATCACACAAACTGTGTGGCACATCCCGACGATGATCGTAGTATTTCTTGTGCCATTGTTCTAGGCCAGACCAAGACCAGGATGGCGACATGTGCAGCCTTGAAAACTGCGCAGTCCAGTAGGGGCCGAAGTGTCCAAGGATGCTTTGCGTGTCCGGCTGAAGCCCTCCGTGCGGTGCTCGTTTCGTTGTTCTGCGCTTGAAATTTCTGAGCTGCCGGCTGCCGGAGCTGCCAGTATCAGATCGTACGGTACTGGTACCGAGTAGGAGTGCCCGGAGCAGCTCCAGCACGAGTCCGCAAAGCCGCTCTCCATGTCCCCAGGAAGAAAAGGTCTCTCGTGGGGCGTCTTGAGGCGAAGTGGAACTAGAGCACAGTATGGTTTTTGGCATAAAGGCATAAAGTCTTCAGACTTCAGATGCCGAGATACGCACTCGCCTTTTTCCATGCCGCCATCCTCGAGCGGCGGAAGTTTGGCCCCATTGGTGCGCCCCGGGCCCCGTTGGGAGTGACGAGCTTCGTGCCTAGCAAGGATGTAACTTGAATACGAAGGTGTCAGGATTGCGATACCAGGCTAACCAAACAAAATTTGGGGAGACGGTGGCTAAGCGACCAGCAGTGCCAGCAGGCTGGAACGTCCCGTATGAGTGGATGGACAGTGACTTCCAGGCAAGGCTGTGACTCCTCGAAGTTGTGCCCATTGTCATCGTGCTCCATGTTCGTTCCTTTCGACACTGCCCCGAAAGGTGTCCCGCGAGCAGGCTGGGATCTGTATAGCTGCACTTCACCTGAAAGCCTCGCACTTCAACAAAGTGCCCACTTCGGAAGTCTAGGTCAGGACTGGCTAAAGACACTTGTCCCATCCGGCGAAGCCTTCAGATCGCCCTCCTGTCCAAGGGGCTTTACCTTCTGCCGATATCGTGTTGTCATGCTTGCCGGAGACTGCCACATAATCAACAGTTATCAGTTATCACCATCTGTCGCCTTATCGCATCGAATGCCGCTGTAGGTGCAGATGTACTTGGAATCTCAGCCGGGCGTTCCCTGGATCACACTGAACTACATCATTGCGGAGGCCAAGCCGCTCACGTACCTTTCAAGCTGCAGCATACTGCATCCTACACCCCTTACATGTCTTTGATATTTGTTGATGCCTGCAGTCTGGTCATGCACGGCCTAGAAGTGTTCTCTTCACGATGCTGTTTGGCTCAACGGATGTCGCCCATGGAAGCATGTGCACCCTCACGCCCATGACTTGCTTACATCGACCGTATGCATAGGACTTGCGCCAACATCTTGGGCAGAACAGGGCATCCCCCGATTTTCGCCAGACAAGTTGGCGACTAGAACAACCACATAGCATCTGCAGCTGAAGCCGGAGACAGTGGCCAGCAGCGCTGAGTTGCTGGCCTAGACAGCCACCCTTGTGTGCTGCCAAGCTGCCATCGTCTTCGGCATGAGGCCCACACTGATCGCGACGTGAGTTCGAGTGCCAAGAATCTAAGAATCCAAACCTCTCCTCGGCAGTGCCTTCACGCCCTCGATGACGCCGGCCGACGTGCACCTCGGCGTCTAATTGCAGACAGAGATGCACAGAGCCAAGTCGACATCAACCACGCAGCCCCACGCCCTCAGTCTGAGCCGGCAGCAAACGTACTGCTCGCTATGCTCGGCTTTTACGCTTCGTCAGAAGAACTTGTAAGATGCAATGCTGTGGCCTGACCTGTCATGAATCCCTCTGCCAAGCAGCTCCCAGGGTGCTGCTGACTGCGAAGGCAGAGCAGGACGGCCGAGTTTGGCAACGAAGCCCGACCTATGTCTGATGATTCTCTGCGTTTTATGGATCCTGCTTCGACAAACGGTTCGCTGCGAGAGAAATCCCAAACCGTCAGCCCTATAGCGTTTTGCTGGTTTGCCCATTCTTTTCGAGATTAATTTGCTGCGAGAAATTCCATCGCAGTGGCGACGAAAGAACAGACGTTTACCCGGATCATGTTCGTCATTTCCGTGCTGCAAGAAAAATCGAAACCGTCAGCGACAAAGAGCAAGCGTTTCACAGCGATGCTATTCGAGTTTTGTGCGCCGCGAGAGAGATTCGAGACCGTCAACTGCAAAGCGTTTAACCTAATCCTGCTGGACATTTCCGTACTGCGGTTGAATAGGTTGCAAAGCCTCGCAACTATTGGTGTGTTGTTCGTGCGTGAAAGATGACAAAGATGTGAGTGAACAGTGACATGGACATGTGGCCACGGCAACGGCGACAGGTGTGGTAATCGGTTTCCTGCATATCGGATTCCTGCATATTCGATGTCCCTTCGTGATTAGTATCTTCGTCGTTGTTTCCTGTCTCGTGCCCTTGTTTCGCGTCCGGCATCGGGTCGGTCTTGTGTCCTGGTGTCGCATGTCACAGCAGCGTGTGAGCAGGTGCTATGTCTTCGCGTCGTATTCTTCCGCTTGTGTCCTCATCCCTTGCTGCATGCTCGTGTGACTCGTGTGCCCTTCGTTCTTGTCTTCGTCCTGCACTTAGAAGCAGCGTAAAGTCGCTGAGAGGACCGGATGAACAGCATCACCAGGCTCTGCATGGAGAGGCCTTGAAGGGCCCAGTGCCAGGCGCGGAAAGCCCTGACCCTCCTCTTTCGGACCCTCGGAGGTGCGCAGACACCCTACGCCGCGACGAGGCAGCGCCCTTGGGCCAAGCTGAGCTCCCCACTCACCTCAGTCACCTCAGACTCATCTTGCACACCTTACCGTTTAGTAGGGAATGGAAGAATGGTAGTAATAGTAGTTATAATTATACCCCATTCCTCCATTCCCTACTAACCAACGGAAAGCATAGCACAGACATCCTAGCTTGCTGCTTTAGCCCAGTGCATGTCACGAAAGCTACACGTAGCTCTGCGGAGCTTCCGGGAGTTGTGACCGCTTCACCTCTAGTATTCCAGGCGGGAGGAAGGAAAGGAAAAAGCACGGCTGCGCTTGCTACAAAAAGCTGGGGCCCAGCTTCTCACCCAAAATGGGCGGCGCTGAGGCCTTGCCGGCTTCTCACGAGCGGCTGCCAGAGAAAACACGGCCCTGCGCCCGGCGGACGGGAACACCGGGAGCTTCGCTGCGCTTTCCCTTCCCGGCCCCAAACGGCCTGCCGTGCAAAAGGTCGTCAGATCGTCCCGTCTTATTCTCCGAAAGCCCATATCCGGCTTGCAAATTGCTGGGACGGCATGCGATGGCATGCCACCGCTTCGGTAGCGCTGGCTCTCGAGAAACGTATAGACAGGCCGCAGGCCCGTGATAGTTCGGAGTCGACAAGGTCCGTCCTTGTGAAGGCCCAGGCGTATCAAAGCATCCAATCGCACACAAGCAGCAAGCATCGCTCCTGATTTTTAGAAATCCATAGCCTCAGCCTGCCGCCATGCATTCTACAATGAAGGAGCGCAGAGTGCCGGGCAAGGGTGACCGCTGTGAAGCATTGGTGCTCATTCGGGAACCTTCACACTTAGTGCTTGCGCCTTTGGACTTCTTCCTCTCTCACCCGCCGGAGTCAGACTGCATCAGAGATTCTCAGGACGACACTTTGGGCGCAAAGCCCGGGACCCCCCTGGGAGCAAAGCCTGGAACTCCGAGAGCAGCTTGGACGGCCGATGCTGACCTTCTGGGACTTCTTCGTCTTCATACCCCAGCCCTAGCATTCCTCTTGGAGTCCTTATTCTTCCCACCTGTGCGACCCCTCAACTTCCCAATCCCAAATAGTCGAGTAAACATCGGTTGTGGCATTTTCGGGTCGGAGTTGGCAGAAATGCAACATCATCTGGGCGAGCTTGAAGAACAATGAGAACGGACTATCCTGCGTTTCCATCCCAACCAGATGCAGTCTGACGCCTCGTGCCCCCAAACGGTGCTTGTCAGGATCTCATGGGCTCGACCACAGACACCTGGAGGAGCGAAAAGACTCTCGTTGACCTGAAACGATTGGCAGGGTCTCGTCAAACACCCTCGTGGTGATGCATCTAGTCTTGACTCGCAGGAAGGCATCCGGCAAGCAGCGTTACATTCTTTGGTTCATTCCATGTGTCGGCACTGCACAGGAGTGGAGAGGACCGTTACTCCCCCGAGCTGAAAGGCTGCTTCTCCGCAGCAAGCATCCAACAATGACCCAGAAGGTCCAAGAAGAGCCTTGCTCATAGCTCACTTGGCTCGCTTGCCCTTCGGGCAGATAGTGGAGACTCGTAAAGGCTGAAGGCAGCGAGAGCTGCGAGAGCTTATGGCACCACGTCGCATCGTCTTAGGCCCGCTGAGCCCAGAGGCCCAAAGAACACAACGCTCCGCTCACAGAGACTCGGAAACGCCGGTGGTATTCCTTGGCTCGATGCCAAAAGCTCGAGTCCTGGAACTTCGCCTAGACTTGGACTCTGTTTTCATTCCACTCCCATGGCACCAAAGCGGTGCCTCTCTGAGGCATCGCTTTGCCACCGCCGAAGATGAAATTGGCCACCGAGGATGACGTTCCCGGACCGAACAAAGACAGGTCATGCAGTCATGCGTCTCACATTCGCGCCCTAGAAGACCGAGTGCGGTCCGCGATGCCGAGGAAGTGATGCAGGAGTTCGTCCAGTCCCACCTTGTCAGCACCTTGAACCCTATGACCGAGGACAACGGATGTGTGGAGCTGTGTGGACTCGGAAGCTTCAGAAGGTTCCGGAGTCTCCCGGCACTGTCCTCCACTCATCCGAATGTCAGCGTTGCATGTTCCTTAGCGTTGGCTACCAGGAGATCGGCCAGATGAAGGGTGCGCTGTACGAGATGGAGGCAAAGCAGCCTGCATAATCCATGCACGCCTGTCAGAAAGCCTTTCAAAGCTGAGGCAAGGGTTGTCAAGTTCGCAGAGAAGATGGCAAAGCAGAGTGCCGTGCTCAGAGGGATGCTGCCGACAAAGCCAGCTTGTGCCAGCTGCCTCGTGCCGAGATGCCAAAATAGAAGAGCAAGAGCACGAGCTGCAGAATTTGAGCTCTTCTGTCGCAGCCAAGGACTGTCATAATCGGGACCGGATACAGGCTAAGCCCACGAATTCAGCACAATAAATGCACCGCCGCTTTCAAGAGTGGAACAGTCCCAGACTGCATGCAACCGCCCAACCGCCAAGGGCAATTTACGTCAATGTCAGGTTGAGGCTTGGATGATTGACAATGGAGCGATATCTGATAACCAAGTCGTGTCGTACTGCAAGCCATTCTGCGTGGGTCTTCTTGGTCACGTGTTGACGACTGATCTTCTGGCCTAAAGTCCTAGTTTCGTTGATGGCCTGGCTATATGCAGAATTTGATTATATGCTTGACTGTACATCACAAGCACAGATCAAGTCCTGCACAGGACACCCGCATGACGGCCATGCATCAACTGCTTCTGGCCACGCGTGCAGAGGCCTCCGACATTCGAGGCCCACGTCTGGCACGATCCGTGACGCCTGGTGACTGCCTTGGTTCGGTTACCGATGCAGGCAATACGGACACGACCAAAGGCGCTCTGGACAAACTTGATGACAAGTGGCAGGCGCCTGGCTTTTGTTTGGACTCAGCAACTGAAGCAGGAAAAGAAGCAACGCCGGGAAGAACGGCAGCGAAACTATGCCTTGCAAGCACACCAAATGCTAGAGTAACAAAATGAGGCAGGCCACTTCAACAACACAGCATTCGCGAGAATGCCGAAAAACACACCAGCAGCAGCAATAAAGCTACAGAGCAAATATCAGACAACACCCGAATAAACTACCTGCAAAGGTAAAACCACCAACGACTGCAGCAGCTGCAGAAGCAGCCGCTGCAGCCTTCATTACCAAAACCAGCAACAACAGCAGCTCCTGCTCCTCCTCCTCCTCCTCCTAAATTCTCGCCTGACTGCTGCTACAACCGCCACCACCGCTGCTACTGTGCCACACTACTGCTGCGATTATTAACACGCGACGTACTACGGCTTCAATGGCAACGATACTGATAGAAATGACAACAGCATCGCCACTTCATTCACCACCACCTCTGCATCGACGAACACGAGAAACGACGAGGATGCCGACACCAGCAACGGCCAGCCCTGCAGTGTTGGCATACTTCAGATCGAAATGGAGAACACCATCAGGAAGGGCTTTCGTTGAACAGACAAAATCTGAATCCATACGAAGCCACATCTTCGACAGCAGTCTCTGTCAATGCGCTGCCTTCCGAACTCCGAACCCCTTCAGAGACACGTGTCCATACTTCTCCGCAGTGGTTGCGCCCTGAAAGTCTAAGCAAACCGGCTAAGTAGATCCCCAGATCCGCATGGATGTTCTAACACCATCAGCTTGCAGATGCCAGCTTTGTGTCAGGGCACGCTTTCGCTCCTGCAGAATCTTCAACTCCAGCAGGCGAAGCGGATCGCTGGGGCTCGGTATCGAACATTTCCTGACATGTTCTATCAGCTCTTGCTTGCGTGATTTGGTTATCCCAGCATGCGAGTTCTTGTGCGCTTGTTATCGGGGCTGGTTCTGTAGCACTGCACTCGCACAAAAGCCATGGTTTGTAAGTGATCGATCTACAACTATTGCACAGTGTCTCTCCAAAATGTCTCGAATCCCCTGTGCTTGTGCAGCTGTATCCTTCGTTCAGAAGCAGCCATTAAAAACGAGTTGTGGGTCCCAGAGCCGGCTTCTGACTTTGCTTTTCTTTTTGATTAGAGGCCTCTGCAATACAACGGCATAGGCGGCTTCGGCCCCATGGGGCCCCATGCACGCATAGCGGCATAGCATGGATTAGCTGTGTTGTTCCAGGACAAGCATTCGAGCGAGATCAGGCAGGCTGCAAGTGTCTGCAAGTGGCAGCGCAATCTCTGCGAGCTTTTGCAGATGTCTGGGTTTTGTTGGAGCTCGCCAGGAAGTTGCAACATGCGATCGCTGCGGCTGTCGGGGTCTTGAGCAAGTTTTCGTAACGCCTCGAGTTGGAATGGATAGCTAGATTTCAGAAGTGTCATGCACTGCACGATGTTCGGGCATACCAACACCCGATGCAGATGTGATACAAAAGGAAACACATGACATGAGCATGTATAGCAAAACATTATGTCTGTCATTGGGGATGCTTACGAGACCCTGCAACCGGCCGGGACGGACGGGCACGCAAACAGCCCCGGAAGGTGTCTAGGGAGGTGTGGGGCTGCAGCAACCCAGATCATCTAGTAGCGTATTCTTGGCGCAGCCCAACAAGGACTTTTATTCTGCAATAAGACCCCGAGTGTCTCAGCATACGCCAAAGGTGCCACAGATAGTTCGCCAAGTTGCGCCTGCTTTAAGGCATTGCCATTCGGGATCATTCGCGGGCGCTAGACTCTAGACATCCTGCAGATCCTACATACCCAGGATCAGAAAGCTTCCGACTTGGTGGAGACGCGAATCAACAACCTGACGCTCTGGTGCTTTACGGGCTGAGAGGGGCTGAGGCACCAGGACGAAGGCTTGGGGCTGAGTAGACATGGCTTGGCCGAATCCCAGTCCTCTGCTGGACCTCAGCCTTTGCATGGTTTTGTGAGTGGTTTAGCCTTGAAGCGAAAGCCCAAGCCCTAATCCTTCCGGGTTACTTCGGTGCGTGGACCGACGTGCGTTTGCCATTGAAAGCCTGTGGCGGGTGGGGGGGGGCTCGGGTCAGTCCTCAATGCCCTCACCAGAGCCGGCGACGTGCAGAACCTTCGTCCGTAACTGTTCAGCTCAGCTCCGTCTGAGGCTCCTGCTTTGCTAAGGAATTCCTTCTGCAAGGAGCTCTGCAACCAGCAGCGGGCTTCTTTGCTGCGAAGAGTAAATGTCAACGAGCTGAACTCGTGAAATACCTTTCGCATCTGAAGCTCTAATGATATGAGAAACTTCACATAGTCAGCAATTGGCAGCAGCTGGCCTAGTGACTTTAAAGGCCTTGCCAGGAGAGCTCGGACTGTGGTAATGCAGCCAAGTAAAGCCCAATTGCCGAAATCAAAGCGGTGTAGCAGCAGAGCAACTTCTGCCAGACTAGTTTGCTCAACTCACGAGATCACCATGCACCTCAAGTCGCATGACAGCATCCAGCACAGCGGCTTATCAAAGATAAGTTTGCTTCTCGATAATGGCTACCTCGAGGCGGTTAGTCTCCCTTGCTGCCAGCCCATTCATCTCTGTCGACAGGCACCGTGGTACACACCCCCGGGAATCATGAGATGGTGCTGCCCACTCTTTTTCGCAATGCTGCTAGCAAAATGCCCTTCGAAGCTGGATGAGCCGCATGCCCGAAAATGCCTTCATCTGGAAGGGGTTTTCCAGTGCTGCGCCCGGGAGGTGGTCCATCTCGCAAGAGCCCCCGTCCCGTTTTTTGCAAGTTTCAAAGGCACCACAGGGTCAAACTCGAAGGCACGCACCACAACCGCATCTACCTGGAGAGTTACAAGCACGGTGTGTGCGTGTGCGCGCATGTTACAACGTTTTTTGATTGAGTTTTGTTACCCTAAGTGGGGCTGCTCGACCATGCTGACTCCAACCTGTTGAACAATGCGACAGATCTGAGAATGTCTGACTAGTAGTTCTAGTCTTTCAGCCGAGTGTTCAGACGCACCAGTCCCAAAGGATGTCGCAGAAAATGTTTGGCTTTTCAGCTTGCTCTGAACATCGTTTCTAGCCTGTGTCTCAGGATATGGAAACGGCCATTACCCAGCTGAAGTCTCACGAGGAAGAGACGCGAGCGAGGTGCTGAGCACTCGCGACGGTTTCTCAACGCTCAAGCTGACATCAAAAGCACGACTTCGTCAGATGTCCACAGAAACGATGGGAGACAGCGATGTTTCATTTGATGAAAGAAGCTGTACTGATTTCGGCGTCGCATGATAATATCGCATGCCGAGGACAAGCTCAAGCATACCGTCTCCGTGCACGACCAGCATCGCCAGGACGGGGTGTGATCTTCGTGCAGATCTGACCGGCGACACATTGAAGCGCCAAGTTTATTGAGGACGAGTGATGGCACTTCTGAGAACTGCGCCTGCCTTTGTAGGAGCACTCTACTAAACATGATCTTGGAAACCCTCAGCTGTGAAAGACGGCGGAGTGGGCCTGCAAGATCTTTGACCTTCCCGACGCACCCGCATCCCGCAGGGGCCTATACATGGTCAGGCGTTCTGGCGTTCCCGGCCCCCCCCCAAATTCTATGGTCTGGTAGGGGTTGGGGCCGGGGGGGAGTAGCGGAGGGGTCACGTGCAAGCAGTGCCCAAGCCAAGCCATAAACCGATAACGTAGCGCGTGCTCCTTTCTTTGTTAACTTTATTTATTCTGTACTTTAAACCCTACTACACCCAAGCCACCCGGCCTAAATGCTCTAAGCCTACAGCAGGACATAAACCATCTACCCTAACATAAGCCCTTGTCGATTCGAAGCCTTATACCTTTTAACCATAAACCCAAAACTCAAAAGCTCAAGCTAAACCCTAAACCCCACAACCACCCCACAGGGGGAAGAAGACCCCACACCCCACACCACAGGGGAGAGGGGGCCCGGGGGGGGGGGGGGGAGGGGGCGACGGAGCGCGTGACCATTCAGCCTTGAGCCCTAAAGTTCCTAAATGTTGATCTGCCTCTGGGGCACAGGATGTGATCGAAAAGTTTGGCCTCCGAGATGTGCGGACCAAGGCCAAATCCCTTCGCGAATTTCCGAAGTTATAGCAATGACGACTTCCAAAAAACATGATGTGGGAAGCTGCTTGGCGCACGGACATGGGGCGCTCTCAGCAGATCGGCGCATGACTGTCCGGCGAAGGCAATCGAAGCCAAGCTCACCACATTGGCACAGGAGTTGGAGAAGCCGATCACGCTCCTCGGCATGAGTTGTTCAAGGATGTTCCGAAGCAGACAGGTTCCTGAAGCATGGGCTGGTGAGTCCCGATACATCGAAGCCTCATGAAGCAGAGCTCAAAAAGACCCGGAGCAAGGAACATCCGTGCGACCGACAAGGAGGCACCGCGAAGCGTGCTTCCGCCCTTCTTCTTGAAAGCACTCATAGCAGTTGATAGCGCTGATCAGCAGAAGTCGCGACCTTCTGCACGCGCAGGTGGCTCACCTCAAGTCAAAAGTGGCCATCCTCGAGTCACAGAACTTTCACAACCAGCCGCTCGCTCCTGTTTTGGGCATCTCTTTCTTTTCTCTGGCCAGTGCCTGAATCTTCTGCCTCTCGCTGTGTTGTCCGGCACATATCGCAAGCGCCAGTTGAGAATGAGAGTGCCTGCGGATACGGCCGAATGCCAGGATCTCTGAGTTGTGCGACTCCCTCAAGGACCGCTCCGCTTTCTGCTCTCTGCTCCAACGCCGGGTCCACTGTTTTTTTTTTTCCTAGGTCTGGCCTGGTCTGGGGGGCCTTGCTAGGTCTGGTCCCATGGTCCCTGGTCCCCTGGTCCTTTGGTCGTCCCCTGGTCCCTGGTTCCCTGGTCCCCTGGTCTCTCCTGGTCCTGTACCCCTGAACCCTCAAACCTGCAAACAACTAACAACAAACAACTAACAAGAAACAAGAAAGAACAAACAACAAATCAAGAAAGGGATAGGGGTTAAAAAATTAAATAAGGATCAAAAAAATTAAATAAGGATCAAAAAAATTAAATAAGGATCAAAAAAAATTAAACGGGTATCCGCGAAAGGAAGGGGAAAAAGGAAGGAAAGAAAGACAGAGAGAGAGAGAAGGAAAGAAAGAAGGAAAGAAAGAACGAAAGAAAGAAAGAAAGGAAGGAAGAAAGAAAGCAAGGAAGAAAGAAAGAAAGAACGAAAGAAAGAACGAAATAAACAAATAAAAAACAACGAAAGAAAGAAATAAATAACAAAAGAAAGAACGAAAGAAATAAAGAAATAAAGAAAGAAAGCCATGCAAGAAATGGAGAAATAAGTAAATAAAGAAAGCTACAAGTAAAGAAAGAAAACAAAAATAGAGAACTAAGTAAATAAAGCAAGCTATAAGGAAAGAAAAAACACAAGGAAAGAACCAAAGAGAGTTAGAAACAAAAACAAAACAAACAATGAAGAAATAACCAAAGAACAAAAACAGAGAAATAAAGAAAGACGGAAGGCCATAAATTAAGAAAGAAAAACGGAAATAGTTAAAGGAACAAGAAAGACGCGGAAAATAAAGAAGAACGATACGTAAGACTATCGCTTCATTTTGTTTTAAAAATTCAAGAATTGCTGTATCTAAAAAGCAAGAAAGAAAGACAGAAATAAAGGAAGAACGAGAGAGAGAACGAAAGAACGAAAGCAAAAACAAGAGGAAGAACGAAAGCAAGAACTAAAGAAATAAACGTAAGGAAATACCACGGAATCCGTAGGAAAATCGTGTTTTCCCGAGCAAAAACCAAGCAAATCCTCAGGAAATGAAAACGAATCCGTATGAAAACAGTGTTTCCCCTGGGAAAAATTCAAAAATTGCTGTATCTAAAGAGGACGAAAGAAAGGAAAACAGAAAGAAAGAAAGATAGAACGAGAGAGCGAACGAAAGAACGAAAGCAAAAACTAAAGAAAGAACGAAAGCAAGAACGAAAGAAAGAGCGAGCCAAAGAAAGAACGAAATAAATCAACCAGAAAGAAAGCAAGAAAGAAAGGAAGGGAGTATGAGATGAACAAAGAAAGAACAACAGAAAGAAAGAAAAGAAATGAACGAGCGAAAGAAAGAAAGTCCAGAATAAAAAAGGAAAGTTGGAAAAGACGAAAGAGAAATAATATGAAATAATCACAGAAACAAAGATACAAGCAACATGATACTACATAGTCCAGTCGAATTTACCATAATATCGTAATGTACCGTAACATAATATAACATAATGTAACCTAATGTTATAAAATATACTACATATTATGTTGTAAATATACACACTGTATTGTACTATGTTACAATGTACTACACTATAAATTAAGATGTTGTTTTGTTCTATGTCATCTTCCCTTATATTGTACTGTTGTATTTTTAGGTATGCTATTATATGCTATAAGAAGCAAGGTTCTGTTATGTCAGAAAATGTCACACCATTTTTGTGTTGTCAAACCATCTTATGTCGTTCTTCTGGTTTACTATGTATATATATATATATTAGGTTAGAATGCTAACGGAAGAAGAGACACGAACAGGCACGGAAGAACAAAACACCCGCCGCCGCGCTTTTCGAGACGTGCAAGCTTGATCCAAAGAGTGTTTTCGAAGCCCATCATGTGAACGCTGTCTCTGCAAATGGGGGGGGCTGCGCCCCCCCCAACCCCCCCGCTGTTCTAAGCCGTGCAGGGTTGCTTTGAAGCATATGCCTTTTTTTGAAACCCAGCAAATGAGGGCGTCTCCGCCCTTGTAGATACATGCTGAACCAGAATCGCCAAATGAGGGGCGTGTTTAAGATAGATGATGAAGCGGAATACCAGCAACAGCTACAACAGGAAATCCGTCCTAAATGTGAAATTGTAAGGAAAATTTGATTTTCCCGAGGAACAACCATATGTTGTCCTTCTGAAAACCTGAAGAAATGACACGAACGCCATAGGTAAGAGGAAAATAGGCTTTTTCCTACGAAAAATCAAACTTAGGGAAATACAACGGAATCCGCAGGAATATCGTGTTTTCCAGAGGAAAAACCAAACAGATCCTAAGGAAACAAAAGAAAATCCCTAGGAAAACAGTGTTTTCCCTTGGAAAAATTCAGGAATTGCTGTATTTTAAGTGATTTAATTTTTGTTGATCCTTATTTTTTTTTTGATGCCTCTGCCCCAGGAATTGCTGTATTTTGAGCGATTTAATTTTTTGGATCCTTCTTTTTATTTTTTTGATCTTTCCATTTAATTTTTTTGATCCTTATTTATTGTTTTTGATCCCTGACCCCTTTCAAGAAACAACAAACAAGAAACAAGGAACACTAAGCAGCAAACAACTAACAATTAACAAGAAACAACTAACAACTCACAACTCACAAATATCAACCAACGACTGACAACTGACAGCTAACACCAACAACTAACAACTAGCAACGAACAACTAACACCTAACAACTAGCAACTAGCAACTAACTACTAACAACTAAGCAACTAACACAACTAGCAACTAACACAACTAGCAACAAGCAACAAGCAACACACAACAAACAACAACAACACCACCACCACCAACAATTATTGGACGCTGAGCGAGCGGGCTCTGCTCATTGCGGGCGTGTGAGACTGCCTTTGCACCTGAACAAAGATCTGAGAGCAGAAATGCTAAGGGCCTGGGCCTGAAAGCGCTGAAACAGGCTACCGTGAAGAGAGCTACCCTACAAGCTACCTCAAAAGCCGGTTCATGCGTCTCAGGCGTGGGTGAGAAACCCTCCGTCACCCTCAGTGTGGACTATGGCGTCCCATGTCCACGGACCGATGATTGATGAGCCGTACCCCCTCGGGACCGTCACTCAGAGTGCCTGTTGCGTGGCGTCCCACTCATGGTCACTCTCAATCAAAGGCGATGGGCCGTAAGGTCGCAAAGGTGATGAGCATGTGGAACGGCTGCTAGTGCTGTTATCTGAGGCCGCTCCGCTTTTGTGGGCAAGCAGATTGCATCGGTGAACGATGTGGCACACCCTGGCGGTAAGCACACTGTGCCTAATAAGGCTAACCTTATTCGTAAGAGGCGTACTCCCCTCCAGAGGCCAGGCTTGCCGGCAATGGCTTGGGGGCCTCGGACAACCCCCCATTCTCGAGCCGAGAATGGGGGGTTGCAAAACCTTGATTTTTAGGCCTCGGACAAACCCCCCTTCTCGAGCCGAGAATGGGGGTTTGTAAAGCCGATTTCAGCCATTGGTCAGCTGTGTTGCTGACAGGCGTTGCCTTTCTGGGAAAGCAGCGAGCGTTGCCCGACTAGCATGACAGGTATAGGCCGCTATTGCACACAAACGCTGAGTAGTGGAGCTACGTCAGCTGTACGACTTGAGCAGCAAAACTGAACAACAGCGTTCCTGCTCCCTGCCCTGTAGGCAGGTCGGTCCCACAGAGCCAGTAGGTCGCCCCCTTCCTGCAAGGGGAAGCAGGGGCCCCAGGCCCCAGGGGAACCCCCAGCTTAATCATCTGAAACCCGGACTGGCACAGGGCCAGCCCCCGCTGTGTGCGGCAAGGAACCAAGTCGCACGAACAGCACATAGCAGCCGTGGCGTGCCTGCCTGAGATCTGAATCTGAGGCCTGAACCGACGGACGACCATCGTCCGTGCTGAGCCAAGGTTGATCGGGGTTGCTCCTCCAGAGGGAGCGATAATGTCCACTGTGCGGGGTGTCACCTATGTGGAAGATACAGGACTGAACCCATCCTTTCTCTAGTTGCACGGAGCCCGTCGGGGCCCACTGCGAGAGCTGAAGGGGGTGGTGCAGACCAGTGACAGCATAGCTGAGCTTGCGGCCTTCAACAAATCGCGCCACTGTGAGAACCACCAGTCGTTGCTGCCCTCGAAAGGCGGTGTGCACCGGCTGGCCAGACCACCGAGAGAGCAGCTCCTGAAGTGCATGGGATCCACCTGTCGTTGGAGCTGGCAGCAAAGCGAGCGGACCTCCCGCATCGGTGACCTCAGTAGTGTTTACATCCCTGACTTCCCAGGGTCGTGCAATCGGAAAGGCGGTAATGCCTGCAAATAAGGCCACTAGAAACTCCGAAGCATCTTGTTGTTGGCCATCATAGCGCCAAGCGGGAGTAAGATGGCGAAGCGTGAAAGAGGCAGTCAGGGTGAAAGGAGAACCAGAGACAGAATCAGCCACTTCCTGATGGAGGGAGGTGCTTGCCCCTCCGTGCTCCAGCAAGATGCACGTCGGCACCAGGGCCGAAAGCGTTGAGTTAACATAGCAGTAGTTGGAGATGTTGCGCAGCGAGCGAGGAGCAGCGAGCGCGCCGTCCTTTGATTCTACTGTCCCTGACTTCGGTGGCAGGGGGCCTGCAGGCGTTGCCTGGCGAGTCTGGGGCGTTGCTCCAACAGCGGTGGTATCGTCCCGTGTGGGTGCGTTGCCTTGTGTCGTGCCAACCGCTGGCATGTACCTGCGTAACGGTCCGCCCTGGCAGCGGGAAAGTGCATGAACCAAGTCATAAAACAGAATCTGAAAAAGGATCGGACATTGTGCCGGATGCTGCCTCTTATCCGTAACAGGCTTGCGGCAGCACGGGCAAGGCATGCCCTTGACAAGGGTCAGGCCTGATTTGCTGCTCTGAGTTGCAGCTGTAGCGCCATGAGCCGCCCATTCAGGTTTGTGGGCCTGCCGGATGTGAGACTTGAGCTTGGTATTGTCCGGGGTCCAGAACCCACACAGCAAGCAATGTGACATAAGGTCCTGAGACTCATCAGATCGTCCGAGCTCCACAGCCGTGTGTGTTGTCAGAGTGTCATGCAAGCGCTGCTGCCTGGGATGCAATCTGGGCTGATGCTGCGAATCCAAGGGAGGGTGCGCCGCGTCATCCAGCTCCTGTAGCCTAGCTGGCTCCGAGCAGGCACCTGATAGCAAGTGGTCCTTTAAGCCCTTCATCTGAGGGAATTGCCTGTTGCAGGCCGCACACTTGGGGAGCCCTCCTACAGAGAGGGTGTGGGAGAAGCCTCGAGGGACATATCTGATGACCGAGCCTGGATGCTTGCGGGCCTGGTGGGTGCGAAGACCGACCTCAGTGTCGAAGGCCTGAGCACACGTTGGGCACACGAAGGACGGGGGGGCCTCCTGCTGTGATGTGTCCTTAGAAAGTTGCTGCAGAACGTCTGCATAACTAGTAGAGAGTGCCTCCGCCTGGAGAAGCGCGCGCTGGGTTAAAGAGATGTCCCCCGCAGGAGTTTTCCGCCGTCGAGCACCTAAGCGCTTGACACGATTGGCCTGTCGCGCCTGCAGCTTACGGACAGGGTCCATGATCTCATGGGAGGCGTAGAGGTCAGCCGTGGATATGTGTGTCAGGTGCGCTGGCTTGTTCAGGACAGCTCGAATTTTGCGAGCGTGCCAAGCCCGCAACAGTTTAGCTGTCTCTAGGGTCAAGCCCACATCCACCAATCCAGAGGCTACTGTGGCCCAGACAGTGCTATGCCAAATGTGCAACCGCGATGCAGGCCCCGCCGTTCGTCTGTTGTGAACGAAGCGGCGTACCTGCTGCAATTTCACATTGCCCTCCTGCAACCGGAACTTGAGAGTAGCCTTCTCGAAGTTGGAGTAGGAGAGCATGACGCCGAGATACTTAAAGGACGTCACCAGCGGAAAGCCCTCGTGAGACTTGGACTCTCCCAGTCTCCACATCTTATGGCGGGTTCCGTCAGGCGCGGTGCGCCAATAAGTGTGCTTGGAGATGGCGCGTTGCGCCTGTTGGCCCTCGAGTTTGACCATAACAGTGCATTTTGCACCGTTGACAGCAAATCCATGGCGACGGACCAACTGCAACAATTGCTCAATCAGAGCATGAGCGCGATCCAGGTCCTCCATTGAGTGGATGTCACGGTGAACCGTAAGGTCATCTGCGTAGCCCGTGAGGTAGTCCACCACGGCTCGAACCCCAACAAGAGCTATGAGCTCCCGGAAGATGGTGCCCGTAAGCATGGAAAAAAGTGTGGGGGCAAGCTTACACCCCTGTTTAATGCCCGCAGTGGACTGGACCGTGTCCTCTTCACCCTGGGTGCGAAACGTGTAAGCACTGCCAGCATGCAATGAGGCAACTAGGTCAATGAGGTCTTGCGGGACTCCCGCTTCCTGCAGTGTGCTAAGCAAGTCTGTTCTGCTCACCATGTCAAAGGCTTGTGACAAGTCTAGTGCAAAGCAGATGCCACCTACTAGCTGGGGACGAGTTCGTCCCGAGTGAAGCTGATGCCTGGTTCGTCGGGCCTCCTGGCAGTTATTGCGTACCTGAGTGACATGACCAACGACCCTGCTCAAGGCATCTGAAAGACCGCGATGTGGCTGGTAGGCAAATTGTGGGAGACCCCGAAGATAGTCAGCCGTGTAGGGAGACAGCTGATCTCTACAAGCCCCCGCCAGGCCCTTGCCGTCTGGTCGAATGATGCCGAGGGGACGTAGATTGCCAGGCTTCGTGGCCGGCTTGTTAGGCTTTGGGATAAAACACAAGTCAGCATCCTTTAAGGGCGGCTGAAGTACCTCAGCAGCCGGCAATGGGCGTTGCCCCCGAGATTGCAGCGATGCTGCTAGCGCCTCTCCCGCAGCCGCCGAGCAGAGCCGCCAGGCAGCCGCCGGAGCAGAGCCTTGCGGTACCGCCTTGTGCGGTCTGATGGAGCCTATGTGCTTGGCCAGCAGACCAGCCGGGATTTCCGGCAGCGAGTCCACCTGGTGTGCGAGTGGCGGATGTCTGGCAAAGACCTGTTCCACGTGGTCTCTAAGCAGGCGGAGCTCAGAGGTAGAGTCCAACAGCAGACCATCCGGTCCCTGAAGCTGTGCCTTAGTTTGGGGTTCCCAAGGTCGGAGCTTCTTTAAGGTCTTATGTGCGATGTAGGAATCGTGTCTGGCACACGCCTCATCGACCTCAGCCTGGAAAGCTCGGTGTCGTTCCTTCTTGGCTAAGTAGAGAGCCTGCTTATGCCATCGATTCAGGTCCTCCAAAGACTGATCTAGGTCGGATAAGGTGGTTATGGAGTCCTCATGCAAAGAACGAATATGAGCGACTCGACTCCACATTCGCAGCGTCGCACGGTGCTGAGCAGTTTCAGGAGCTTGCTGAGGCCGTGGTTTGGGGAAAAACAGTGCAGAGGCCTCCAGCAGTACCTGATTAACTTCATCAGGCGTGTGAGTCCGAGAGGACAGACGCTGGCCCACCCAGTCTTGCATGCGACCGGCTATTGGCAGACCTGAACGGACAGCCGTCTCTAGAGCTTCCTTATGAAAGGTCGTGGAAGGACAAGTAGGCTTTGGCAGATTCCAGTGCTGGGTGGGTCTGAGTTGAGCCAAGACTGGAAGGTGGCCGCCCCTCTTCCATTTGCCGAGCTGAAGATCCTTGCACGGCCGAGACTGCTTTGCCAGGCCCTTGGCCGAGGCTTCTGAAGTGAGCAGGAAGTCAATTTGTGATCCCTGACCATTCAGGAAGAAAGTGTGACCTGCACCACTAGACCATGTGTTAAGAGCTACCAACCGATGGGAGGAGACTAAGGCTTGGAACGATTCATCCTGCATCTGAGTTTGCTCTGGCTTGGTGCTACACTGACCTACCAGACCCTCCTGCGGGGTCAGTCGAGCATTAAAGTCTCCTGCCAAGAGAAAAGTATCTCGCGCTGGAATGGCCCGTATCGCAGCCGACAGATCGCGGAGCAGGTGTGAGCGGTCATCCTTGTTCTGCTGTGGAGTCTTCTTAGAAGACCAGGCATGTTGGTAAACCGCTAGTACATGCACACGAGCCCCAAGCCACGGGAAGATGACCTGAATGAGCCTTCCCCGGCGTTGCTCGCGCCATCTTATCTTCTGCTTGTCTATCTGCGGAGAGAGAAGAACCATGACGCCGTCCGCTCGGCTTGTGTCGTGAACAGCCGGCTGCGTGGCAGCGCCTTGCTTGGGGCGTTGCCCTGAAGTGGCTTTACCTTTAGGTGCTCGAGCAGCCCCTTTTGTGGCGGAGCTTACGCAGTGCCAGCCTTCGACATCAAATTCTGCTGTCTCACTCCAGTGGGTTTCCTGAAGGACAAGAATGTCACAGACTGACTTGGCCTCCGTGCGAAGCCATGTCTTCACTTCTGCCCATTGTTGCATGCCAAGGTGCCCTGCATTCCAGGAAAGAACACGAAGAGACTTGCTGGCACGACCGCCTCTCGGGCGCGAGCGGAAACTGGCGGAGAAACCTGAGGGACCTGAAGGAGAAATCGTGGAGCTAGGCTGCACTGGGAGGGGGGGAGGGGAGGGGGGGGTGAGTCCACTGCGACGCAGATGTTCAGGCGTCAACGTACCATTCCGGTACGGGATGCTTTCTTGTGTTCTATGAACCTTATTGCAAGCCTTGCGAAAGGCCTTCTTGCGAATGCTCTCAAATGAATGCTGGTGCATTGGCGATTGCGCCGTCCGCTAGTTTCGCCGGAAAGAGAGAACTCGAACCGACTCCTTTCACCCTGCGGAAAAGGTGAAAACCACTACCGCTTACCTCATGCCAAGGTTGTATAACTGCAGACAGAGGTCCGGGAATTGGGACCCGGTAGATCACAGCGACACGCGGCTCCGGGAACAGCTATGGCTCAGTAAGAGGACGGTCCCTTAAGCTTCGCAGAAGGGCACGTTGCGAGCCTCTAGCGTTGGTACCCAGAGCCGTGTTAGCAAAGCTACACAGCCTGCTGTGATCCATAGCGGCTCCACCACCAACAACAACAGCAACAACAACAACAACAACAACAGCAACAGCCACAACCACAACCACCACGACAACCACAACAACAGCAACAACAACAACAAGAACACCAGCAACAGCAAAAACAACAACAACAACGACAAGAACAACTACCACGACGGCAACGACGAGGACGATGACGACGACGATGACGAGGATGTCGACAACGACACCAAAAAACAACGACACAAGACAGAAGATTTGAAATTGTAATCCCGCAATATTCACACGCGAAACACGACCCTGCAAATTGTAGTGCTCCAATAGCTTCATGCAAGACACAAGCAAAACCAGACCCTGCGAATGCTAGTTCCCCATTAGCTTGATGGAAAACACAAACAATAAAAGACTCTGCAAATTGTAGTTCCCCAATAGCTTGATGCAAAACACAAACAAAGCCGACCCCGCAAATTGTAGTTCCCCCATTAGCTTGATGCAAAACACAAGCACAAGAACACACCGCAAATTGTAGTTCCCTAATAGCTTCATGCAAAACACAAGCAGAAGAACACACCGCAAATTCTAGTTCCCTAATAGCTTGAAGCACAACACAAGCAGAAGAAGACCCTGCGAATTGTAGTTCCCCAATAGCTTGATGCAAAACACAAGCAACACCGATCCCTGCAAATGCGAACTCCCCAATAGCTTCATGCAAAACACAAAGAAAACCGAACCCTGCAACTTGTGGTTCCCCAACAGCTTCATGCTAAACACAAGCAAAATCAGACTCCGCAAGTTGTAGTTCCCCAATAGCTTCATGCAAAACAGAAGCAAAACCAGAGCCGTCAAATTCTAGTTCCCCAATCGCTTGATGCAGCAAAGACCGCAGTTGCCGCTGTTGGCAACCACAACCAGTGGGCCAGACTTAGGAAAGCAAGCCGGGGAGGGCCAGACCTAGGAAAAAAAAAACCGCTCCGCCCTCCAACGCCCACGGCAGCGATGCCATCGGCTTTGGGGCAATCGCAGTCTCCATAGTCTCCACTCACACTTGTACACTCTTCATCGGAGCATTTTGGTGTTCATGCTGATCAGTGGACCTGCAGATAAGAGAAGTCGACAGGGTCCAACAACATTCAGGCCAGTGTAAGAAAGTCTCACAAGTGACGAAACTGTGTGCGGTTGGATTAACGACATTGAATCAAAAGGCGTGGTGCACGAGCACCAAAAACAGACTTGACTTTGTGTTGGATCCGGGTGTTGGGGAACTTGTTCGATTGGTTCCGAACGTCTACGATTCGCGCAAAAACTGCTCTGCGTTCCCCACAGCTATACATGCCCATACACGTCAAAGAAAGAGCATGATCTCGCTGTGTTGTGAACTTCTGTGCGACTCCTGCTCGTGCCATGGTGCGGCATGGCCCGCTGCAACGCATGGAAACCTTGAGCTCATAAGTGTGCCGCTGTGCTGCTGTGCTCCTGCCTCGGCCCAGCCGCCGGTGCCAGTGCCGAGGGTCGTTTTAGTCTTGCACCTAATCAGCCGCTTAAGATTCAATTACTCCACAACCTAAGCATTCGCAAAACTCTGAAGAACCGAGAGAGTGAACAGACAGCAAGACAAGCCGGGCAGCCGAAGTGGCACGGACAAAAAGCGCAAGCAGAGACAGATGCACAAACACATGACTCGGATAGCCGAAATCGTCGATCTGAACTCAGCACACCACGTCTGAGATTAAGGTCTCAAACCCATGCGGTACTCTCTTCGGGCTGGTTGTGACCATTGAACAAGGTGCTTTGTTCGGGTGTGCGATGTGGTCCCACACAATTCCAACCCAAAGAGCTACCATCATGCCGACACCAGTAAACAGCACCAATCTGTAAGATACAATGCATGATGATGACGGCTAATTACGTACTTCGCACTTCGCCACAGGCATGCATAGCTAAAGCGTCTCTCATGGCTTTGCTCCAGTTGCTTCGTTGGACCAGGCAGCTGGAGGTCTCGCCGAAAGCCCACTACCTTGTGGAATCTTACACATAGCAAAGGGAGACGCAAAGGGAGGTGGAGAGATGAAGGTGTGAGGGGACGTGCGACCGTCAATGCACCCAGAAATTCTGCACCCGCACGTGGCAGCAGGCGGCTACACTGCTAGGCAGACAGAAGGGGAAGAGATGCGCAAAACAGACAAGGCGAGATGGGCAGAACGAAACACATCCACACAAAGATTGTCAGAGGCAGTGCAGTGGACTCGGCCTACACCAAAGCGGGCCATATGTGGTTTACCAGTTTGCCATCTTTTGACTCACGTCTGGCGGGAGGATCTCGGGCGGCGCATGGCCTCGGCAGAAGAGGAGGTCGTGCAGGTCCTCTGCAGCAGCAGCAGCAGCAGTAGGTCGCAGGTCAATGAGGTGGAAAACAGGCAGCAGCAGGTTTTCGCAGGTGCGAGGAATCCGAATGAGAATGGACTAGACAATCCTGCGGCCTTGCAACAGCCGTTTAACCTCCCTCGTCCTCCATCCGAGCGGTTTCACCGCCAGGTGAGAAGAAAGAGTGCAGAGCAGCAGCTCTTCACGCAACAAGTTTACGCTCAAGATCTGGCGCAACTTTGCAGTGCACACTGAGGTTCCACATGCGGGACAAGTTGCTTCGGAAGCTTGATGACAAGGCAGCATGCAAAACTGGCCTTGCTGCAAGAAGCGTCGCACAGATGAGAAAAGTGAAAATGTCCCCTTCCAGAGCTGGGCCGCATCAAAGAGCCTTGCATGTGCTCTGGTTTGAAACTAGCGGATGCTATCTGTTTCCGAGGGTCTGCATCGATACCTGCTTTTCTTCTCTCGGGTTGAGCTGACTTTCGATGCAGTGCTCATTGCCTCCTTGCCAGGCAACGAAGCATTCCATCGACATTAACGAGCTCATGAACACTCAGAAAGCAGACATCGATCACTTAAATGCTCCGAGGCTTCAAGGGACAGGAGAGCTGTGTTTTGGTTGACGGGTTTGGGAGCGTGGTTCGAGGGCTGCTGCAGCGCGTCGCTTGCCTAAAGCCGTGAGACTCTGGCAGGCGAGCACACCTGTCCATAATAGCATTATTTCCTCGCGGCCCCCGGCCGCGTGGGTTCGCGGTTTCGCAGCCACCCACTCCTTTTGGGGCTTGAGGTTTCGCACACACCCACTCCTGTTAGAGTTTGGGATTTCGCACCCACCCATTCCTCTTAGGGTTCAGGGTTTCACGCCCACCCTCTCCTTTTAGGGCTTGAGGTTTCGCACACACACACACACACCCACCCACTCCTTTTGGGGTTTGGACTCTCGCACGCACCCACTCCTTTTAGGGTATGAGGGTTTCGTAGCCACTCACTCCTTTTTGGGGGTTCGTGGCCACACCCATTCGGGGTTTCGTGGCCACACCCACCCACTCCTTTGCAGCCACCCACTCCTTTCAGGGTTGAGCGACTCGCGCTGCTTTTAGGGGTTGGGGCCGCGGCCCGTGGCCTCACACCTGTAGCCCGTGGCTTGCGGCCACGCACAAGTCAACATACTTCTGGTAACAGCATTAGGTAAATCGTGTTCTGTTCTTGCCTTTTCTGGCAGTCCTTACACCCCCGACTTCTGATGCTTTCCGCAGAGCAATGCTAAGCTCGGAGGTCTTGCAAGTGTGTGCTTCAGCTGAGGCTTTGCAATCCACTTTGGCGCCACTTCTGATGAAGACGCGGCAGCAGAATGGGGAAGAAGGCCATTCGTTGCGATTGTGACGCGTTTCAACCCTGTTCCCCACAGCCTGATCCGTGCACCTCGATGAATCCGACAGCCTTAAATCCTGGGGAGCCTCGTTTGCCCAGACAGGCTCGACGGAATGTTTGCATCGTCGCTCCGCATGAGAGAGTCAGAGCTTGTGCCAACGGCCTGGAAACTGCTTGACTACAACCACACCTGACAGGGGGAAGTGAAGCTGCGCCGGACACTGGTCTCACCTTTGACCAAGAGTTGAAGGCTTGGGGTCGATTCGCCGTTGAACCTGACACTAGCTCGCTGGAATGAGAATGATGATAGCCCGTACAACACTCAAGCCCTTCCGAGTGTTTGCGGCTTAGCATGAACAGGCACGCGGTTCCTCAGTGTCCCTGCCAGTACATCGGTTTTTCAGGTTGTCCCAATTCAGCCTGTTTTGGAGTCAGACATAGCGAGTGAGCTGCCAGAGCGTGGAGAGTGGTGAAGCAACGCATGTGCAGGAGCTCCGGGAAACCACGGCAAGCCGGGATCTCGGAGCTAAATGTCAGGTCCATGCAATGCCTCCGAGACACCGAACCTTCATGGCCTTTCATTTCTCACCTGTGCCTGTGAACTAAGATCAGAAGGAGCAGCTGACGCTTGGACAGCACTCGGGGTTTCTGTGACGACACAGGCTGGCTGGAACCCAAACGCAAGCTAAGTGCCCAAGAACTGGCTTGATGACAATGAAAGCCCACACTCTAGATGTGCACCCCGCGCGTCCGCCAGTTCTTCAACCCGGGACGGCTCAGACTGTAGAAGTCTGACAGGGTAGAGGAAATCTTGACTGGAGGCACCCGTCCTGCATCGGCTTTGGTCGATAGCGTTCTTGTCTCCGTGAAGCATTCAAGTTTGTCTTCACCGCAACTATCCGACATAGACGGCTCGTGTCCCTTTTTCCGAGGTTGTGTTTGCACGCTTACTGTTGCACTATCGTCTGCCGCATTTGTAGCTGAAACAGCTGCAGGCACTGCGATGAACAAATTGACACTCAAGAGTGCCGGCAACAGCTTTGCGAAACCTGATTGTGCGCTGTCGTTATCAATTGCTTTGATGTGTTGTGTGTCGGTTTTCTTGTCGAGTGGCACAACGGGCCACCAGAAATGTTCAAGTCATCCAAGCAGGCAGGATCTCTACCCGATCTGCCTCTGTTGACCTTTCTGCACTCGAGCAGCCACGACACATGTCACGGGGCTGGGCCTTAGCTTTTGCTGTGGGTGTTCCTTCTGCTCCCTAGTTTCGTGCCGGTATTATGCTACGGTCTCAGGCGTTGTGTGACTGCTTATCCTTGTTACGCTCCTGGGCTGCCTTCCCAACTCATTGGATTCTCCTGAACGGCTTGAATTTCCGTTCCACGCGGGACGAGAAACCACCCAAGCAAGTTCATGAGCCCAGGGACAAAGCGCAGAACAAGCTGGATCTGATGTCTCACTTGCTGGAAAGCAGCCGACCCAGACGTCAGATGCATTGACGCTGCGAACGGCGAAACCCGCCTGGCGCCGTCGCGTTCGTGTTCTCCTGTAAGGCCTCAAGCAGAAGGAGCAGCGGGACATCGACACCTCGAACACACAAATCAACGGCTTGCAGGAAGAAGTGGGTCTGCGCCTTCGTAGTGGGAAGTCCATGGCTGTCCGTCCCGTCTAGGAGTTTAAGAGTCTGGAAGCCTGACTCTGGGCTTTCTGAGGCGATGCGCATGCTCTGTTGAACAAGCTCGACGCACGTGTAGAGATGGTGCAGAAGTGGCTGTGACAGCATTGTGGAGATTCCACGAGGAGTTTTTAGTAACGCTGAAGATGGAGGGTGCTGCATGCCCGTTGCAAACTTGAGGTACTTCACGGGGCTAAGTCGCGGGCTCCAGGACATATGACCAGTGGGTGGACAAGATCTTTCAGTCTGTGTCGTTCCGTCTCTGCAGAGATTGCAGTACAGTGGTTTGCTAAGTAGCTAGGTTGCATCGCATCGCATTGCCTGTCGCTATGCTGCCATGCATCAACTATGCTACTTAATACATGACATACATTACATATGTGCATGCGTGCACGCACAGATAGATAGACGAAGGGATAGATGATTGATAGAAGGCTATAGGGGACGGCTCTTGAGCTCACAGTACACCGCCAAGCCATCGTGCCACAGACTTGGAGTCGTGAAAATGTCAGCAACAATTCCATCGGTCGGCATCTGTGAAGAGGACACCCACTCTGTTCTGACCGGTGACAGCAGTGTCTTGCCTGCATAGCACCAGGCGTGGAAGAGATCACGGCTGTGCCACTCAGGTGCGCTGCCACAGAAGAACGTGAAGCAGCTTCCCACGCTGCCCACCAACACACCGCGGAACGCTCTGCCACTCGGCCAGTTGGGATCAACACAAGGCCTACTGTGTGAGGAATCATATGCCGAGACGAGGATGTCGCCCTCACCGCGAAAGCCCAGCCGCAACACGCCTCGAGACTGCACGTCACAGGCTGTGGAAGTGTCTACTGCGGTGAGATGTGCATGCAGGTATGCGGGTATGCTGGTAAGGTAACTCCCGTTCATGCTTCCATGCAGGGCTCGTTTGAAGATGAGATAACGGGTTTGGGCGTGTTTGGGCCAACATACGCCAAAACGCCGGGAAAGGCACATTTGGGTCCAATACCATACAAAAAGACTGTACTGCATGACTGTACTGGTTTTCGTTGACCAGCCTGCCTGCACGTCAGACGCAAATGTTACGCACAAGATGCAACAACCATTGGGAGCGCAAGCCGCTAGATAATGCAAGCATTCTCGTCTCAATGACTGAAAGCAGGCGCAATGGCAAGGCACATTTTTGTAGTTGATTGTACATAAGATGCAAATACGCACACGCGCGCACACACACACACAGACACGGTCTCTTTATCCCAAAACGATTAGATAGATACACAAATCCTGACATACATACAAAAATATGTGTATACGTATGTACATGCGTTCGAAAGTATGATTTGTGTCTGCGCATGTGTAGACATTGGCATCCGGCCGGGATGCCGACACTCCGAGGCTCTTCGGACGTGGGACGCTTTCTGGGCTGCCAGGTGAGCAGACCCAGTGAGCCGCCGCAAGGCCCCGACGGTGCACGGTGAGCGGGGCGGTGCGCATACTAGAATTAGAATTCTGAAGTAGGTGCGGCTGTAGATGTCGTTCGAAACACGGTCGAGTCACTGCGGTTTTGGCTCAGAGGATGTGTGTTCACGGCTTCAGCAAACACTGAAGGATTCAGGCTGTGGGCTCTTGGGTTTAAGCTTCGAAAGATGTTTTTATGGCCCTTGACGTGCGCCGGCCTGCTCTGAAAGATCCAGACAGTTTTCCCAGCTTCTGTAGGAAGCAACCTGCTTTTCAACTCCCTGATGGCATGACGAGCAAGTCATGCTGCCATCTGTGCTAGGCTGCTAGGCTTGTGCATACCTTGTAGCTGGGCAGCCTGTCAAAACCCTATAGTCGATTGCAGACCCAAGTCCAGTCCCAGCTGCCCGGACGTGGACTCCGACGGACCGTGAGTTTCCGAGTTTCGGCGAGGCAAGGCCTGTGGCCAAGGGCCCTGCAGGGTCGATGGCTTCTCGAAAGCCACGCCTGGATTCTGCTCTTCTAGTGCGCCTCTGCAGAGGGACTCAGAGGAATTCCCAACTTTGGCAAGAGAGCTTTAGCACGAGAGAGTAGCACTTTCCCTGCGAGTTCTTTTCGAGGGCGGTCACTGTCAGGAGAGGACGCGGGACAAGCCCGGTCGGCCAGTAGATTTTGGCGTGGCTCGCGCGGCTCGGCTGCCGCTGGCCAGACCTTGCAGTTTGCGTGGCATCTCTGGCTGGTCTCTGAATCCACAGAGCGGGATGCAAATATGCCTTTCGCGAACAGTGTAACAGAGTGGCGCCCTTTACTCCCTACGCTCCAATCTCGCAGCACCAAGCCGTCCCGACAGAACACTCTCTTTGTGGCTGCTTAGTGAAGCGAAGCTTCAAAGAGTTCCGAGCAGAGCTCTGTGTTCGCCATGAGGAGTGCACTGGTTTGTTAGGTCAGGGCCATTGGCTTCCCGCCTCTGTTCTCTGTTTTGCGTTGGCCCGACACCTCTCGAATGAGAGAGTGACTGACGCGACAATGGTCGCCGAAGATACTTAGAAATGATGCTTCAGGATTTTCTTGGGCCAAAATAAACACACCGGTCTATGAGGGCCTCAGCCGGTCTGGCAGGTGCACCCGAAATTGAGTCTCTCCCACCCGCCCCTGCCGCACAGTTGAAATGGATTTCCGGTTTCGGCCTGCTGCTGTAGTCCGTAGACAAAGAAACTCAACGAAGAATCGTGGAGCATCAGAGCGTGTTGCGACTGTTGGCCATGTCGGTCGACATCCTAGGGTGGAGGTCAGCTTTCATGCAAGAGGTTGAGAAGAGTAATTACTTCACTGGTGTTGTCTCCTTCGGCTGTGTCTTCTTCCCTGCTTGTCCCTTTGAAAGGCACATGCAATGCACCTTGAAAGAGCGAGCAGCTTCTGTTCAATCCGAATGATCTCGACCGACTCGTGCTTGCACCCGATATTGCTACACAACAAGGTCGAGCGAGAGCTCGTGGGCACTTAAGAGTGCGGCAAGCGACAAGCGAAGCATCGGAGTCTTTGCCGTTGGGGTCTTGGGATCCAATAGGTTGGAACTTAGGCTTACCACTATTGCTTGTCTTATGCCCGCAACGCAGCTTAGTGTTCTGAATTGCAGAAAATCTGCAGCCAGAAAGTGACCCTGCAGAGTGCATTGGCGCCGGACCATGACCTACATCTGTACATGCCCCTCATGTCTTGGCGTAGACTTGCTTGAGCAATTATTTGCGTCGGAGATCTCAATCCAGCTTCTACTTCAGTGCCTGGCAGAGCTGCACATCTCCAGTGCAAAGACTTCAGGGCAAGCATGACAGATCATGACAGTGCTCGAACCTCAACTTACAACCCACGCCAACAGATGTACACGAAGTCTCTACGTTGACATAGATTAGGGCTTAGGGGCGGAGCATTCCCAAGGGTCTGGTGCGACCGCCTGGGGAGCAAGGCCAAACGCCGCGGCACCCGCGTCGAACCGTGACAAAAGAGCAGATGCGCAAGCGTCTGAAGCATACTCAACGCATGCATCAGCATGCATCCCTCAACGCTGCGAGCAACCCACTTGCATCATGCTATGTGAAGACCTGTGTTTCGTAACCCGTAATGTGAATCTTGTTTGAAGCAAGTTTGCGGAAGCCAAACATGCCATTCCAAAGCTGCTCGTGGGCGTTCTTCGTAGACGGTGCTGCAGTGCTGAGGCGTTGCTTAGACGTGTGCTTCCAGAAGTTTTGCGACACTGCCGACCTCGTGGCAGCGGAGCCTGGGGCGAAATCGCATGGTCTTGATCTACTTGTTTTTGGGTTTCATCACGGAAGTTCCTGAGAGGAGAAGCAAGCTTGGGAAGTCCGGCTCTGAGACGGCAGCTCGAGAGAGCGTCGGAAACTCCAAAGCTCATCAGCAGATTGAGCCATTGGCCATTGAGCATCAAACGATCTCTGACACTTCTCCTCCTGGGAAAAGCCATGGATGCCTACTGTACATGTTTCCGATGCATGTCAGGTTCAACAGCTCCGCTTGGCGCAGCGCCAGGCCAGCACCGGAAAACATGGGCACCAGTCGGCCTGCGGGCCTTAGGGCTTTTCTGGTTAAAAGCGCTCATGGAGTATTGTTACCAGCCACCATGTGCTCCTGGTAGCAGCGCCCGGACTGTCGTAGGGCAGATCCTACTCGGAGTCGATACTCGCCTGTAGCATTGAAATTCCTGCCGAGAGGAAGTATGGTATCACTGGAATTAGTGGAAAAGGAATCGGCCCTTCTTCAAATCGTGTAAGACTTAACTCTGGTTGACAAGCTTGTGCCACTTGTCTCTACGCGTTGGCTACGTGTTGGCTTGCGCAGTGCTTTCAAAGCTTTTCGGCAGTTGGCAGTCTTTGCAGGCCTTCCAGGAGCAGCTTGCAAGCTGCCCCCGCAGACACTGTGGTTTACGTTTCTACACTGGTACTGCTATCACATCCTTAGTAGATCTATAATCATGTTTTGTCATGGGAGCCCAGGGAGCTCGCAACACCGGGTGGTCCAGGAAGAGTCGAAAAGGTTTGGAGCTAGGTCATGACATGACGACAAAAAAAAGGCACGATTGTGCTGGCAGAGGCATTTGACACTGTTTCAAAGCGCACACACACACACAAACACACACGTACATATTTCGATAGACAGTTAGGTAGGTAGATCGATAGACAGATAGGTAGAGGCAGGAACAACGGCCCTTTGTCCAGTCATACCTGATGCGTCGCATGCTGTGCATGTTGTAATTACGTTGGATTGGCTGCTGAGCAGTCAGCAAACCTACACCTATATAACCAAACTGGGAGCTGTTTGTCTGTAGTATTGTCATCCGAGTGTTACTACTCTAGAGGTGGCGGTTTTCCCTTCCGTCGCCGATGGTGCTGCTGCTATACCGATGCCCCCTATCGCTGTGGTATCGCCTTCCCTATGGCGCACTCGCGGATTGCATTCACACCCGTCGCCCGTCGCCTCCTCCCCTGTGGCTTGGGTGGTGAGATCCGCTCTCGTGCGAGCAATGTCTGCAACCTGCCCCCACAAACAAAGGCAATCATGCAAATAGCCATGTTTGAAATGCAATTCGCCCTGAACGTCGACAACCTGCGAGAGTCAGGTTATCCAGCGATTATTAGCAGTTTTACACGCCGTGACGATCACATCCTCCGAAAACAAGGACAGCCACGATACCAGTGGGAGAGGGTGGAAGGGTGGGGGCGGTGCAGGGGGTAGCTCGCGAGCTGGGGTCGATAAATACAAACATCAATGTCAATATAAATATAGATATAAATAAATAAATATGTAAATATATATATATATATGAGTGTGTATATATAGATACATAGACAGATATACACATGTGTATATGCATATACATATACATATGTACACACCTACATACAGACATACATACATACATACACACGTACATACATGCATACATACGTCTACCTACCTACCCGTATATCTATCTATATGTATATACAAATACAGATAGATGGACACATATGTGCACGGTTCCGTTTTCGACTGGCAAATTCGTTGAAAAGGCGACCTGTCCACAAACAGGAAACCTCAAGTGCCGGACATGCGCCGACATACTCACGTAATCACGTAAGAACAATCTTAGGCCCCTCGATGTATGGGCAGCTACTGCCCATCGGTTGGCATAGAATAGAACAGCCATCGACTTTCCCAAAATTGTTGTCAGTGTTGTCTCCGAGAACCTTGACTACGGACTGAGCTTCAAATGTCAGGCCATGGCCACCACCGCCGCGGGCGGCTTGGGTAACTCTTTGGGTCAGGGCTTGTTTCCGGCTGTAACAACTTCATTCATTCGCGATTCGCGGCACTTCAAGAGCTGCTTCGAACATGTGCAAGTCGCCAGCGAATGCGATTTCGTCGCATCCGCCAGAAGCTCCCAACAAGGCCCCTACCGCAGATTTTCTCGTCTGCGCTTTTCGCAGGTGTTCTGTACCTTGTTCCATCTTGTGCCTTGCCAGCTGGGTTCGTTTGAGGTTCTCGGCACGCTGGCAACCACGCTTACCATCGGGCTAGGCAGAGCGAGCATTCAAGCATTATGCCAATATGGGCTAGGCTTTCAAGGTGTTCAAGACCTGGACCTGGTTCTGTCCGAAGTTCTTACTCCCGCGGGTCAGCTGGTCAGACGCTGTGTGACACAGTCTTTCACCCGGCTCTTGCGACAAGCATGGACACCAGCGCTGAAGTTTGGTGTCAGCACGCAGGTTGCTACTTGTTTCGTGGCGGAGACGATTGAGAGGGCATGCGCGACACGAGACCTCTTCGTGCCGGGCTCTGCCCAGGAATTGCCCATGCGATGGCACATTCCGTGCGGGTATTACAGCTCAGTTGTTATGAGAAGCGGGAAAAAGTCATGTGCTGCGTCTGACACCTTTCCTGTGCTGCTTGAACTCCATCTCTGGCAAACCTAACCGGATCTCGTGGCAGGTTAACTACGGAGGACGTGTCACTGATGACAAGGAGCCCCCTGTTCTGAACCGCAGAACACGCCGAATGTCCGCTTGTGGAGTCAAGGTTTCTAATCTGCTCCTGGAAGCGCATGCATGCGGAACAGCCAACCAGCCAGCCCCCAAAGCAGCAGTGGTAACCTTGTGTGCCCTCCAGACGAAGGCAGCTGGACAGCTCGGACACACTGCCAAACAGCAACTCGTCACAGGACGTTCGCCTCATCAGCGCCTTCCTGAAGCGCTACTTCAACGAGGGGGCACCCTTACACTCATGGAAAGATGGCTTCTGGAAGCAGATCGTGCATGTTGTTGGTTTGGATTCTGGATGTGCGCAAACAGGCTGCGATTCTGGTGTCCTTGCTTTCTTCGAAGAGGTACTTTATTCGTGCGTCAGGTACTTCAGGATGGCTACAAGCTAAGCCCGCTCGATGCCTACACTTGCTCCTTGGCTGCCAAGCAGGAAAAGCTGAGTCTCCGGCCGTAGAAACTCGGACCGATGACATTCGCTTCACCCCGTGCCGGGCTGCCGGGCTGCCGTGCTGCCGTCGTTGTGCGCCACTCCGAGGCCCCAAGGAGGGATCTTTGGACGAGGCTGGGTCTGACTCCGAGTCACGTCGATGTGCGCCAGCCCCCGCCCCCCGTCCTTTTTTTAGCAGGTTCGAGAGCATGTCCGCAGCCTGCCTTTCGACGAGGATCCGCAGGCTTGCCCACGTTTGGCTTCAGACTTTTTGCCTCTGGATGATCGAGCACATGACAGGTCTTTGGACTGCATCCAAATGCGCAGATCACGGCGCAGACAGAGGAGCTGCAATCGTGAAATTAGCAAGCAGGGGTGGGCTTAGAGTCTTTTTGGGTTGCACATCGTAGGCCAAATCTGGGCAGTCATCTTCTCTGAGATGCGGTTGAGACGGAAGTGGGGAGTGCGGCCAGCCTCTGCCCAAATCTCCACAGAAGTTGCAAGCTTGCAAGATCGTCCCAACTTCTCCTCGCGACCGCAGAGCTACGCGAAGCTGCAGAGAGAGAATCCCATCTCTGCATCGGAAGCCTTGGAGGAAGCGCGGAAGTTCCTTGGCATCATCCTCTCTGTTCAGCCCCGCATCGCGGCTGCGGGTGGCGGAAAGCGCCCTGAGGCCTCGTGGCCGAAAGTTGCTTATGAGAAGCTACTTGTACTTGAGTCGTTGCTTGCTCGAAAGCCTCAGAGAGTTACATACACAGATACATATACTGCAAAGGCCCTATTTGTTCAAAGCAATATCAGGCCCAATGGTAGTCCCGTCTGCATGCAACATACATACGTGCATTTTTCCTTCCGTTGCTCACAGGCTCCAGAGCTGTCGTCTCATCATGTCGAGACCAGTCCAAGCCAGTCTCCGTCGTGACAAAATTGTTTGAAATACGTCTGACTCCATATGCATTTTGTTTAAGAAAAGTTAGTTGTCTTCCACTATTGAACTTTGAGTCCCCCCAGTGGGTGTTGGCATCAAGTGCGTATGCAAAACAAGCCCAGCCAAGTCATTTCAAACGAGAATTGAGAATTCGGGACGCTCTTGTCGAACAGAAACCCCTGTCGGAAAGGCTCGGAAACTCAAGCAGCGGGGGTGGGGGAGTTACTATAGCTGTTTTAGCATATTTACATTTACATGTATGTATGTACGTGTATGCGTATGCTTGTAGATGTATGTCTATAAAAAAGTATGTATTATATATATATATATATATATACGCAGTGTAGTATTGCCAAGGCCTTCGCTAGTAAATGAGGATATGGTGTGCGACGGGGTAAACTCACACATGAGAGAGCTTTGGGTGAGCCTGTTTGCGACGGACTTGCACACACATTTCACGCCTTCACAATTTGCAGTGCTCCAGGGTTTTCACATCCTAGTAGTCTTTTTTCGCGGGATGCTTTGCCTTCCGCTAGTAGTATCCGTTGAGAGTCCGGGATGGTCATAGAATGTTGAGATCTTGCTGTGGCTGCACCCTCTTGTCTGTCCATGCACCTGCGCCAACTGGAGAAGCTACGTGAGTAAAGTGAGATCGTCAACCTACCCTGTTTTGGAACGACCGTAGAGAGAGCCTTCTGCCGGGTGATGCCGAGAGGAGCTCGTGGCGGAGATGGCCGAGGCATGGGGGTAAAACCACAATGGGCCACTCGGGCCCAGGGCCCTTGAAAGGTCTTCAGGGTGTTCCTGGCCTTCAGGTTTCTCTCACGTACGTGTTCGGGGTTGCAAGACCATCAGGTAGCTTTCAGAAGGAAGAACTGCGCCGGGGTTCTTCGCAACGCTACCTCGGGCTTGAACTCTTTCTACAGCCGCTGGCGTGGATGTTTCACTCGCAGAGATCGTTCGACCGACCCTTCGAGTCAGAGGCCTTGCCACACATGCGCAACCCCGCTGCAGCTCTCTCGATGGCAAGGCATTTCTTGGGCGAGTGCCATCAACCATGCTCCGGAAGCATGCACACCCGGAAACGTGCACAGCTCGGAGTGCTTTCACACTGGAAGGGAGGAGGGTGAGGTTTCGGGGGTCATGTCTTTGGTCGGAACGTACTGGTGTGTTCTCAACAGGCGAGTGAACCGGCACCCCACAAACTGATCGTCCCGAACAGTTCGGACAATGCTAAGGGCAAAAAGAGGGTGCGATTGCCTTGGCAAGGCTGTTCACAGCTTGAGACCACCGGATCCTTGAATTTGGCATTGCTGAATGGATGTGAGGGCTGCCTCCCTGTCCGGTGGAGGCAGGAAGCTTGTGGGGCTGAGGTACAAAAAGACAGCTGATGGTGGCATCGTGTCTTTGGGTGTCTTTCACGGGCAGGACATGTCGGCTTCGAGAAGCGATGTTGTTTCAGAAAGGGACGCTGTGGGGGCCAGTTTTCCCACTTTTGTTTGGCGATGGTTCAACGGGTACTGTATGTACCCTGAGGGCCCTTGAGTCCTCAGAGCGTACAGCTGTAGAAAGACAGCTCTTGCATGAGGATTCTGTCCCCGCAACTTCGACACGGGTTAGTACCATCAGGAGATGGACCGCTTCAATGTGCTGATCAATCGTGCTGCGGCCTTGGATTTGCGGGGGGGTTCGGATTTGGGGAGAGCAGGGGGGAGGACCTGATTGCCAGCGTCGTGCATACTCAGCTCTCACAGCCCTAGAACGTCTCAGGTGCAGAGCACTCTGGTGACTTTGGGCAAGGCCATCAAAGGCTTCGTGGTCATGTCTGCGCAGTTGGAGGACATATTGTCCTGGGGTGCAGACATGGGCAGCCAGCAACTGACTTGGCGACTTCAGCCAAAGTTGAGGAAGGTAGTGGCAGTAGAAGTAGAAGTTGCAGTAGTAGTGGTAGTAGTAGTAGTAGTCGTCGTCGTCGTCGTAGTCGTAGTCGTCGTCGTAGTAGTAGTAGTAGTAGTAAGCACTCCGGCTCAGCTGTGTCCCAGCAGCGGGACTCATACTTGTGGAGGTGGTAGCATCCATGCCACGGAGCAAACCTTGCGGTGGAGTCCGGCTCCGAAACGTGATGATCACATTCCCAGTGCAGCGAGCCGCGCTAGCGCTACTGTTGACGCTCGCCAGCTGGGTGCCTCTTGGCCCCAACAAAGGGCGCATGGGTCGACTGAATGCCTTTGCCCCTGGCCTGCCAACGCGTCAGTCTCTGTGCCCGCCTGCCGTACCAGCACGGACTCCTGTGCTGTGGGCACGGGGAGCTAGCCCCGTTGCAAGTGCGTGTCTACCAGCAGCCAGGAGTTGGCGCAACTTTTTCTGCAGCTGGCGCAAGCAAGACCTGGATGCCACTCGCTTTCTTCCTGGGCGCGCGCCGTCAGGCCGCCCCATTGAGTGCACGCTCGCCAGCTGGGTGCCTCTTGGCCCCAACAAAGGTCGACTGAATGCCTTTGCCCCTGGCCTGCCAACGCGTCAGTCTCTGTGCCCGCCTGCCGTACCAGCACGGACTCCTGTGACCGGAGAAAGGCTACCTCTGCCTTCGTGCCACTGTCTGTGGGCACGGGGAGCTAGCCCCGTTGCAAGTGCGTGTCTACCAGGTCTACCAGCAGCCAGGAGTTGGTGCAACTTTTCCTGCAGCTGGCGAAAGCATAACGTGGATGCCACCCGCATTCCTCCTGGGCGTGCGCCGTCAGGCCGCCCCATTGAGAGCACAGTGCCACACCTGCTTATGGATAGCCGGCCCGGTCCCAAGTCCGGGGTGGGATGCCGACTGACGACTCTACTTATATTGCTACATTGTCAGGTGTCCCACAGTGTGAGGGTTCCAGCTCTCTCCGTTGGAGCTGGGGAAGGCAACTTCCTTGCCTATCCGCGACGACTTCAAGTGCCGAAGCTAAACGGAGTACAGGTCACAGATGGGAAGCAGGAACCTACTCATCAGTGGAATCGATGTGTCAAGAGATCTTTTGTGCGAGCTTGCAATAGAGCTATTCGACATGGCCAAGCGCAACCTTTGTACCTGTGTACTTTTCGTTTCGATCAGAGACCCGAGGAGTGTGTAGCTGCAGATCGTCGCTGCCTTGTCCCGAATGCTGACCGAAAGCCGGCGGCGGCAACCTACCCCATCCTGGGATGGGATGGCCCGCACTGGGTCCCGGCCCCACGTATGCTTCGAGATGTGGTCTGGATTTTGGTTACGCCCTCCAGGTCGCAATTAGTATGTGCGAGAACGCTGTGTTCCGGCGATGCTGTGCGGCCAGACCTCCCTTAGGTACTGAACTATGTACAGGGTTCTCAGTGTGCCCTCCAAAGGCCACTTGCAGTTCACAGGACTACAGGGTGGTGAACGTGGTCCTCAGTGTGCCCTCTTGGGGCCACGTCACTTCGCAGGACTATGACTACAATTTTGTGCAGAGAAACATAATGATCAACGCAAGATGCCATAACAGATGGCTGTAGCGATGTCAATAGCTCTACGATTTTTTCACGTTTTACGTCTTCGCTTTCTATTTACCTGATTTTGCACTCTTTTGATCGAGTGAAGGGTGCACTGGTGCACCATTCTCTTGACAAGTTGAGTAGGTCGCAAGTTTGCAGCTATTCGTAGCGGGACTTGCCCATGTGGTTCGAGTGCTCTTGAAGCACCGGTGCGATGCACTGCCACGTACCTGACGCTAAGCTGAGCGACCGGCTGCGATTGGAATGGAAAATAGTAGTGGTAGTAGTAGTAGTAGTAGTAGTAGTCGTCGTCGTCGTCGTGGTAGTGGTAGTGTTAGTGGTAGTGGTAGTGGTAGTGGTAGTAGCAGAGTAGTAGCAGCAGCAGCAGGAGTAGGAGTGGGAGTAGGAGTCGGAGTCGGGGTCGGAGTAGGAGTCGGAGTCGGAGTGGGAGTGGGAGTGGGAGTGGCAGTGGGACTGGGAGTGGTAGTAGTAGTAGTAGTAGTAGTAGTAGTAGTAGTAGTAGTAGTAGTAGTAGTAGTGGTAGTGGTAGTGGTAGTGGTAATGGTAGTGGTAGTAGTAGTAGTAGTAGTAGGAGCAAGTGTTGTTGTTGTTGTTGTTGTTGTTACACCCGAGGGCGCAATCGGATGCAGCAAGAGTGTAGATTGATTGCACCTTGTGAATGCCGACTTTTTATATAATGTAGGGCCCTTGGGTTCCATAATTTTTGGTGGCAAAGGTCTATTGAAAATTTGCGCTGCATACTTCGATTGCTGTACCGCAACGGTTAGTGCCGAAAGAGGTGTAAATACATTGCTTGTGTAAAAACATTGCTTGTGGATGCAGAACCCCTTTATTTGGCAGATATTTTATGTGGGCGAATGCAATACTAGCAACAGTAGCATGTTTCCTGTCAGGATCTGTCAGGCTGCTGGGAGAAGCATGATAGTTGCACAGTGGCCGGGAACAGCTTGAAGCAAAGTGCTCACAGCGATGGCATACGCACTGTCGGCAGTTTCCACCATGCGCCTGTGACAATCTCTCGGCCAGGACATGTACAATTGTTTCTTGTCCCAGCAGCTGCCACCACTTTGGGGCGAGGCTATGTGCCGTCTGTGTCTGCAGAGTATGTGATGTTGCGGTAGTATATACTTTAAGTTGTTGCTTGTATATTTGCTTGTGCGCTTGTGGCATAGGACATCTATGTACTTGGCTGCCGTACCTGGCGGTTTTAAGTTCCCGAGCTTGAGATGTCATGCTCGGATCATGCTCCTGCTGCGAAGAGGCTTGGGAGGCATCAGCAGGAAACTCACAGAGCATAATTTCGACCGGTGCATGAAATTGTCCCCACACCCTGGTGCGAGTGGGCAAGTACAGTACAGCGTCCGCAACGTCTCGGCTTCTGCAGACCCACAATTGCATGCTCACAGCGTCTTTGAAAATTCCCGTGTTGGAGCAGGTCTCGTACCCCTGCCTGAAGCCTTTGAATGCCTGGTTCTCCGACTTCGAGGACAGCGTCCGCCCATGTCCGCCCCAAAAGGTGATCATCTCCAGCAGGGTCAGTGATTGTTCGAGACTCTCTCGTTCTTTCAAGATCACAGCCTAAGTCTTCAATGAACCTTGCATTTGCCTTGGCGGATTCAAACAACACGCCTGTCAGATTAAAGCTCCTCGGTACCGTGTGGCAGCTTCTCAGATACACATTCTGAAGCGCCTTGTGTCAGCACGAAAGCTTGCACGCACCTACCCAGGCAATGCCGGCTATCAGTACAGTGAGAAGAGCAGACAGACCCAATGGTTTTCCACTGCAGCATGTAATCCATTCTAGTTTTCGAGGCTCCATGTGCGCATCCTAACTACATACATCCCTAGCATGGCATTACACTTATGTCTCGCATTCTGATACGTGGCTGCTGCTTATTGCATATACTGTCCACGTGTTGAAAATGGCCTATTTCTTTGTAGTATCTGCAAGATGGGCAGTCTGAAGTACACGGACCCTGTAACGACTAGACGAGGCAACAAGAAGGAGCCAAGCAGCACACAAAAGATCCGATGATCCGGACGTGGTCCACTCCGAGTGCGAACACGATGCTCAGAATGTTCAGAATGTTTGGTGCAACATTGTGTGCTGCTGCCTGCGCACTACGTCTAAAAGGAGATGCTAGCCACATCTAGCTACATTCTGTTGATCATCAGTGTAACCTTTCAGCGACCACAGAGATCAGCTGCACGAGAGTGTTCAGATCAACTGTTACCCCATTCTTGCATTGGGCGACATCTGCGTTCGTGGGGCATCAGACGGTCTTCAACCACTGAATCGCAAGCGATTGAAATGGTTTTACAGATACAACTTGTTGTTGGCAAAGTTTACATCTTGTCATGAAGACTGCTTTTATGGTAGGTGTCAAGAAGGTGATAAAATCTCCCATCGAAGCTGGCACATGCCAGAACAAGCAACCAGAGGCAATGATTCGTGGAAAGCCCTGGCAGCAAGTCTGTCATCAATCGTTGCTTTATAAAGTGTGGCACATGTGGGGTCTGACGCACCGTGCACTGAACTTGCCGGGTTCGACACTGCAGCAAGAAGTCGCCCTTTCTGCAAGCCAGCAGGCAGACATTCTCAGCCATGCACGTGACAGGGTGCGCTCTGATATTGTCAGCTCTGCAGGAACGAATTGAATTTATGGCACGATGGCTGAAGATGGGACCTCCCTCAAGCTACTGGGCCGTGGCCTCGTGCACTGGCAAGAGTGCCAGCTGCAGTCTGTGTTGAGAGCATTGGTGCCATCGACATCTTGTTGGAGGTTCCGTGCTTCTACTTCCCGCAGGGCTTCATGACCTGCTCCAAGCAGGCACGCAGTGCTGACACGCAAGGAGAGTGTCCAATGCTTTGTTGTTGAGCTTGTGAGACTGCCCGTGCCCGCCCGCTGTGGCCTTGGCGTGCCAAGACGACCGTCGGACATTGCCAGTCCCCTTTTGTAGGTACACGCGCGAAAGACGAAGATTCCGATCGATGCATCGACCTCAGGGACGTGTGCCGTAGCGACCTGTCGCGACGAACACGGGCTAGGGTTTCATGCCGTGCTTGGTCTGTGGGCGACTGCCACTTCTTCGTTTGTGCCTTGTGCCTCGCGTATACGCTTTTGCAAACTGCTGAGTTTTCCGCAGTTTGGCCTTTTGGCCTTTGGCCTCAGCTTGAGTCTTGAGGCTCTGGTCTTCTGGCAGGAGATGACGACGTGCACGGAGCCCCGCCTGGCCGATCCACCGGCCCGGAGCCTAAGCGGAGCCCAAGCGGGGGCCAAGCGCTCCCGAAATCCCTTTGCCAGTTTGCAAAGAGTGATCATATTGCATCCTAAGAAGAAAGCTGTGCCCCTCGACACAGGTGCTTGGGCCACAATGTAGCTTTGCAACTTGCGTTGCGGTTTTGCAGGCCAGTCAAGATGCACGATGACAATGAAGTTGCTCCAGCAGCTTTTCGATTATCTGTTGATGTGTGTCTGGTTTAGGGCTGTCTCGAAATGTTCTTGCAATCGGAATGTATCAAGACGTCCCACAAAAAAGCACCCTGAAAGCCTGGAAACTGTCGGCCTGGGCTTCGCAGCGATGCGATCGGCGGGCGCGTGCCGAGGCAGATGGGGTGAACGTGCATGGACTCTTCCTGCAGGCGGAAGTTCCGCTCCTTGGGGCGTTTCTTCTGAACTCTTGGGAGCTTCTCCGATAGTGCTGCCACTGCCACCGTGCTCACGAGTTCTCGTGATCTTTAGGCGAAGGCTCTGCTGAGATCTTAGGGAAATCCTTGCCAGGGAGCCGGCTGGGACGTTCCATCAAAGAAGATGGTGGAGTCTGAGAAGGTGCAGCATCGTTAAGGGAAAGAGAGGGCTGAGGGCTGAGGGCAACTCCAAGGGTTGTTCGGCTTGACGGCAGCCCAGGGCCTAGCCGCCTAGCCTTACAGGGACACTTGGCGGCCTCGTCTTTAAGGAGATCCTGGAGGAGGATTTCTTTCCGATAGACTCCAGGTAGCCTCGTGCGCACTGGACTGATGTTTCGCGGGTCCAGGCGATGCTGCCCACAGCAACATCTGCCCATGGTGATGCTTTGGAGTTTGTCGCTGTTGCTGCTCCCACTCGTCTCAGGAAACTTTATACCGATTGGACGCTTTATGTTGACTGGGAAGATCTTCACGATGACAGCTTTCTCCCCTGAGAACTTTGTCCTCTAAGATCGCATCGCACAACGCAGACGTTGTTGTCGTTGCAGCGGGCAGCAGGGCCGCTGCGACGTGTAGAGGCGTCACAGCCGCCTCCGACCTCGTCTTTTCAGCTCCTCGAGGCTCCACAGGAGAACTTACGCAAACCACCGCCCGGTGAGCTCCACGCTGTCATTAGCCGCAAGCAAAAGCTGCGCTTGCTGGGCGCACGACGTCGTAGACCTGATAAGAAGTCAGGAAACAGCAACCCGCCCAGGCAGCTCAGTAGGAAAGTCCCGCAGTCTGTCTCGCAGGCGGTGCTCTTCAAGGAGCTCCCGGTGATCTGGGTGCAAGTGGTTGAGGAGGCCAAATCTCAGAGTGTAGGCAAAGGCCGGCACAAGCTGAATTCACCGTAGGCAAGAGCTAAGGGACATAATGCTCCCCGGTGAATTGCGGGTGCTACTGCCGGGAAGGACGAAGAGAGGACGGTTGCACGTACCCGCGTCCCTGCAGGCTACCTTCCAGAAGGTTTCCACAGAACCTGGCAGGCAGGTTCTCGGAGCATGTACGCACGCACGCACGCACGCACGCACGCACGCACGCACACACACACACACACACACACACACACACACACTTGACACATCGTGTCGCAGGTCTGAACAGTCAGTTCATCTTGCCGAAAGCTGTCAGGGGAAGTCAGAACATGCATTAGAAGGCAAACTCTCCCAGACATGCACATGAAACTGCACTGCACTCCTACTCGCAAACAACAGTTGTGGTCACAAGCTGCACAAATGTGCCCATGCCGACCACTGCAGGTACGTTTACCTGTCTCAATATCACGGAGCTTCATTGGCAGAGGCCGTGAAATGAGACCCTCTGCCCCCTGCTGCTTAACTCACTCACGTCTCTTGGAAACAGAGTTGGACACACACAAGCCCCGAGGGGCTCCGTGCAATGTTGGTGGTCGTTGCGCGCTGTTTTTCTCACCGATTTATCATCGAAACGTCTTGTCCTTGGGAGAACTAGGAGAGTGGGTTACGAAACTTCAGAAAACGCAGTCTGTACACTAGGTGCAATTCGACTTCGGCTTCCTCTGCATCAGAATCGAAGTACATGCAACACTGAGTTGCAGTTTGGTACGCAGCATTGGCCAATGACACGATACTCACTCGCAAACGCTCCTGTGCTAGGTCTACCACAGCACGCATCCACCTCTTGGAAGGGCTGCCCAACATGGTGCAGGCCACGGCATTGATTTGAACAAAACGGATGGTGGTATGCAAAGACTGAAAACCCATGGTCAACTCAACCGAGGAGGACAGCCGAAATTCTTGTATCCCACGTTGCAAGAACGTGTAGGCCACCAAGGTGTCGGTTAAGGGTTGCGCCTCTTCTGGGTCGTCATTTCGATCAAGGCGAGTAATGAATGTGATTCTGGCTCTGATCGGCAACAAGTACGTCAAGATGTTCTCGAGCACGCCAGAAGCGGCCCAATCCATGTTGTTCGGAATCTACAAAACTTCCAGACTGCTTGAAACAAAACTCTATTCCATGTCTGATGAAAGCAACTCCCAAAGGCGCAGCACTTGCACATCCCTGACATGTCTCTCCGCACATTTCCTGCACAGCACTTGCACATACCTCGACCGTCCCTTGCACATCACTTGCAATCCGCTTACTCTTCCCTTGCTAATCACTTCGGTTGACACAAAGCATTGGTGGACTCTTTTCAAACCGTCAACGCTCTCTCACTTTCGGTCTAAGACGTACTGCACAAGTTTCAAAGTAGAGGAAAAACGCTTCCTAGGGCCATGCTTTTCTTTAGCAATGCGCTCCCCGTGTTGTCTCAGGAAATCGAGAATGAACTGGGCTCTGTTGTGGATGAAGAAGTCGTCACCAAGCACTCTCGTGCCTTCCATTCTGCGACGAAATTGGGCTCTAGGTGCAGGACGAATCTTGATACGCGCACCATCAGAACCTTCATCAATCATACGAAGCTTGCGTTTCCGCGGCGGGACAATCTTCGACATGTTGGTGTGTTCTGCAGCGGAACAGTTCGACTTTGGAAACTGAACTGATCGACCAGGGGACATTGACGGAGACTGTCGGCCAAGGAACGATGACACATTTGAGCTCTCATGATCAAAGGCGAAATCAGCGGAATCCGGATCACTGACCGCGGTAACACCTGATACCAAAGCTGCACGTCGATCATGTTCTTGGTCCGACACTGCAAAGTCTGACGAGAAGTCGGACGAGTGCACGTCCGATACAGAGACAGCATCGCTCTCAAAGCTGGACACCGACATAATTTGAAGCTACCTGTACGTTACGAACCGCACTCATGTCACGAAACTGCAGAGTCTACGCATTGCAACATAGGTGAACCACACTCATGTCAGAGAGTCTACGCCCTACGCATTCCAACATAAATAGGCAAACCACACTCATGTCACCAGTCTGCAGAGACTACGCATTCCAACATCGGCGAACCGCACTCATGTCACGAAACTGCAGAGTCTACGCATTCCAACATCGGCAAACTGCACTCATGTGTCACGAAACTGCAGAGTCGACGCATTCCAACATAGGCGAACCGCACTGATGACACGAAACTGAAGTCTACGCATTCCAACATTGGCGAGCCGCACTCATGTCACGAAACTGCAGAGTCTGAGACGCTTGTAGAGCCAATATACAGCATCGTGCTGGGCTTTCTTATTGTTCAAAACCGAGGATGCAAAGTAATTGGGCATCCACCATCACTCTACAGAAAGTCCATGCACAGGAGACTGCAATCAATGACCTCGTCTGCCATTACAAAACGAGTATGCGCTCACACTTGCTGCACGGCAAACCTGCACCGCTGGACTCTCCGTTATGTCATTCAATCGGATAGGGCTGCATGGCAGGAATACTCTCAGCAATCATTTCCAGCAGCGTCTCAAAGCAGAAAGTCTACGAAACTGCAGAGTCTATGCGTTCCAACACAGGCGAACCACACTCATGTCAGAGAGTCTACGCATTCCAACATAAGCAAACCGCACTCATGTCGCAAATCTGCAGAGTCTACGCATTCCAACATCGGCGAACCGCACTCATGTCACGAAACTGCAGAATCTACGCATTCCAACATCGGCGAACTGCACTCATGTCACGAAACTGCAGAGTCTACGCATTCCAACATCGGCGAACCGCACTCATGTGTCACGAAACTGCAGAGTCTACGCATTCCAACATAGGCGAACTGCACCGATGACACGAAACTGAAGTCTACGCATTCCAACATAGGCGAGCCGCACTCCTGTCACGAAACTGCAGAGTCTACGCATTCCAACATATGCAAACCGCACTCATGTCGCGAAACTGCAGTCTACGAGTCGCACAAGCAAGCAAAAACATGTACTGAACCACTCCAGCTTGGTCCGACACTGCAAAGTCTGACGAAAAGTCGGACGAGTGCACGTCCGATACAGAGGCAGCATCGCTCTCAAAACTGGACACCGACATAATTTGAAGCTACCTGTACGTTACAAGTCTTTTTAGAACTGCAGAGTGCCTTGAGGACATGAATCAAAACAATGTCTGCAAATATTCACAACACATGCTGCCGGCAGATCACTTGCATCACCCTTGCACATCCCTTGCGCATCATTTGCACGTCCCTTGCACATCCCTTGCAATACACTTGCATTGAAGTACATGCAACACTGAGTTGCAGTTTGGTACGCGGGCGCAGAGCAGTAAACATGGGATACAATGCGACCCAATTGAAGTTGGCTGAGTACACTTGAATCAGCTTCCCTTCTTCATCACGCACTTCCAACCCACGAAGTTCAGGAATCACGAAGAAGTTTGAATCTTGTTCCCACTCTACTTCCACATGACCTCTGAGAAGAGCTCGATTCCCAAGATGCTCGTAAGATTCTTGCAGGGGTTTAACACGAAAGATGTATTTCTGGTCCGCACTGCAAAATCGGCAACTGAACGAAACGACAGACGGAAACCTGTACCATGTGGGTGTAGAGTGATGGCTGGTTGAACATCTTGTTGTGGAACAGGTCGATCACTTACAGCATGTGCGGATGCAGAGGCAGGAGCTACATCTGCTGTTCCCAATCCAACATTGCAAACAGAAGAGATCGGCAAAGATGACGAAGCTGGCACCTAACACACTGCAGGAGTGGGGGGTGGGGGAGGGAAAGCGGGAGGGGGAAGGGGAGGGGGGGGTGGAATCCACTTCGCAGTGGTGCCACGGGAGGGGGGCGGGGCAGCAGTGGGGAGAGGAGGGGGTGGCAAAGGAGGGAGGGGAGAGGAGGAGGGTGGAGGGAGAGGCGGGGGAGGAAAAGGGGGAAGAGATGTCCCAGTACTGCGCACTTTGTCTGAAGTATCCATGGCAGATTGATCAGCAACTACCAAACGCACAGCTAATGTACTCAACTTGCAGCCGAAGACCTGCGACAAGTCACCGGTAAAGTCAGCTCGGGGAATTCAACCAGATCATAACAAAGTCGATGTAAGAGTCAGCGTTCAGTTTCGGAAAAGGCATTTGGGAAAGGCTCACTGGAAGAATCAGCATGCAAGCATGGATATGAAGTCAATGAAAGTCATCCAATGCTTATGCAGTCAGTCGGGAAAGTCAGCGCCAGAGCTACCTCTGGGAGACACGGCGCCCATAGGGAATGCCGTTGTGAAGCACACTTGACACATCGTGTCGCAGGTCTGAACAGTCAGTTCATCTTGCCGAAAGCTGTCAGGGGAAGTCAGAACATGCATTAGAAGGCAAACTCTCCCAGACATGCACATGAAACTGCACTGCACTCCTACTCGCAAACAACAGTTGTGGTCACAAGCTGCACAAATGTGCCCATGCCGACCACTGCAGGTACGTTTACCTGTCTCAATATCACGGAGCTTCATTGGCAGAGGCCGTGAAATGAGACCCTCTGCCCCCTGCTGCTTAACTCACTCACGTCTCTTGGAAACAGAGTTGGACACACACACACACACACACACACATTCAGACACACACACACACACAACACACACACGCACGCCACGCACGCCCACGCACGCCCACGCACGCCCGCGCACACGCCCGCGCACGCCCGCGCACGCCCCCGCACGCCCACGCACGCCCACGCACGCCCACGCACGCCCACGAACGCCCACGCACGCCCACGCACGCCCACGCACGCGCACGCGCGCACGCACGCACCAACCAAAACACACACACACACACACAGACAGCCGCACCCGCGCGGCCTTCAAAAGCACGCATGGAAGGGGCTCTTTTGTGCAGCATGCCTGTTCCGTGAGGTCTCTTGCATTCTCTTCCAGTTTTGCCACAGCGGCCCACGTTCCACCAGCATCGTAGCATCGAGACGCGGGGCGCGTGCAGTGCCGCGGAAACCGTCCTTTGAAAGGCTGCAACCGTCCCGCTCGGCCAGGTACACCTGTCCCCTCTACAAGACCTCACTTCGCAAGGGAACTCTGGCGACTACAGGTCGGCCGCAGTCACCTATCTGCCTGTTTGAGATCATTCCCGCAGTGTCCTTGAAAAGAATCCATGGAGAGGGACAAGCTGTTCAGCTGCTTCGGGAGGTGCTGAGGTGGGTGTCCCATTGTTGGCAATACGTCACGTGTATCTGTTTACGGGTGTGCGTGCACATGCATGCATGTGTGTAAGTATGTGTACACATCTTGGCATGTGTCAGGCCTGTACACGAAGATATGTTGTATCTAGTCAGCAGCGCAGCCTCTAGGACTCGACAGAGCTCTCTGCTATCTTTTCTGCAGAGTTGCGCTCGATTTCAGGTCGAATTTCTCGGTCTTGTTTTGTGGCGGCGGCCTACCTCAGCGGAAGTCGCAGAACTTACATCCTAGAGAAAGAAGAGGACCGGCACCGACACAACCGCAACGGCGGAGAAGAGAGAAGAGGAAGGGAGCATCAGGAGTGTCAAACAAATGCAGACAGCGCAAGGAGGCCAGGGAGCCCCCCCCCTTCCCGCAGACAGCAGACAGCAGCTCGGTTTATGTCCATGCGATGGATCCCTCTTGCTTAACACGGATACTTCGATTTGGTGCCCTGTACATCCCGACAACCTCAGCTCCCCCTTGACGTGGCGCGCAGCCTGCAGGGAACACAAAACCAGTCGTGATCCTCCGTCCCGAAGACCTTGTGTACCGAGCAGGGCTCATGCTCTTTTGAGGGGATGGAACCGCCAATGTGGAATGCCGGCAAGAGACACAGAGACGAGAGACGTGACGAGGAGAGAAGGCGAAGTTCGCGAGCCTGACAGGTCACTCCACCAACTTCGTTTGCTATTTCCGGCTGCCAAGTAATGAGGAGGAGATTTGACAAAGTCCGTTCAGATCGAAGTCTCTGCAACCTGCTATCAGCTTACTGTAGCTGCTATCCTGCTCACAGGATCAGGGCCACTGGGTTCGCCGCGGTGTGGCTCTTCTTTGTGCCTCAACTCCAGTTACGACATTCGCTGTCGTTGGATCAGGGGACAAGGGATGCTCATGAACGAAAGGCTGCCATGTTTCCAGGCATCATGCCACCAACAGGTTCAGCAAAAAAGGCGTATGCTGCATCCTTTCACGTCGTGGAGCACGCAGATGTTCACAATGCTCAACTGGGAAATGCAAAAAGCGATCCATTGTAAGTATAGTATCTTGGGCCACCTCCTGCCTCACTCCATCCGCAACGCAGTAGGCCGGAGCAGTGCACGCCTGTCTGCTTGAGGTGCAACGTAGGGTTGCCAGCATTCTCAGCGATTTCGATGAGCTTCAATCGAAATTCTAGCTGCCATGTCCCCCTGCATTCCCTGAAACAGTTTCGGACTGCTCTCTGGCTTCGAGCCATGCGTCAGCAACAATACGGCCGTCCGCGACTCATACAGAGGTCACGATCGACAGGGCTACAAGCATGGGCTGGTGAAATAATCAAAGATGTACGGACAATGCTCCACAAGTCCTGGACAGCACAGCATTGAGAAGCATTTCAGAAACAGTGCCTCCGCGATACGAGGGTATGTCTTGACAAGGTGGTGGCTGAGCGGAACCTTGCCACGCCAAGCTTCTTGCCCGTAGATCCTGTTACAGATTGCTATTCGCCCCCATCATCACTCCTCTTCGCGGATCTTCGGAGCAGGTATCCGCTGTCGCTAGGACCTGGTGAATAACGGGCAGACGATCTAAGTGCAACTCGTGTTCGACTGTGACACGTTTCTGATGCATCGTTCACGTTGAAAGTTTCGCATGAGCCCCAGCAACGATGAATGCATCTCGCCCTTTGAAGAGACGTGCCGCAGCCAAGCAGCTTGAATACTGAAGCACGGTGCGCCTGACATCGTACAACTCGACAGTTGAAAAGAGCGTTCAAGAGGCATCCTACAGGTCGCAGTGATCGGAGATATTCCGTGCAGCTGACGGAGGAGACTGCACAGTTGGGAAGGGGGTGAGATAGACCGCAGCCGACGGAAGCCCAAGTTAGCTGCCCAGCGTTTCTTTTCAAAATGAGCCTGCCACCGTGTCAGCATGAGGCCAATATATATGTGCTTGTACCAACTGAGAACCACATCTGCATTTGTCCGATCTTGGGCATGTTTGCTCATGTCCAGTGACTTGTCCAAGGTATGCTGGATGATTGACCTCTGGACGCCCTTTTGAAGCTAACTTCTGACAGCCAAACAGTGCTGAATTCTCGGCACAGAACCAACGTGGACAGACGCATCGCATCGTCCAGCTTAAAGGGTTACATCAAGGTTGGATTGCTCAGATGCGCCGAGTTGCACGATCGTTGTACCCTGTTGGCACCTAGATTTGAGAACAGGCTTGTGAGGACATTACTCCAAGTACGCTAAGCCGCTAAGCGTTTGCAGCACGAAATGCTGCCCCATCAGCACGCCTGTGCGGCATGAGTTTCGGTAGATCGACATAGCTCCATGCGGTCGTAACATCGCATGGCAAAGACTGTTTCTCAGCTGGCATGTGCTCCTGTTGCTATTGGACCATGGCAGAGAAACGGTTCACACATTGCGAAACAAAATGTTTGGTCATCAGCTGGCTCCGCAGGAACAGTGGTGTGGGTCTGGGAGGCAACACGCCCCGAGATCCTCCAACTTGTTTATCGTCAAGATGATGCATGTCTCAATGGTTCGGCCATTCGTGGATGCTTGAACACGAAGGCTACTATTCGAGTATGTGTCACAACCACCGGTGCCGTTTAAAGAGTATGAGCTCTTCGCTAGACATGCAATCATGTCCAGAAAGCATTTGACTCTGGAGCATTCCTTGGTTGTGCAGTGTTCTTAAGAGGTTTTCTGTCTGAGCTTCTGGGAGGGCGGCATGCATGGCTCAATGCTGTGTCATTGGGGACGGGGAGTAGCACAGTAGAACAGAGGGAGTCTGATTTGATTGTGTTCCGTTCGTTTGACCCTTTTCCCGATTGGCATGCATCACTTGTTACACAGTCTGGATCCTGGCCACGGCTTCTGAAGGAAGGGCCTCGAAGAAAGTTTTTTTTATCTTTCGCCGAGCAGCAAACGACCTTGGAAGCCTCGGGCCGCAATCCTCCGTTGCCTCAAGGGCGCCGGCAGGTTTCACAGAGGAAACGCAAAATCCCGTGGCCTCTGCCTCTGCACCCACTGCAGAGCCCTGCGTTATGATAGGAAGAGGGATCCAAGGTCTAGGAGATCCACTGCAGATGAGTTAAAGAGTAAGTGCATGAGAGTGCTTGTGCGTTTTTGCTTATCCCATTTATCCCATGTTCCGAATCTGCAATTCAGACGTTCCCCTGATGTTGTAGCTGACATGAGGCTTTCGGAGTTCCCGCTCCTTTTGCCATGATGGATCGCAGGGAGAATACAGAATGAGTCTTGCGACAGCCCTCATGATTGCAACGAAGCCAGACTGGACCGGACCTCGACATGTCTATTGCGTATTGCGGAAACCTTGTACGTTGATGCCACACCGAAAGGACCAGATTTCCAAAGCTTTAGTGACCTCGTTTCACTCGATTAGAATGCTTGTGCGCCTTTCGACAGCGCTCGGGAGATGCACCTGCTGAGAGCCAAGCCGAACTCTCAGATTCGAGGGATGTCCGCCTTACAATCTGCAGATGCAGAGCAGTTTCAGTTTGAAGCTCCAGGAGCCAGAAACAACAGCATGAAGGTAAGCATAACGCTAGCAGGCAACACTTGATGACCATATTGGACAAAGCAGAAGCCTAAACAACAAGCATTCGCATAGAAGAAAGGGAAGCCAACGGCGCGGTCAACACCACAGCCTTCCCTACTCGCGCCTCTGTTTGATTATGGTTACTTTGGCCTGGGGTCTGGTGGCGTAATGGGTGAAATCATTGCAAATTATGTCATGTTCTGGCTTTTTGGCGAAGCACCTCAGTTGCAAACAAAGCCGCAGTGCCGAAGTTCCCAAATCTACTTCAACTACTGACGAGAAGTTGATGATGATGATGATGATGGTGATGAGTACGGCGATTGTGACGATAAGTCTCAGCGTGGTTATGAACATTGATGAGGGATAAGATGATGATGAGGAGGATGCAGCTGTTGAAGATCATGATGATGCTGGCTTTGTTTGTAGTGCTGCTGATGATAGCACGAGGTTTTGCATTCACGCGACAAGAACCGTATCCGATGTTGTCAGATCCAAGACTTTCGTACTCTCGCCTGATGAGCTGGGCTCGCACCACGCTGCCGCATATTTGGATTGTTCATGGTTGGAAATCTGCTCCGGCTACAGTCCCGTACTCATTTTGGCATTGGTTTCGATTGCAACACCTGCAGTGGACTCAGTCTCTGTGCCACTGGAGTTGTGCTTGAGGGCTTTGGAGTGTTCCAGTGCCAGCTTTCCCGATTTGGAGGCGAGCCTGAGGTTAGATACTGGCAGTGGTAGTGGTAGCAATTCTGATACCACTGCTACCACTACTTCTTCTACTACTTCTTCTCCTACTTCTCCTACTACCACTACCACTACCACTACCACTACCACTACTACTACTACTACTACTACTACTACTACTACTACTACTACTACTACTACTATTACTGCTACTACTACTACTACTACTGCTACTACTGCTACTAGGTGCCTAGTAACCACGCCCCTCCCTACCAACCACCTGGCACTTTAACCCATCATCATCATCATCATCAACGAACATCACGGTTGCAGAAGATGCAGTGGCTCAGGCCCCCTATTTGTCACAGATGCAAAACGCATTCTACACTTACGTGTAGTTATGAGTCGACCAAATGCGCAGCTTGACTGAAGCAGATTGCGAGGCAACTACACCGCAAGCTACTTTCCATTTACAGCATTGCACCATCATCAGTGAACAGCTCGCCATGCTGCGGGTTATGCAGCGCTGCTCTGTTATGCCCGGCCGGTACTGTCACATGTCCCGCTGCTGCTGCTACTACTACTACAACTACTACTACTACTGCTACTGCTACTACTGCTACTACTGCTACTACTACTACTACTACTGCTACTACTATTACAACAACTACTACTACTACTACTACTACTACTACTACTACTACTGCCGCTAGTGCTAGTGCTAGTGCTACTGCTACTGCTACTGCTACTGCTACTGCTACTGCTACTGCTACTACGACTCCTACTACTACTGATGCTGTTGCTCCTGCTTCTGCTACTGCTCCTACTGCTATTGCTATTGCTACAACAACTGACAGGTCACACGGCTCACCTACACGGATGCTGCACACAACTTGTGCCACCGTCTGCCTGAAACGAACCATGACAAACATCCGAGCTCAGTTGGGCAATCAGGACAAAATGAACCGGAAACTCACTGGGCCGCCTCACCTCGAAGCGCATCGGGCTGGGAACGGTCCCCGTGAGGCCCGGTCGGGTCTCCAAAAGCCCCAAACGAAGTCCTTGATGACATGGGCCACTTCACGAAGTCTCGCCCGGCCCGAGTCGGCCCGCACCAGTAAGCACGCAAGCACGCACCGCAGGCCGAGAGTCCAAGTTCGGTCACGTTCGGGGGTGAGAAGCAGACCGTGAGGAGCATACCGTTAAACACAGGCATCGCAGGAACAAAGCAAAAGCTGGACATGACGTGTAGAAATGCGCCAAGCGACTGCCCACACTCAAGCAATATCCATACAAGCCGGTGGCAACCCGGCAAACCCTCGGCGGTGGAAAACGGCGCTCCCACTCCCCATCCTAGCTAAAGAGTTCAGCAACATATCAGCGGACATCGCGGTGCGAGCTCACAACACGAATGCCACCACGAGCAGCAGCATGTCCACTGTTAGATCCAAAGTCGTGGAAGACTCGAAAGCACGAAGGCTGCGGAGAGGCGACCAAACTCCCAACCACCATTCCAACTGCATCTCACAAAGACCCGGCAACCCAAAAGTTGCTCAGCCACATCTCACTGGCTGAAACTTGTGAAAAAGTTAGAGAGTCCAGGGAGGTGAACCTAGCCCAAATCCAAACATGCCGGCTGACACCGAAGCCGTGCAGCCGTAGCCGCAACCTGGCAGACGTCCAAGCCATGCAACCGTAGTCGAAGATCACCGTGAAGAAGAAGCCGAAGAAGAGCCCTGCAGCCATGCACAGCCAAAGCCACCTGTGAGAAATCATGGGCCTTGTACTCTGGATTGCGCCCAGGGTCTGGCTCCACGGTCTGTCCTGCGAGGGCGTAAACCGCTGGACCGCCAACAAGCTTCCATCTTCTTTAAACATTCTGCAAATTCATATTTCGTTCGCCCTTTCTTGCGGAGAGAGGTCCTCACCCTACTTCACATGCCGGAGTGGGACCTCTGGCGGCGCTGGTTTCTGGGCCTCCTCCGTGGCGAGAGGCGACCGAGAGCGAGCGTCCGGCTTTGCGCATGGACCCCAAGCTGAAGTTGGGCCGTGGCAAATCCTGCGAATTTGCGTTCAAGTTGGTCTCGCAAACAACATCTCCCGCACCTCGACAACGCCTCAGCCTTCGCGGGTCGGTAGAGCGGCCATGGCGCCAAGAACATTTCTCCCTGGGGCTCTGAGGGCCACCAACTTGTCGATCCCGAGTCCAAGGCTGGGATGACGGTGGCGGCGTCCAGGGATAAAGATGTCGGCTTGTGGCAGTCAAAGTAGTTGGATGCTTTCTTCGTCTTCAGGTTGCCTCTAAGTCGGAGAACATTGGAAGCACTAATTCAGGTTTTGTGCCAACGGCCGGTGCCTTTAGAAGCCTCCCGTGCTTCACGTAAATAGCCCGGTCGGCACACGAATCTGAAGTCTACAGCTGACCTTCGAATTTGTCGGCCCCTCAACCCCAGAGCGTGCCGGTCGTTGAGCGACTTACATCCCGTGCAGCAGGAAGTCACGAATTTCGCGCGGACTGCCATTCAGAAGGCTGGCGGCTGATCGGTGGTTCGACCATGCCTGAAATTCTGTGAAGCAGCTGGTATTCTGTCAATGCGAGTTCAACAAATTGCACAACTTTCTTACCTCCTCAGTCTGTGAGTTCACAGTAAAAGACCAGCCCAAGTTGGTCAAGTTCGGGACCGCGATCTCTGCCAAAATCATGTCGGCATCCATTGAACCCGCCTACAGTGGCATGTTCGATGCTGTCTGGCAGGAACGGACGCATTGGAAATTGATCTGTTCTGGGCCCTTGTCCTGATCGCCGATTGATGACGCCAAGTCTGGGCCTTGGCCTTCGTGGGCAAGCAGATCAAAACGCCCCAGAGTAGTTCTTGAGATCTACTCGCAGCATCGACCACCCTGCCCGCAGATAAGGGTCAAATCCTGCTTGCAAGGTCAAAATTTGAAGAAGCTTCCGCCAGGCAGGACTTCCTGTTCAGGTTGACGGCCAAGATGGTCTGGGAGGAGCGTATTCCCTCGGGCCGCCTGCAAGTGCATATTTCGTAGGACTAGTTGCCAGTCCAGATTTCCTCAGCAAAGAAATTAATGCGCATGCACAGCAAGGATGGGTTCGGGGGCCGAATTCTGCCACTGCGTTTTGCGCAGTTCAGGTCCGCTTTTCCTCGACGACATCGCTATCAATTCTTGCGCTTAGGGGCGTTGCTGTAATTAAAACCCTAAGAAACACCAGCCCCTTTCCTTTAACAAATCTATAAAATCCAATCCAAAAAAACCAAAACCAAAAAAAACAAAACAAAAAAAAATAAAAAACATCAAAAACAACATTATTTCAGTGCTCTTCCAGAATAACATTAGAAATACACACGAATGGAAGAGTTCTGAAATAATGTTTTTCTTTGTTGTTTTTTGTGTTTTTTTGGTTTTGTGTTTTTTGTTTTTTTTGGTTTTTGTTTTTTTGGTTTTCTTGTAGCATCCTTAAGGGAGGGGGGTCCAAGGGGGGTATATAGCCTAGTGATCCCTAATTCTCCCTAGTACTCCCTAAGGTTCCCTTACAGTCCCCTAAGGATTCCTTATACCCTCCCCCCTTGAACCACCCTCCCTTAAGGATCCTATAATTTTCACTCATGCCGTATACAGTTCATTATTCGCGGCGTTCTGTATTCAAGCCTAGTTCTATTTTCCGGTGATTCGTATATGTACAGCAGTCGCGACTCATGGCGAGTTTCCGTGCGGAAGAAGGTGGTCAGGATGGGAGTCTTACTTTTGATGAGGCTTGTGCGTCAAATGGAATCTTCAAGCGTTAAGGTGGAACAGTTTGCGGATGCAAGTATGTACCATCCCCTAGACATCACCCAGGATATCTTCGATAACATCAACAAGTTCTATTGCGAGAACAAATTCGCGCAGCTTCCGGAGCCGTTCGACTTGAAAACACAACCCAAGGTGCCCTACACCATGCAACTTGTGATTCAGTCCACGCCACCCCCTCCCGAAGGTGATCCTAATGGTTCATACGTGCACATCTTCAAGCACATCTACTTGCACCGTAACAAGTTGGCGGCGTCCGAGTGCGTGAACATGTGTCGTGGGAATCCTCTTCGTTTCGATTGGGGCTCCCATACCAGGCTCGCCTTATCGGGACTTAATTACATGTTAGACCAAATGGGAGGTAAACAGCTTGGCTTTTGGCTCCTGAAGCCCAAGTTTGAAAAGAAGATCACCATCGATCAGCAAGCACATGACGATGGATACAGATTCATCCGTGACTTCGGCCCCAAAAGCAACAACAAGAACCAATTCATGGAATGGACCGACGAGTACATTAACACACCGGGTAGCAAAATCGAAGGGTGGACGGAGGGAAAGGTCAAGGAGGCACTCCACAATTACATGCGAGGACGCCAGAATGCAAAAACGCTTGAATATTGGCCGTTCACATTGAAATCCTTCACCCCATGGTTCTTCGACCGCATCCTCACCCGCATGCTACCAACCTTGCGCCAGCACTCCATCACCTGGATTGGGCGTACACGGACCGGCAAATCGTTGGGATCCAAAACAGTCTTGTTTGCACAGTCTAAGTTTGAAATCGATTTGGCGGAGCGAGCAGACTTGGTTCCATCCATTCTCACGGCGAAGCATCTCGATTTCTTTAAGGCGGAGCCTCTCACCAAATTCAAACCAGGGGTGTTTGATGACGGCATGTTGCAAAAGATGGACACATCGTTTTTGAAAGCCTTCCTCAACCCGTCCGTGCCTCAACATACTTAGTCAGCATTTTGTGTTTAACAAGTTTCGTCCGAAATCAGATAAGTATTCTTTCCAAAGACATGCGATCAGAATAGCAAACACATGTAGTTAGGAAGAAGATGCCACCGTTTGGGCACGATACTCATCAGCTCATTTTGAACAAGGTGCCGGACGCCACGCATGCAACAATCCCTATGACCGCAAAGTTGACGAAGACATGTTCGCGAAAATGAAGACCACGAAGCTTTGGGAAATTTCTTACAGCGACTTTGTCAAGTTGATCATGCCTTCATTCACAGCAGTGGACGACGAAGAAGACTTGGACGCGATTCTGGCCCGCACGCACCTCATTGTCCTTACAAACAATGGTATTTATTATCGTGTAGCATCTACGGGGAAAGGGTCAGTAGACTTCATTGCGTGGGACACTGAGCCGAAGGACTTGCTTGCTCCCTCCCAGCATGCAATCTTCAAATCGTACAAAATGAATCCACAAGGACATCAGCTTCCCCCCTCCTTCCATGAGGATTCCGCATGGTCGCAGGAAGCTCTCCGACGTCTAGTAAATGGCGAACAACTTCCACGAGGCTATATCGTATACCGACCCAGGAGCATGCTCGGCGATGCTACGCACCTATGCCGTAATTATAGTATAACGAGAATACGAACCTTGCTTATTGGGGATTATTTCGCAACATACGCGTATGTAGTTCTGCTTATTGAGGGGTTATTCAAAATACATTCCTATGTATCGTCTTGTATGTAGTCCTGCTTATTGGGGGGTTATTGACCGTATAAACTCGTATGTAGTTCTGCTTATTGGGGGATTATTCAAAATACATTCCTATGTATCGTCTTGTATGTAGCCCTGCTTATTGGGGGGTTACTGACCATATAAATACTCAGTCATGTATATCGTATCTAGTTCTGCTTATTGGAGGATTATTCAAGATACATTCATGTGTATTGTTGCCTTTTTCATCTGTTTCTCATAAGGCCGGCAAGCGTCCATCATCCAGAGCTTCTTTCGCCAGATACAATGCGCATGAACGTCAAGAGGGAACAGGTCGACCATGCTTTTCGGAATTTGAAGTCATCGCGGGACCGTCGAAATGTCATCATCGACTTGGACTCCCCTTCGCCTAAGAAAAGCACGGACGAGACGCCGGTTTCATCACATGAACAGGTAAAGCGTCCGCGCATTTCCGCACCATCTGCGCGCTCCGCAGGATCGTCAGCCTCCATGTGTCCCGGTCTCGACCACGCCATTCCGAATCCGGAATTCATCAGAGTCTTGATATATTGCAATCTTTTAACGTTATGTTGAATATACGTTTGTTGCTTTTGCAGAATATGTGGAGTAACAAAAGGACCTGAGTATGCAGATTGCGATTCCGATGATGACGTGCTTCCCGCCGTGGGTACCAATCCTGAGCACATGTCGGACAATCATGACGGTGATGATCTTGAAAGGGACTTGGCAAAGATCATGGATGAGGAAACCAACCACATGGACACGGATTAGAACTATGTCGCCGGCACGTTTGCTTTGAAAGCAGCTGCTAGTATTTTGAGTGTCGGTAGTTTTGTCTCGCCAACCGTGATCCGACACAGTGCACCGGCAGCATCGCTGAACATCAAGATTATGATAGCACTTACAAGCAGAGACATGTAATGTATAAGAAAACAGCAGTATTCACCCATACACGTGCCATCGTGGAAGCACATGCTGCTCGCAGTACTAAGACCGCGCCCGCTGAAGAACACAATCCGATGCACCATTACTGAACATTGCTTGCAACCGTAGCAATCACGGATGCTCATGACGTTGGTATTGTTTCGTCTTGATGCACCTGTAGGCTTCGTATCAAAAGCTGTCCGAAATCATTTCTCACCACTTATGTGGATTGGATAGCCTTTCGTGAGGCTATCCTAACCGCAAATTTTGTGAACCGAGTCGCTTTCCTCGACATCGTGAAGCATAGCCATGTAGCGAATGCCGCATTGTTACCGAATAACGAGGCCACTCGAGCTCTACTCGCTTGTCAGGCCTTGCGTCTTGTTCCTCGAGATCGCCGGTGTCCACAATGCAATGCTTCATTTCGGCTGTACTACAAGATGCGATTGTACCGATGGTGTGGTCCTCGATACGATGAAGCATGTCACGAGTGTGATGGCAAACCATATTCAGCCACAGCTATTGGATTTTTGCGACATATGAAACCTGAGCTTTGGATGCATAAGCTCGACTGTTTCATTATGTGGATCCACGAGTACCCGCGTCAACTCATGCTTCGCGAGCTACATCCACTCGGCCATAAACGCATAGATCCTTGGTTGATGGAGTTCCAGGAGACTATCAGCAACTGGTTTGAGAATCAGCTCAGTTTCGGTTTGGATGGTCCTATCTTTCAAGGATTGGGAAAGACGTCAACAAGCAATTCAGCCTCTACCAGATCTAATTCGAAAATGAAGCGTCCCTCATCCAGTTCGGTGATATACAAGAAGCCCAGCGTGATCAAAACCATTTCGAAAACAAAGGCTAAAGGCAGGATCCTCATCGCCGATGAGACTCACCTCAACAAAAAAAACCTAGTATACTCGCCAAATATGGACGCCCTCAGCGCGATAATATATGGCTTTGGGGTGCTGTACTACAAGGGCATGTGAACACGCATTTCATCTTTCGCATTCTCGAACATCCCGCGGATGCTTATGACGGAAAACCACGAGGGCACAAGGAGATGATCAAAAATTTGGGCATGCTCAACCTCAAGAAGAACGATATCGTCGTGAGTGACAAGTGGCAGGCAACAGTCTCTGCAATGAAATCGTTTAGGCGTGAGCACAGTTTGTCTTCATCAGACGTGAAACACGAAATCGTAAACCATAGCAAAGGTGAGCTAAAGAACAGCAGCGGTTTCACCACAAATCCCATCGAATCCAGGTGGTCTCTCATCAAAAGATGGATCAGGGCCCGAAATGCCGGACGACTGCCCACACACTCGGACCGTACCAAGTGGCGTGTGCTTGTGAACGAGTACCAGGCAAGAAATATTTTAAAGGCCAAGGCTCCGCAGTCTTTTGAGTATGGGCATATCACAACTGTACAGTCTTCAGAAATTCTGAAAGTTTTCTGTTGTGCTTAAATGCCGTGCTAGCATCTGCGAGCCACATACCGCGTGAGAAACAATTGCCACCGCCAAAATATCTCGATGCCGTATGGTATTATGTCGTAGTTATCGTTGTTCGCATGCACATGACAATGAAACTTGCTTATATGACGCTGCTGTCTCAGATCGAAGAATCGCAATTTTTTTCATTGGATTCCTTAGAACCCACATACACATGAGCACACACACACACACCCGCACATACACACACACACACAATTTTCAGCTGCGAACGGACTGCGATGCCTAGTCCAGTTCTATGGTGTCACGATAAGAGCTGTGAGCATGGCCATGTAAAGGTCAAGAGTGAAGGCACGCTACGCGTCCTTCATCTGTCGGTGTAGGCTTGTGGAAGTGCTACGCACGCCGCAATGCCGAACCATCTTGTCATTTTTCCGCCAACGCAACTTTGGCTCAAGTACATGCTCTAGAAAGCATTGCACGTAGCTAAGCTAGCTATCGTCTTCTGTGACCTTTTCCGAGGAACAGAGCCATCCCGCGCACAGACGATCCATCGCTGGCCGCGAAGGTGCAAAACAAGCGAGCTCTGGATCTGCCTGCACTGGGAGTGAAGCTTACGTGTGGAAGTGATAGAGACAGTGATTGAGTCTGTAGAGGGCAACCACATCCGTATACAACATAGCTCTGTGGGGTGAGCGACAAGGAACATCATCAAGATCAAATCCCCACGCATCAGCATATTCCTAAAATATGCAAAACGCAGCGATCGACTTCGACCCCGTAACCCAAGGATGAACGTAGGGGCCTCAAGAAGGGACTCCGACGTGCCGGGATCTGTGCGAGTTTTCTGTCACACAAAGCTCAAAGGCGGGGGCGGTGTGTTGGACCAGCCCGGCCTGCAATCTGATTGCAAAAGGTGGGTGTCAAGGTCCCTGCCCTGCGTGAAGCCTGCGGCTCGGGCTCGGGTTAGCAGTCTGCTGGCAAGGGGGTTTCAGTCGATTGCGAAGGGTCGAACCGAGGCGGAATTCAAAGACTCAAGAGTGCTCTCATGACGCAGCCATCGCTTTCCAAGCGGGTCCCTGTCGGCGGCTAGACTTAAAAAACCCTTCGGTGTGCGTTCCGACAGGAACAGCACGCTCAGCTGTAACGCAGGAGGAAGTTCAGGTAGTAGTTTGGGTCACGTGGGTCAGTCCCTGTCAATCACACTATAAAGTTGTCCGGGACCGTCTGCAAGACAAACTTCGTCCCTCGGGACCACGTAGAGTACGCTGCTGGCAGATGGAGTGAGCAGGCTGTTCGAGAGCCCCGGTGTCCCCGCCGAACAGGAGCGCTTGACTTGCTCGAACAGCGTACCGAGGAGTTGAAGATGGTGCACGTGCGCCTCCGGGATTGGAATGATCTCTTGGAGCTTCCGGAGCCGGCGGCTGCCGCGACAGATGTTGCGAAAGGTCAGGAATAATTCGTTGTACACGTGCTTTATGCCTGAGCTGACCAGACCACGCTGGATCTGCAGGTCCAGCACGACGGGCTTCGTACAGCAGGTGTCGCAAGTAATAACCCCTTTGCTGATGACGACGCAACGCCGGCTTTTGGCTGGATGTCAAGGCTCGGCAGCTCACCGGGTCGTGAAAAAGCCGAGGTTTCGTGTGGCAGCGGGCAAGCGCGTTCTCAACGAGGATGGAATGCCGCCGCAGTCATCCGCTTCTTGCGACAGCCGAGAGCTCACGCATGATTTGCCGTTGTCCGAGCATCTCACAAGGCTTTTCGAAAACGTGACAACCGATGCATCTCAAGCTGGAGCAGCACACCTCGGGTCAACTTGGGTCGGGTCCGAAGATGGAAGTCTACGTAGATTTCACAGCACCTTTTATGTGAATTCTGAGGGCCACCCCTATATTTGCACTTACACGTGCAAGTTGCTGACAATTCCCTCAAGCGAGGCGACACGATGCAGGCTGCGATGACTTGTGCGCTCCTAACAGATAGTTCAATTGTCCCTCATGCCCATTTACATACAGGAATCCAGTGTTTCACCGCAGGTCAAATGTAGGCTCAAGCAAAGCCCGACAGCGGAGCACAGAGTGAGAAAAGATTCCAAGCTCGCGCCGTTGTTGTAAGAAGGACACTGGTTTAAGGGTTTAAACTTTCATGGTAGCGGAGCTGTTGGCAAAGGCCAGCAGCTGATCAAGCAAAGATCCAGGGAAGCCAGCTACGAGCTGGAAAAGGTGAAAAGTGTGGAACAGGAAGTTACGGTTTACCAAGAGCATCCTGTCGGAGAACAGCGAGGAGTTACGGCTAAGCCAAGAGCACCTTGCAAAGTCGGAGAAAAGCATGAAAGTGAAAGACCTTGAGCCAGATACACAAGGACCTGCCAAAGTGTTGGAAAGATGCAAGAGCAACAGCAAGCTCAACAGCCACAGCAACAGCCGAACCCTCAGCAGGTGAGGTTGGAACAGCTGATGACTACCTTAGGTCAAGCTACAGAAGCTATGGCAAGAGTTGCGCAAGGAACAGCAATGCAACAAGCAAAATTGGCAACAGCAATGGATGCACTGGCGAAAGCCCAAGCATCACCGAAGGCAGCCCCCACAGGCGGCCAGCCAGCCTCAGTAAGCTTTGATACTGGAGGCAAGATCCTCATGCCACCGGAAGCATTCAATCCTGCGACGATTGAAGAAGAAGTGTCACAATGGAGTGACTGGTCATTTACGTTCAAGAACTTCTTAGCGTTCATGGACCAAGAATTCCTGAAAGACTTGAAAGCGGCAGAAGAACAAAACGCCGTGATAACAATGGAGGTGACAACAGTGATCAAACGAGAGTGAACAGAGGAACGAAGCTTTACTCAGTGTTAAGCAGTTACTTGAAGAATAGACCTCTTAAAGTGCTTAGAAGCGTGAGCGGGATGAATGGATTTGAAGTGTGGAGAAAGTTGACGGCTGAATTAGAGCCGACATCTCGTTCAAGGAGTCTAGCAATGGCACAAGCATTGGTTGGATTCCCAGCCATGAGCAAAGGAGCATCGCTGATGGACTACGTCCTGACATATGAGAAGCTCACAGCAGAGTACGAAAACCTCTCAGACCAGAAGTATGATGACAACTTGAAGATCGGTACACTGCTGAAAGGAATTCCACAGCACCTCAAGCAGCATGTGATGGTTGATATCACTGATAAAACCACATATGAAGAGTTAAGAGCAAAGCTGCTACAATATGAAAGAAGCAATCAGACATGGTCAGCTGAGAACATCTTAGGATCATTGAGTGTTCCAGACCCAACGTCACACTCAAGCAACAAGGCTTACCAAGGACCAATTCCAATGGAACTCGACAGATTGCACATGAGAAAAGGTAAAGGAGATGGAAAAGGAAAAGGTGACAAAGGAGGAAAAGGAAGCCCTTATGGAAAAGGAAAAGACAAAGGAAAGGGCAAAGGATACGGAAGAGGAAAAGGTGGTAGAGGAAGACCGAAAGGGAAAGGAAGAGGTTTCGGAAAAGGAAAAGGATACGGAAAGAAAGGAGGAAAGAGCATCAGGCAGGCCGAAGGAAAAGGCTACGAAAGTGACAAAGGAAAAGGAAAAGGTGGACACAATGGACCTGTATGTTTCAATTGTGGTAAGACCGGACATTACTCTTCGGAGTGTTGGTCGGCACCAAAAGGAAAAGGAAAAGGAGGAAAAGGAAAAGTTCGCAACGTCCAAGAGACAGGCGAGGAAGAATGGTATGAAGAGCAACCAAGTTCTTCTACACAGGCACAAGCAAGGCCACCGCAAGGAGCAAAAGGAAACGAACAAGTGCGTAGGTTGGTGACAACACCTATGCCAGTGATTGAAGAAGTGTTCGAAGACGATGAAGAATACGTCGATCTTGTAGGAATGTTTGAAGAGATGGTGATGGACTATGCTGCGAGAGCAGTAAAGGTCAACACAGTCGTACTATGGTCAAGCATGGCTGATGAAAGTGATGAAGAAGATTATGAAAAGGATGAACTTCACAAGTGGTATGAAGATCTGCAAGTGGACAAGCAGAATGCCTAGTATGCAAGAGAAAGAGAAAGAATCTTTGGAGTTAACAGTTCTTACAGAAGGACAGAAGATGAAGAGCCAGAAGTGCATCGAGTCAGAGCCGTTAACTCAAGCTACTCAGAACTCGTTGAAGTCGTGCTAGATAGTGGTGCGGATTGTCATGTACTTCCGCTATGCTACTACAGCGAAGACTTAGGAACAGTTGAGTTCCCAGCTTTGAGAATGTTATTCAAGATGCTCAAGGCAACAGGATAAGAACCACTGAAACAAGAGCAAACATCACATTCGAATTCCAAAGAACAGATGGAAGAGTGATAAAGGTAAGAGATTCAGCTGTGTTCGGAGATGTAACACAACCACTATTTGCAGTAGGCAAGTTGTGGAAAGTTGGATGGGGACTTGATCCTCTCGATCAGTTCAATGCTTACCTGAAGAAAGGTTCAGCAAGAGTACCAGTGAGGTTTGCAAGAAACTCAACAGTGACAGACCTCAAGATTTACAGAGCTCAAGTGAAGGTTGAAAGTGATGAACCACAAGTGAGAAAGCTCACATTGATCAAGCAGATGGAAGATGACTTCGAGAAGATGAAGTATCATCGAGGATGGTTTTTCATGTCAGATGGGAAGCCAGCAAGGATCGATTATGACAAGTATGTAACATATGATCCCACACATGACGATGTGAAAGCGTTCAAGTTCAGAACTACTTTGGTATCGAGGTACGATGGTGACAGCATCGTATGGAGCGAACTGGAGTTTGTGGAGTGCGCTGAAAAGTGGGAAGACCGAGAAGAGATTGTGATAGATGCAGTTGAAGAGAACTCAGTGATCATCACGATCTTGGAGAGAAAGTCTCTGGGACTTGAAGAGTATGGTGACTATGAAAGAACAGTCCCTAAGAAGAAAAAGAAAGAGCAAGAGAAAGAAGTGGAAGCAGCAGACGTGGAGATGAAGGTTCACAAAGAAGGAAGTGATACAAAGAAGAATATAGAACAAGTGGAAAAGGAAGCAGCTGAAGCTATGGAGAACCTGTTTCCAAGTGAACCGCCTGCAGAAGAAGATATGAAAGAGTGGAAGAAAATAGAAGAGCAACTGCCAACTCTAGGAGAGAAGATGGAAGAAGCGATGATTGTGGCAGGAGTCGAACTCAATCCAGAGAGTTCACTCAAGGAGATGAGAACAGCATGTGAATTCCTGAAGATAGGAAAGACTGGAAGCAAGTCTCAAATATGGCAACGGTTGAAGCAAGCCATATCAGCAAACAAGATGAAAGAGTTGGTTGAAATCTCTAAAGGACTGGAACTAGAGTTCACGAGAGAACCAAAAGGAGAAAAGAGACCAGAGATGCCAACTGAAGAAGAAAGAAAGAAGCACGAACTGACACACCTACCAAAAGCTGATTGGTGTGAAAGCTGTCAAGCAACAAGATCAAGAGAAGACAATTTCGATGTATCTGAGAAGAAGAATGAAGCATCGTTAGTTTCAATGGATTTCAAGTTCACTGGAACTCGAGATGAAGAGAACACAAAAGACAACAAAGATGCATTGACAATCGGACTGGTGATGGTTGATGAAGCAACAAAGTTCGTACACGTCATTCCAGTAGCGACAAAAGAAGTGACAGCATATGTTGTTGAAGAAGTCTGCAGAGTGCTTATGCTGTTGAGTTCTAAGGTCATTCTGAGAACTGACACAGAACCAGCAATGATTTCGCTGAGAAAGAAGGTGCAAGGAATACGGAAGATGACGAATCTTGATACAGAGATACAAGATGTAGCACCAGACGAACATCAAGGATTGCAAGTTGAAAGATGGGTTCAAACAGTTCGGAACTTATCCAAGACATTGGTGTATGGAGTTGAATCGCAAGCGAAAGTGAAGATTACTTCGGAAAGTACGCTGTATCCATGGGCAGCAAGACATGCAGCATTCCTGCTGAACAGGTTTGTTGTAAAGAAAGGATCAACACCTTTTGAAGTGCTATTCGACAGAGAGTACAAAGGAACATTAGCACCATGGGGAAGCGTAGTATTGGCAAAGCCAGTACCAAAAGTCAAGGAAAAGGGAGAAGCATGGAGAAAAGGAATCTTCGTTGGAAAAGACTCGGTGAACAACCTGAATCTGATAAGCACAAGACAAGGAATCATCAAGAGCAGAACGATAAGACAGTGTACGCCACTGTATGATGTTGAAGTGCTAGCAGAAGCAACAGGAACACCGTGGAACTACACACAAGACACATTGGTAGGAAGAAAAGCAACGAAGAGATTGCCACCGCACAGTGGAATCGAGATGGCAATTGGTGACAAACCAGAGTTTGTTCCCAGAAGAGAAAGAAGCCAGGAACAAGAAGATGAACTGAAGGACTACAGCCCAAGCCAAGAAGCGGCATCAGATCCGCCAAGCGAGACTGAACAAGACATGGACGAAGATCCAGGTGAAGGACATGTTGGATCAACAAGCAGCAGTTCAAGCAGTCGTGGAAAAGGAATCACGAGAAGAAGAAGTGAAAGAAGTGATGAATCTGATGAGCGGATTGCAGGAGAGAATCCACCGCCAGCATCGCCAAAGAGGAACCTGGAAAAAGGCGAGCAGCCAGAAGCGGTGAGACAGAAAGTGGATGAAGGACCGACGGAAGCTGAAGAGAGACCAGAAAAATTTATCGCCGTCGGAGATGCATCAAGTTCAGTAAGAAGAGTGATAGGAATGAGGAGTGTGAAGAAGATAGAACCATTCCTAAGAAAAGAACTCCCACAGTACCACGATGACGAAGAAGTCGAGTTGGAAGAGTTTGAAGAAATGGAAGCTGAATTTGATGAAGAAGAAGAATGGCAAGAATCAGATGGTGAAGAAGAGATACCAGAAGATATGCCAAAATGGTCGAATGATTTCGAAAGCGGACCACCAAAGTTAGCTGATGAAGAAATGGAGAAAGTCGAAGGAGTGTCCAAGAAGCACGAGTTGGAAAGACTTGAGAAGATGAAAGTGCTGAACAAGTTGCCAGAAGGAACAGACATCTCAAAGTACAAGTTTCTGTCGACAAAGATAGTGTATGACTGGAGGCACAGGGACAAAGAGTGGAGAAGAAGAGGACGACTGGTAGCAAGAGAGTTCAAGTGGTTAGGTGATACAGATATTGCAAGTTTGTTTTCGCCAACCGGTGTAGCAAGCACAGTGAAGTTGCTATCAGCCCTGTTCGCGTCTTCAGAAGGATATACACTTGGAAGTATCGATGTTGGAGATGCTTACCTAATGGTGGAGCAAGAAGAGCCAACAGTGGTTGAAGTCGATGGAGAATACTATGAACTTGGATTCACGTTGCCTGGTCAACGAATCGGAAGTGCAGCTTGGTTCGGGAAGTTGAAAAGTTACCTGGAGGAGAACGGGTTAACAAGTGATAGCGGACTCCCGGCACTATTCTCAAGAACACCAGACAAAGAAGGATTCGGAATAATCGTGCTGAGTCATGTAGATGACATGGAATTGTACGCATCAAAAGAAGAATTCAAGAAGTTGGTCGAATTTCTGAGAAGCAAAGGATTGAAGATCAAAGTGGAAGGACCACTGGATGAGAAGGAAGGATCAATGAGTTTCCTGAAGAGAAGTTTCAAGTCGATGAGCAATGGAAACGTGGAAATCACGATGAACTCAAAGTACATCGAAGGACTGGTAGAAGTGCTCAAGTTGGAAGGAGCATATCCGAAGAAGCTACCGTGTCCAGCGGACAATGGAAGATCATTTCAAACAAAAGAAGGTGGAATGGAACCGCTGAGTACAGAAGATCACCACACGTTCAGAAAAGGAGTAGGAATCCTACTGTATCTCGCGCCCGAGAGGCCAGATATCATGTATGTCTTGAAGAAGCTGTCAACAAAGCTCGCATCACCCGTTGAAGCAGACATGGAACTGCTAAGGTACCTTGGAAAGTATCTTAAGGGATCACCAGAACTAGCGTTGGTACACCAAGGAAGTTATCCCGGAAAAAGTTTCCTCGAAGTGAAGAACAGAAGCGATGAAGGAAACGACGAGAGGGACAACTACAAGGTTCCCGCGCTCATAGAAGTGATAAGCGACAGTGAGTGGGCAGCAGATCGAGAGTCAAGGCAAAGTGTTTCACGCGGAGTGATCATGGTGAATGGAAACCTGGTTCATTTCCAAAGCAAGAGGCAGAAGAGCGTAGCATTGTCATCTTGCGAAGCCGAGACAATCGCAGCGACATCAATCTTAAGCGAAGGTGTATTCCTAAAAGGATTACTGACAAGAATCCTAGGAACTGAGCCAAGACTGATGTTATACAGTGATTCGTCAAGCTCAAGACAGTTAATCTCAAGAAAAGGCTTAGGAAGAGCACGCCATTTACAAGTGGACCTTTTATGGATCCAAAGAATCCCGAAGCTTATCATAAAGGCGATAGCAGGTAAGGACAATCCCTCAGACCTAGGGACCAAATCCCTGACACGGGAGAAGATACGAAAGTATATGCTAAGCCTAGGATACACAGGTGAATTTCTGACACCAAGTGATCAAGAAGTTCAAGAAGCTGAAGTGAGAAGGACAAGAACAAGAAGTGTTCCAAGATTTGATGAAAGGATGATTACAAGGATTATCCAGACGGTTACGACCGCAGTGTTGTTATCGTTGGCTGAAGCAAGAAGATTCGGCGAAGAAGGTGAACAAGGACTGGGAAGAGCAAGTGTAGTCTGCATACTGTTGTGCATGTTCATATCAGCGATTATGCATAAAGTTGCAAGCGCAGCCGTTTTGCTCAAGAAAGAAGTCCTGAAGGAAGAAGAAAAAGAAGAAGATAGGACAAGAGCAATGGCAGACGATGACGCAGTCAAATACATGATCAGTGAGTGCAGCAGAAGTATCGAGGCTACCACTTACCTCGAAAAAGTGCTCAAGAGAGATCGGTCGCAAAGACCAAATGCTGATGACCTCTGGAAGGAGGTAGAAGCTCTCAATCAGCAGTATGAAGTCAAGTCGATTGACAAGAAGAAAGAAGAGCAGCCAAAAAAAAGGATGAAAGTGAAGCAGCGTCGGACCCAGAGTCCGATGAGTCCAAGGAAAGCGAGTCAGCAGAAAAGGACGACGAAGAAGAAGCACCGGAAGACAAGAAGGAAGAAGATTTGGAGACGTTCAAGAAAACTGCAGAAGAATTGGCAGAAGAAGCAGAGAGATTAAGGAAGTCGAAAGAGGCTAACTTCGCAGCGTTGGAGCAAAGAAAGGTGAACATTTCTGAAGACATCCAGGAAGGGATAAGAAAGCAAGGAGAAATCATGGATGAAAAGCTACAGCAGTTGGAAGAGATGAAAGCAGCAGCTAAGGAAAGAAGGGCAGAAGTAAGAGCAGAAGCGGATAGAGTTGCAGAGAAGGCAGAGGAAGAGAAGCCTCAGAAAGAAGAGAAGCCTCAGGAAGAAGAGAAGCCAATGGAAGAAGAAAAAGAGAAGCCAAAAGAAGAAAGAAAAGCTGGAAGAAGAATTGTGAACAAAAGGATTTCAGGAGCTTATGTGGGCACCGTTGCATGGATGTTATGCATTCATGGAATAACCGCAACCGCAGGCATTTCGGCCCACAGCGAAGGAAATCAAGAAGCTGTAGGCACAAGCAGAAGAATGGAGGAAGTGATGGACATCCTGATGATCACATTAAGTGTTATGGGAATAATCTTCCTCATCCAGCAAGTGATGAAGGGGTATAGGAGCTTGTACAACAAGTTGAAAGTCCAGAGGACTGGTGAGCCAGTCTACGTTTACCCAACAAGACACGTATATCATAAACGGTCTTGCAAGTGGTGGAGCCCACCGCCGGCTACACAAGAAATGTCTATCGAGACTGCAAGAGATAAAGGATGCAGGTCATGCTGGGTGTGTCACCCAGAGGACAGAGAAAGCCGCGGTGAAAGACCTTCAAGCTCGTCAAGACAGCAGAATGCAGAAGTATGCACTGCAACGTGCGACTGGTGCGGCGAGAGTCGTTGCGCCCGCAACAAAAGAAATCACACAACCCACAGTTGTGTGGAATGTATCCGCGATCACGCGGAGGCCACCTGGCGAGAGTGGTATGATGTTGACGAAAGCGCAGAAGATGCTCAGCAATCAGAAGACAAAGTGACCAACAGCAACAACAGACCAGAAGAACTTACAGAAGAAGAATGAAACAATATGACTTTCGCAGAAAGAAGGAATACACTAGAAGTCATGGGTCAACGTGAGCTGGACGGAACAGCACGTTTAACGTTCGAAGCGTTCGTTGCTGGATCCCAGCAGAGAGCTGAAGAGTTAACTCCAGCATTGATTCAAGACATGCAGGAAGAGCAAGGAGAAGAAGATCAAGGTCTTGATATGTTGATCGAAGAAAGGTCAAGACTTCGTCAGCGAGAGCACACAAGTGATGGATTGAGGTTCAGATCACGAAGCGACAATAGCGATGAAGACAGGTCGAGACTCAGACGTCGAGTCCAAGCTGTAAGTGCTACAATGGCTCCAGGAACACAAGACAACACAGACGCAAGGACCCAAGGGCCCTTGGGACCTGGAGATATGTAATTGCGGTTTAAAGCGAAAGCAAAAGACCGTGAGGGCGGAAATCGCCCAGCAGCAAGCGTGAGGGCGAAAGCGCCCAAGGCAAAACGTTTCACAGCGGAAGCTTTAAGGAGAAGCTTGTGAGAAGAGTGGAAAATCCACGAGGACGTAAAGGTCCCACGGCAACGCCAAAGCAAAAGCCACGAGGACGAAAGTCCCACGGCAACGTCAAAGCACTACGAGCACAACGATTGTTTAAAAGTCAATGACAAGGCTGAAAAGCCAAGAAAGGACTGGTGAAAGAAGTCCAAAAGCCGAGAAGGCAAGCCAAGTTTCCAGATTGCCGAAGAGCAAGAATGGACCTACATCGCGAAACGCGACGTGAAGAAAAAGTGAGTGCGCATTTAGATTCTGAGTGAGTCCATGCCAATCGTGTGTGGAGTGGAAATTCGCAAATCTGCTATAGGACATCTGAAGATTGAGGATGAAGACCAAAGGAAGAAAAGGATAAAGATGTTCAACAAGTGCTCAAAGAAGCGTGCGAGAAGAGAAGATCAAGCTCACAGGAGCATGCGAAAACAGTGGTAGAAGTAGGAAAAGTTTCACAAGGATCACGTTACACGACAAAGCTGTGTACGTGATGAGGGCGTAACAGATAGTTCAATTTTCCCTCATGCCCGTTTACATACAGGAATCCAGTGTTTCACCGCAGGTCAAACGTAGGCTCAAGCAAAGCCCGACAGCGGAGCACAGAGTGAGAAAAGATTCCAAGCTCGCGCCGTTGTTGTAAGAAGGACACTGGTTTAAGGGTTTAAACTTTCAGCTCCGCAGCCTCACGCCGTGCCCGTGATGTGGCGGCACGATGTTGGCCCCGAGTTCAAAAACTCGTTGTTTGAGGAAGTGCGTGTTCTCTGATGGCGACTTAGGAGCGCACTCCACCAGCGCACCGGCCAACCGGCCCATGGCAATCAACAGCCCTGGTCACTCTGACGCGGGACGATGTTCACAACGTTTGCGCGAGCGCGTGGTCCTGCGTTCTTGCTTTTTGTTTTTTCTGGTGTGACCTGGCATGATCGGTGTCCTGATCTAGGCATGTCTTTGGAAGCTCACGGAATTCTGCTAGCGCCTTATATGCTTCTGTGGACCTCGACTCGGGCCTCATCTGGGCGAAGCGTTTCAGGTGCCTCCTGTAAAGGGAATCCTGCTTACGGTGTGGCCGAGTCAAGGCGAGATCTTGGTCCTTGTGGTTTCGGAGAATTCTGGACATCACCAGTTCAATGTCACTCCAGGCGAGGCCAACCCTTCCCTGAAACTCAGTCAGACCGCCTCGCTTGGACCTGCGAACCCAACGGGCGTGACCCTCGAACACCGCTTAAAAACTCCCGCAGCCACGTCAGTGGTCCTCTGTTGTGAGCTATACCACAGTGCCTCTCGTCCGCATCAAATCTCGCATGTCTCGAACGATCTTCACTCGTTTCGGCTCACCGACCCGAGCGACCGGCGCCAGCGCGGACTGATTCGCCTCGAGTCACCTTGCCAAAGGCGACTCGACCCGGAAAACGACCCGTCCACTAGGACCTTTCCTTTCTGATTTCTAATTCCAAGGCTGTCTGAAAGCCAGGCTTTGTCAAAAAGTCGCCGATCTCGCGAAGAACAGGGCGCTTGCGCTGCCCCGCTTGTAGCGATCAGAGTAACCCAATCGACACCAGCACCGGAAATCTTGGTTTGGGCCGGGTAGCCCGGCACCGGCGCAGCGGATGCGACTTTCGCAATTCGCAACTGGGGTGTCTATGAAGTCCTGCGGCGTGTTGGATCTTGAAATCGAAATGGCAAACGAGCATGTATTAACTCATCAACATAGGTACAACGTTCTTGGGCGAAGTGCGGCATGGCTGTTAAGAACACCGGCGCGCGTGCCTGCGCCCTTCCTTCCTTGATGGCATTGTTGCTTCCTCCAATCGCATAAAGATCCTGCACGGCCAGCTTGTGGTGACGGGCTCGGTGTGAACCATCTTTCATACCCGCCGAGGTGCGCAAGTTTCACGCAGCTCCCGTGCGGCCAAGCGTGTCTCAACGACCTTTCTCGGGGATTGCTGCAGTGTTTGCACTGCTAAACGGCGCTGCTGCTCGGCAGCGACACCAACACCTGCATAGCATCCGCTCCTTTTTGGAAAACAGTCGAAGGATCGGCCTCGGCATTGGTGTGGTGATGTGTGGTGAGCCTGCAGGGCCTAACATGCATCTTTACGGAGGGTGATCTCACGTGCCACGAGCGCGGCTTCACACCAATTCTCCAATGCTGGAACTCCTGCTTGACGCCGGGGGATGGCCTCAAGGGCCAAAATCGTCTGTCACAGAGGAAGGACCTTACCTTGTGAAAATAGTCGTGAAGTAAGTCCTTCTGGCATATATAGAGCCCTGCAGCATAAGCTCGGTAAGGGTTTCTAGCCAGCTCGGCTGGAATTCCTGGAACGATTGTGTTCCGCTTCTCTATAGGCCATCTTTGCCCTCTTTCTTGGCTGTCGCTTGCCCGACTCGTAGAATGAGGCGTGCAAGGCTGCTGTCACCCGGTCGAGGACCACAGAGGGTTTATCCTCATAGTCCCCATGGTGTTTGGCCTCCTTCACGGCTGCGTCGAAGCATCGGCGATGCCTACCTATGACGGCGGCGGGTACCTTTGAGGGCTGATACGGCGAAAAGACGGTGCTTTTTGCCGTCCACGAGACACACGGCCTGGAAATACTCCAAGCCAAGTGTTTGTCCAAATCGGAGTCGCCGCACTTTTCATCCTCATATTAATCTTCCGCTCAGCCGCCCGATCCTGCGCATGCTCCCGCTGGACCATGTCCTCCATGCAAGGGGGGCAGGCACCAGCAAGCTGCTGCAGCAGCCAAGTGCCGATCCTTTGTCGGTCTACTACCGGTACAAAGGTGCGGCGAGCAGCATGGACTCCACGGGTCGTGCCCGCCCACAGGCTGAAAATGCGATTCAAGAGTCGTGGAGTCCAAGCCTTGAGGCAATGTGGCGAGCCGCAGCACTTCGACATGGCGTTCTCCAATCACACTGCCACTCTGGGCAGGATTCCGTGCTTGTGCCTATCATCCAGGAGATGCGCCGCCGGGCTGTCGGGCCGGGTCGCCGATGGCATTCGTGCGGCACAAGTTGAGTGCATGGAAGCTGTTCGGCGTTGCGCTTCTCCGAGTCGGCAGTACTCAAAGGCGTTCTAGGCTGCGGTGCTGCAAAACCGCCACCGTCCAACGACAAGGACCTCGGTCCTTGGAACCTCAGCGCACCCACTGCATCTTCGGCGATTCCCAGAACAGCCCCCAACTGGTAGAAAAGGCTTATGCCAGGCAATGTTGGCAAAGCTGCTGCTGTACGCAAGCTAGTAGCAGTAGCAGCAGTGGTAGTAGCAGCGGCAGTAGCAGAAGCAGTGATAGTAGTGGTAGTGGTGGTAGTAGTTAATCGTGGTAGTGCTGGTAGTTGTGGTGGTGGTAGTAGCAGTAGAATTGCAGTAGTAGTAGTAGTAGTAGCAGCAGCAGCAGTAGGAGTAGTAGTAGTAGTAGTAGTAGCCGTAGCAGTAGCAAGTACTACTACTACTACTACTACTACTACTACTACTACTACTACTACTACTACTACTACTACTACTACTATTACTACTACTACTAGTACTAGTCGTAGCAGTAGTAGGAGCAGTACTCTTCTCCCACATCGTACCGACACCAGTTGTGATGTGATCTTCCGTTCAGAACATTGAAGCCTTCAGAATTAGCGCTCACCCGGTCCATTTTGCATCCGGTCATCCTCCACCACCCGAACCTCTTTGCATTAGGCCTGTGGCCGGTGCCCCAAGGCCAAGAGCTCAGCGCACAGCAAGTACTCACCGTCAAGTTTTTTTGTACGTTGGGATGTCCGAGCTCAGTGGTGTCTGTAGACCACAACCCAGCGGTTTTATGCCGAAGCGCTGCAGAGGTTCAGAACCCTAGACTACGAGGTCTGCTGGTTTCCGGCGATTGTCGGGCATCGGGACCAAAAAGTCTCCATAGTTTGCACGTGGAGTTCCTGTTGGTGCCTTTTCCATAGCAGTTTCCTTTTGGACAGCGCCATCAAGCTTTCAATCCTGAAGAGACCCTACAAACATGCCCACAGCTCGCCACCACAAACCTCACATTGTCCAAGGCCACGAAGCGCCATGCGCCCTGTCCTGCTCTGAGCGGTGTTGCAAAGACACTCGCTAAGTGGTTCGTTATGGCGAGAAGCTTTGTTGATATGATGTGACATGAGGACTGTTCCTGCGCACGTTGTTGAAAGACCTGTCGGAAATTTTAGGTCCTTGAGGTATGAGCTCTCGGAACATTTGGGTAGTGCACTCAAGTGCATGTAAGGGTTCGGAAGAGTTTGCCTTTTGTACGATTTGGGGTAGTTGCAGGCAGCAGACCCGGATGACATGGAGGACCGGCGGCGATGATTTTGAAATGTCAGCGCTCTCTGCCGGGTCTCTCGCCCCGTACGGAGCGTCACACAGCATGCGGCACGTAACCCAAAATGACGTACTGCTAACATTTGTTTGGTATATGGGGCGTGCAACGACAGCAAAAGAACAAACACGCCCCCGCCAACAGAGCGAACAAAAAAACGCGCACCCAGGGACGACAGCAAACCCCCCCTCCGCAACGACAGCAAAAATAGCAACGACAGCAAAAAAAGTAACACTCTTACCTGTCGTTATGTATTCATAGGAGTAAGAATGATGACATTACTAGGAGTAAAAATAGTAGCAGTACGAAAAACTGGGTGGTAGTACTGGAATGAGAAGTAGCAGAAGCAGCAGTAGTAGCAGTAGCAGTACTAGTACGAGTATGTGCACGAGCCGTCGTCAGCATCGTCATAACTTGAAGGGGGCCTATTATGCTTAACATAAGTTTTTAGGATCTGGGTCCAAAGCGCTAGGAGGGGGACAGTGTTAAGCATAACGAGGCCCCCCGGACATGTTTGCTTGATTCCCGCACCAGCTCCCAGCCATCAGGCGTGCACCGGAAAGGGGGCTAGTGTTAAGCATAATAGGAACCCTTCAAGTCATAACATTGTTGTCGTCGGAGTAGTAACAGTGGTAGCACATACAGCCAAAATCAATCTGAGAGTAGCTGCAGCAACACTCCGCAAATAGAATGTCCGCATGTCCAGCATGTTTGACTAAAGTTGTTCCACCACAGGCTAATGAATTTGTGAGCATTTGTGTCTTCTGCCTGGCTTGGATTCACAGAGTTCAGCATGAAGTACACCCTCAACGCAACCGTGCTACAACATGGAACTTAACTCAAAACTCATGCTACGAACGATGTTTAACACCAGCACGGGAGTGACGATAAGTTGCCAGCGTACCGACAAACGGGATTGAGTGGGGAGCATTCCCCAGCGACCATCTTCGTTCATAGAAAACTTGGCCATGTGCACGCGGTATTAGCGACGCTCATGAATGGGCGAGCTTGACGACGTGGGAGAGCAAACCTCGATGTCAGCAGATCCTCGTAGGCCGTAGTTCCCTGAAAATGAAGCCAAAAATCCAGCTCCCGGCTGAATCCTGACAGGACCTCTTGCGTCATGTCCGTCGTGGTGTGGAGGCCCGCTCACGGAACTTTCCTTCATGCTGCTTGAAAGCGTGACTTGAAGTTTCAGGTCCAACAATGAGCTGACTTAGTTCATGATCCCCGAAACCAGTTGTTGCACTGTAGAAGAGAGGGGCAGTTGTAGAAGGAGCACTGAGTACTGGTGGGAATCAGAAGCGGCACGGGCACAGCATCCAAGCTGAAACAAGTCAAGCACCGTTTCTGTGACAGCTAGTCCGACAGCCAAGTCCTTAACACTATTCACTATTCCACAACAGAAATTGAAATTGGCTCAATACGTAAGCTTGAGGTCCTATATTTAACCGTTTAACATGTTATGTATGTCTCAGGCCCAGATTTGTAGATGATGCGCATTTTTCGTTACCCTTCACTCCTGCTGAATCAATCCAAGATGATCAACGTCCCAAAATGAGTTAGTACTTGGCGGTTACGTCCTGAACATGTCAGTCTATTGCAGGCGGAAGACTGTATTGGCTGAAAATGGTTGGTTATCAATCATTTCTCATGATTAAATGTTAGTTAGTTTAGTAGCAGGCTCAGTGAATATTGGTGAAACCACAGGTGAGATCCAGTTTCATGCGAAGTGGGAACTAGCTTGTTAGCAGCCGATCTTGCATCAAAAGTATTTGTGAAATATGTCTGCGCACTAGCAAGACCAGGAATCGTACCAGCATCTACTCTTCATGACCAGTACTTGCGGGCCAACGAGGTTTCCCTTTCTGAAATATTAATAGCCGTAACAACAGCAGCAGCAGCAGCAGGAGTAGTAGTAGTAGTAGTAGTAGTAGTAGTAGTAGTAGTAGGAGTAGTAGTAGTAGTAGTAGGAGTAGTAGTTGTAGGAGTAGTAGTAGTAGTAGTAATAGTAGTAGTTACTTAGTTAGTAGTTAGTAGTCAGTGTTAGTGGTAGCAGTAGCAGTAGCAGTAGCAGTAGTAGTAGTAGTAGTAGTAGTAGTAGTAGTAGTAGTAGTAGTAGTAGTAGTAATAGTAGTAGTAGTAGTAGTAGTAGTAGTAGTAATAGTAGTAGTAGTAGTAGTAGTAGTAGTAGTAGTAGTAGTAGTAGTAGTAGTAGTGGTAGTAGTTTAAGTTTGAAGTAGTTAGTAGTTAGTAGTTAGTGTAGTAGTAGTAGTAGTAGCAGCAGTAGTAGTGGTAGTAGTAGTACTACTACTACTACTACTACTACTACTACTACTACTACTACTACTACTAATGGTACTAGTACCACTAGTCCTATAGTACTCCTGGAGTGGCAATCAAAGTCCAGTCCCAGAGTACTCCTCCACTGCCACTGCCACTGCATACCACGAGTACCACCACCCCTGCCATCACCGCTACAGTACGGCTACCACTATGATTGCTGTGCTATTCGTCGTGCAATTTGCAGGCCGTTAGTGGCAGCAGTGCCACGATGTTAGTGTTGGTTTTCGAAAGCACTCTGCCTGTCGAACCTGACACCGAGATGGGCATCTTGTTGCAGTGATTTTGCAGTGCAAACTTCAGCATGCAGATTACTGAGTTCTCGGCATGTCGGCTTGCAGCTTCAGGCAACAAGGTGTTTTGTGAGATGTGGATCTTAGCCTAAGTCCAAACACGGCTTTGGACTGAAAATGGGGAAAATTGCAGCAGCGAGCTCTGAGCTCTTCTTTCGCGTGTCCTCCCGCAGAGGCCCGAACATGCACGCAGACACAGGACCAGGCTGGACCTGGCGAATTTTGAGTCAGGTTGAGTCTCTCTGAGCCTCTGAGCCTTGAGGAGATCTCTTTCTTATACTGGAGCCGTTTAGAGGATGTCAGGTGTGTGGCAAGGCGGAGAAGGCCACGCATGAGACCCAAAATGCGGCCACAATGTGCAACATGCCAGGAGGCTACCGGCAGTGCCGCACTCAAGCTGGCACAGCGGAAGCTGCGCATATACAGAATGGAGAGAAGACTGAGGGAGGGAGAGTATGTCAGCGAGGTTTTAAGGGTGAGACAAGCAGGATCATAGCCCGGTTGATGCTTGCTTGGATGCAATTGCTTGGCTCCCGACACGGAGGGGCTCTGAGGTGGCCAAAACAGTTCGAAGGTGCACGGACCTTAGCTAAAAGCTGCCAGCTTGTGTTGCAAAACGTTTGGAGCACCCGCAGAAGCAGGGTTCGAAGCAAAGAGCACGTGCAACGGCTGTTCGAGGAGCTTGCCTTCACATGAAAGTGCACATGATGGCTAGAAAACCTCGACTGCATTCGCTAGTCTTTGCCCACCAGAGAACTGAGGCAAATGGCGAGATGTCAGTCAGGTGCGACAGTTGCACAGGAGCTGCTGTGGCCTTGCTCCGCAACTCAACCGTTGAGGCTCGACCTTTCAGACTGCAGGAAGAGCCTCCAGTGGCACTGCCCCGAGCTGCCGTTCGCGGCCGCTACGTCTTCAGCGGCGGCAGTTCGGTGAGCTCAGGGAAGGGGCGCTGGGGATCTGCTCGCCAATGCAATGTTTTCGTGATTTTCCTCCATCCCAGCCATCCCACATACCCTCCGTACCCTGCGCCCTTGCGCTTGCGGCAGATCTTGGGGCCGGGACAGCGGCTCGGGGCGTCCGCCGCCCAGTCCCGTACCGCAGTGCAGGTGCATGCTTCGGCGGCAGGATTTTTCTTTGGCATTCCGAGAGCTTGCCTGAGGCCATCGGAGTCTTCGGATGCCGTGGTGTCTCCTCGGCCGATGGCCGCAACCCCAAAGCTCCATTCCGCAGTCTTGTGTGTTGGTAGATAGGCTGATGTGTGTGTGTGTGTGTGTGTATTGCCCTGAAGCTTGTGCAGTCTCTACTTGGACTCATGGTACCTTGCCATCTGCACATCGCGGTACATGTGCGCGAGGAATGCTTGCGCGGGTCCGCTCGTTCGCGTGCGAACGTGTGCGCTGGTTTGCGTGGCGTACACATTGTCAGTGCGTTAGCTCGACATGCCGAAGTACAAAATTCCAGCTATTCCAGTGTTGACAGGTTTGCATGGGTGTTTTGCATCGACTGCGATGATGCTGTTCAGGAATCTTGTCCTCCACACAGACGCTCCAGCTTGGCGGTGGAAACAGGGCGCGTCCAGTGTTTGGTTTGGATGACATGGGATGTGCTGGCGGCAGCTTCGGTATCCCCGGTACCCTCCAGAAAGAAATTGGGATGCGCAATGGCGTCGTTTCACATCCCGTTAGTGTAGAAGCAGCGACTTCGCCAATGCACGCACTATGGAACGGTAGAGAAGAACTCGTGCACACCACAGACTTGTTGTCCAATCCAACCACACATATTACTTCGTCTTTTGTCCGTATTGCTCAGATTGGTCCCACGAATTGATTTTAAACCCCCCGGGTTAGAACCAACATTCCAGCTTTTCAGCTTTCCCGCGAATCCACAGCGCCTTCCCCAGTTGTTTCCAACACGGAGGCACATCGCGGCACAAACATGTCGATCTCCTGATGTTTCGCTTGGATTACTGCATGGTGGTAACTTTTGTCACAGGGTGACATGGTGTGCGTTTCGTAACGTTTTCTGTCCGCGGGGTGATGTGCCTGTTCGCGCCTGTTGCCTCTCAACACGTCTAAGGGGTGAGTTATTGCACCGGAATACCAGAATGTAGGACCTGCACGCTCAGCACGTGGCCCTTGGATGGAGGATCCTTCAAATTCGGGCCCAACCTTTGTGGAATCATTAATTCCGCACATGCCGACAGTCTCGCCAGATGTCTGCGCTCCTATCGGTTTCGGCGAGTCTAGAACGAGACAGCCCGTGATAGAAAGTTCTTGATGGTTCAATTCCTCCGGACCCGGCTGGCCGCAGGTGCCGACATCCTTCTCGATCTTAGGGCGGAGGGGTTGGCACATGGCACTAGACTGCAGGGAAGCCTTCAACATGTGTGCTTCGGAAAGCCACACCTCACTTTCCTTTACGCAACTGCAAGAGCGCAGCTCTTGGGACAGGTGCGGGACATTCCCCGATCTTTCAAGAACGAAACAACCACTGAAGCGAAGTTTCGTGCGAGGATTTCGCAAGTCGGAGACCTCGAGGCCGTATCGGTCCGAGAGCCCAGGAGTGTCCTTTGTGCTCGTCGAAGCTGAAACTCTATTAGACACGGTCTATACTTGCGATATACTGCAATGCCACGACAAAGCCCCGATCGAGTCGCAAGCTCGCTCCAGATCGCTGACGGCGATTGCCATGCGCTAGCGCAGCTTAGATAGCTCTCCACTGAAATTGACCTCGTCGCTACAGCACGCGCCCCTCCACACACCCCTCCACACATCCTGAGGCAATGAGGACGGAGGTCACGCGACCTCCAGAATCGATGCCCGGCAGGTGCCGGGAGAGCAGAGCATCACGGTACACTGCAGCTTTTCGCATGGTACGAGACCTGGTGACGCCACCGTCCTACACTTTGGCCCAGAGTGCTCCCAGTGCTTCTCGCTCCCCTCTTCATTCGCTCCCTCTCTTCAGTCACCCTCGTAGTTTGGTGATGAGCTCTCCACATCTATGCTACTCCCGCCATTTTACTGATAGTAAGGTCGATAAACTCGGAAGATGAGATTTGCTGTACCATCTTTTGTCGTCCCCCGACAAATTGCATACACACATGTGCAATTTTATACATATGAACATATGTCAAGCACTGCAGGCACTGCTTCGAATACTTGTAGTTGAAATGCTGTTACAGGCCAAGCTTGTCAAATGATGCAAGGCCGGACTACTGCATCTGTACACTGTAATTACCCTGCGCGTTGGTATTGCAACAAGCCGACCGCAAATGATGCCCACAGGAACTTAGCTCTGTTCTGTTCCTACCTTTAGCCTCTATCCACTTTCAAGATTCAGCTGCGGGCGGCTCATTCTACTTTTCTCTGTTTTTGATGAAGTGCAAGCCCGACTAATGAGGCACTGCAACTGTTGAAGTCCTTGGATGAACGCACAATGATTCCTTAGCCATCTAGGCCTAGACATGTTCAGTGCTCCGATCCGGATAAGAATGTTCCTGCACGACTTCACACTGTCTATGCGTATGCTGCAATCCCTATAGCAATTTCAGTTTAGATCCTAGTGTGCCTGCGAATTGTCATATACAGATCCATACAAGTCATATCGGCTTGGGTCTTGAAGCCAACAAATTCTCAAGAGTAGCAATGTTCATACAGTCAGCTCCCATATGATGCTTGTTGATACCATTGTTGCTAGAATGGTGATCTGACCTTTGGTATGGGCTCCCGCATCTCTTGAGTCTTCACATTCTTACGATAATCGCGAATGTACTCTTGACTGGAGATGAAAGATACGAGAATTATCTGCAATTCCTGACGATCCAGGCCCTCCGTATTCTTGAAACCTTGGTCGGAATCTCATCATGAACCCTAGCCCTAGCATGTTTCCTATACAGTTCCTGGACTGCCCAATCATTCATTCGCATGCTCCAACCTTGTGAATATCACCTCAGTTCTTGCATGCATAGCTTGAGTGCGTGCCGGCTCATGTGTAGTGTTAGTGACGGTTTTGTGAAGGAACGCGGATACATTTTACCATCGTCGCTACCTCCTGAAGGGCCCTTGAGCTAGAGGCACACAAGGTAGAGTCCGAAGCGCTGTGGAACGCTAACTGGTAGCGGAGCCGTGCCCCTCCTATCGCAAGGTGGTTTTGGTTGGTTTGAGAAGTGTGATGAAGTCTCCGACTCGCAAGATCGAAACAAAGTCAGCAGAGCAGCGTGCAACGCAAGTTGGGCTGGCCCGCAGACGTTTTGGGCTGGAGATCGGTATGACAATTGCAGGCCTGAGGTTCGGAACGAGGTTTATTCGGACACGCCTAGTGTGACGAAGAATGGGATTTTCAGTTACGACGCAAATCCTGCAGATTAACACGAGTTGGAGTTCCGCACAGAACTCCAAGTAGTGGCCAACGAGCAACAGAAGAAACGCCGCAAGAAGACAGAGACAAAGAACAAAGAGTATTGCTCGTTAGCGATAACATAGAGTTCTGCTAGCGAATGAGCCGGTGTTGTCTCAAGACTTTTCGGTTCAGTTCGTGTTTGGTATCAGGGACATTGCCATAATGGCTCGCTCCGTGGTCGCCTGCTTGGTGGCCGCGACTCTCGTTCAGAGTTGGTTGCCATGGTGGCCAGCGTCCCCGGGGAACTTTACTGAGACGAGCACCTCGCCCTCCGACGGTCCGTCCTCCGGCGAACCGCCCTCAAGGCAAACACCAACCGGAACTATGTCAGTGTGGTGGAGCGAGTGGAGCTTCAATGTGCTCTTCGGATGGGCTAACGCATCAGTCTTCTCGACCCCAGAACACCGCGGATCCTTGGGAACCGACGGGGGTTGGGCTCTCTACTTCATCGACAAAGCGGGGGTACTCTGCTTTGGCCAATATTGGCCAGCAGCTGGGTGGACCGCCCTGGTCGTGCTCGTCACTCTCCTGATCACAGCACTGGCCTGGTCTCTCAAAACTTGTGAGAGGTGCCTATGCTGTGGTTATTGCTGCTGCCGCCGAGGCCGTACTCTTCTGGGAGCTGGAGTCGATCCTGCTCTTCAGCGTCTACCGGAAACACCAACTCCCCAGGCTTATGCCTCGATCTCTTTGGTTGGGCCTGGCGGTTCCGCCCCTGTGGACACCGAGTACTACCAAAGACAAGTGAGGGGCAGAGAGGCTTGACGGAGACCACATGATCTGGTTCTTCGCTTTGATAGTGGAGCCGTCCGTCTGCAACCCGACTGGTCCCAACGCACCCGAGTGGACAGGCATGGTCTGTGGATCAAACCCGGGCGGGTTCTTGGCGTCACCGCCCGCAGCCTTCGAGAGAAAGTCGAGCGAGCTCCCCTGATCCACCTATGTCGAGCTGACGACTGCCAGCAGGAAGGGGAGTTGCACTGCAAGGCGTACGCCGCGATCGACGCCGATGCGGTCATCCACTTAGGCGCTTATGGGAGACTCAACAGCTGGAGGGTTCTGGTCCTTTGCTGGCGTGGCCTCCGTGCTCTCCGACGTGGTTTTGGGCATTGTTGGCGATGCTGCTCTTGCCGAAGATCTACTGAGGCGCCCCGTCAAATTCAGGATCACGGTGTCACACGGATTCTTGATCCGGATTCCGAATCGGAAGCCGAAGTGATCCCCGATCCCTGTGAGGCCGTGTTGGTAGGGTTGGAGCTACAGGGGAAACCCCGTGCTCTCGCCCCCGAAGGTTGTGAAGACAGGGCCGCAAGCGAACCCACCCGTCTTTTGGTTGAGGATCTGCAACTGTCTGATCTTGGACCTTGGAGGTAGGGAGGGTGCTCGCCTTTGCAACCACCATAGCCAGTTGTATATGTTGTCTTGTCAGGGGAGGAAGTGCAGTGTGCTTTCCTGTTTTAACAAGACTCATGGCGCGCATAAAGGCACTCCTCTCTGCAAGAAACATCTCTCGGAGAGCGGGCGTGCTCAAAGTCCCGCACCTCGGAGTTCGGGCCCTAAGCCTGAGGAGTCCCTCCGCCATTCTATCCGTAGGTCCCAGTCCGCCGATGCTCACAAGGAATCTGGACCCATCCGTGCTGTCCGTTTTTCAGAACATGTGTCTCCAGGGCCTAGCCCACGGAATACCGGTGTGGCCTCTGAATATGAACCGCCATCCAAGAGTGAGCGTTCAGCGCACCCTTGCAGAACAACCCGTGTGCTTTGGAAGTTTCTATTCAGGGAAATTGCAGCCAATACACTGGAATCCTGGCAATGTCTTCTTCGAGCTTAAGCTGTCGTCTGACCACGGGGTGTGTTCGTGGCCCACTTCCACTGTGTAGTCCATGATGGCATCCACTGCCGAGGGGTCGAAGAGCTCCATGATATTCTTCACGGCTGTTGCTTTGCTCGCCAGCGCAACTGTTCAGCTTTGGAGTTGCGGTTGTTGTTCTCGCGGATCTAAGTTGACACAGACAAGAACCTCTCGCGAATCAGAACTGAAACAGCCGATACGGACGGGGTTGCAGGCAAGGGGCCAGCTCTTGAACGTCCAGGGTTGGCTCGTGAACCCGCAGCTTCTGGATGGTGGTGAGCCAGGTACTCAGCATAATCGGGCCACAGCAGCAAACGACAGAACAGACAGTGTGACATGAATGGATGCTGACTGCCGTGCTGACGAGGCTCATGATGTTCGGAGCCTTTCTGATGCTCCCTCTCACACTCAACTTGAAGTTGCCAAGCATCTGCTCACGTTTCGAAGCTGCCGCGATAACATGACCATGCATGCATCTCAAGGTTTCGAGGAGCTTCGGATGGACATCGTGGTAGTTGTCCATTGACGAGTCTCTGGCCATGGACAGCAGAGCCATCAAGGTCATGACTCGTGTCTTTCCCTTGTAGTACCGATCGGTCGGCCCACACCCACTGTCCACGGAATGCCAAGTTTCTCCTCGACAGGAGCGGTGCTTCAAGTATGTTAGGGTACTTCATGCTGACTCTGTGCAAGGCAAGTCGCCTCGTCCAGGCTTTCCACAGCCAGGTCAGACAACAGAAGCAGGATTGGGCCGCCAGCCGTCACAAACCCGTCTTTCAGGATCTCCTGGAAAATGAGCCGCACAGTGTCATTCTCCGAGGGGCCTTTGATGCTAGGCTCTTTGGCATAGCTGAAGCATGCCAGGTGGAAGATCTTGGGAACCACCTGCACAGAAACAGTCAGTCAGCAAAACCGGGTCTGTGCCAGTGTCACTGCATTCTACATAATTGTCATGGAGTCGCTAGCCTGCCTGACCCAGTCCGTCCATGCTAACCCCGCCCGTCTCAGCATCAAACTCGAAGTGGTTGCAATCCGTGGGGACGAGGTGCACCAGGTACTCCAGCCACTCGACATAGTCGGCACGAGTCTGAAACCTGGCTCTAAGATAACTCTCCGGCCCGCCGTAGCGAGTGTTCATCTGCACCATAGCCTCAGTCATCCTCTCGCACCACGTGTCGTGCAGCACATCCCCTGCTGGCTCCAGCCCTTCGAGAAAGGACTTTGTGTTCTCACTCACAGCCGACTCAGACATGGCCCTGGCCTTGTGCTTTCAGAAAACCGCAGATCACTTCTCACACAAGCCCAAAGGCTGCAAGCTGTTGTCTGTAACTCCGAACCCAAGACGAATCAAGACGAAGCAACAACACAACAATTCAAAAGATCTCCGACACTTCCTGGCTCCAAAAATACAAAAGTTCGAGCAGCACAAGAATTCAAAAGATCTCCGACACTCGCAAGGACCAAAAAATACAAAAGTTGGTCAGGACAGAATTCGCGATATAAAAAAAAGTTCGATTTCCAAGCATCTTTAGGATCAAGGCTGGACCCCAGTTGCATTGAAATCGGTTGTCGCCCAGGACGATCTTTTGAATTTTTTTTTACAAAAGTTCGTAATGGTGTGGGATGCACCCCCCCCCCCAATTGCTTAGTTTTGAAACTGCTCCCGTTATTTATATCGCGACTTGGAACCCGGAATTGCTTAGAATTTCGGTGCAGTTGGTATTTATATCCCGAATCGAAATCCGGAGATGCTTTGAATTGTCCAGACCATGGCCAGCAAAAGCCATTCACGATTTGCAGAGACAACAGACACATAGTAGCCTGCTTCAGGGCTTTCGGCATGTTCGGCAATAGAAACACTCAGTCATCACTCAGAGAAGCATGGCATGAACTGCTGACCCCTCGCACAAGGCCAAAGCCCAGGGGCTCTTGAGGCTGCACATGAAAGAGAGTTCTCGTATGTACGGCACAGCAAGAGCAAGGCCTCTGCAGCCCAATGCTTGGAGGCCTGAACAGACAACATCGCAGCAAACAATGCTATGCGCACGTGCAGCAGCAACCAACGAACTCGCATCAAGTGCTGAAAGGAAGTTCTCCCATGCACGATAAAGCAAGTAAAAGCCGGGCCTAGCTCTGCAAAGCAATGCTTGGAGGCCTGAACAGACAACATCGCGGCAAACTATGCTACGCAGTGCACACGTGCAGCTGCAATCATCAACGAATTGTCGCTGCAAAGCAAGTCTTGCTTCAGCTTCGCACAAAAGAGCGGTGTACGTTGCAGAGATTTCTTAGTTTTCTCTCGGTTCTAGCTTCAATGGATTGAGCCCACCTACTGCTGAAAGTGTTGCAACATTGAGGCCCTGGAGCTAGGCTGGAGTCGCAGTAGAAACACTAGTTCTGTCCTGCACTTGACTCGGTGCTTCTAAGAGACCGAGCATGCCAAGCACTTTCGCGAATCCGGTGGAACGATAAAACCTCGCACATGGACTTGAACTGCCGATTGTGGATCTGGGAGGCTCGTGCAAAGCTGCATTGGAGGTTGCAAGATAAGGACATCGGGTCATACTTGGACTGCTTCCTTGAAGCTCTCTGTGAGTGTTTCATTGAGGGCTACAGCGGGAGCAAGGTCGGAAGACGTGATCGGATCCTGCCAGAGTCTGCTAGAGGCTAGGATACATTGCTTGACTTCCCCGCGGTATTCGGGCCCCTACAACCCGAAAACACAAGCAGCTGCAAGCAGCAACGAACTCGCATGAAAAGCCCACATCAAGTTCTCGCATGCACCAAAATTCAAGAGCCGGGCCTGCCTCTGCAGAGCAATGCTTGGAGGCCTGAACAGACAACATCGCAGCAAACTATGCTATGCACACGTGCAGCTGCAACCATCAAAGAATTGTCGCTGCAAGCCAAGTCTTGCTTCTGCTCTTAGCCGAGAGAAAACAGGATCGGGTTGGCCAAACCGCAAAAGTTTAAAGACCCCTGCCTCTGCCTGGGGGTGACAAGGAATATTCAAGGGTGCTTTCTCTTTTCGGTGCTTGCTCGCTCGCATGTCAATGCCTCGGAGGCCAGCTGCCAGATGCCAGTCATCAAGAGTCTCCCTCCAGAAGAGTCTCACTGAAAACCTGTCTCAGTCCGCCGTGAAAAGCATTCCCTTTGATCCTACTTGCACGTTGTCGCAACACGGTTTCGGCTGTCGGAGACAGGCACCAGTGCCCGTAAGACCCACTAAGACGAACGTGGCAAAGGAAGCACCAGCCAAAATCCAGCGCAACAGAGCCTTCTGAACTGCACCCAGCCTCCCGTGGGCCAGGATCAGACTGCCCACTGCTTGCCAAATCAAATGAAGGACTACTATTATATTACAACATGACTGTGCAACAAAGCTCTAGGCGACAATGGGCTGTTAAAACTCTCACGTCTGCTCACACTTCACCCTGCTGCCGCTGCCATGCTTCGAATCGAGGTCTGCATCGACCACAACCTGTAGCACTGTGCCGGCACTTGGAGCAACCAAGCTGTTGCTGAACTTGCGGTCGTGGTCCAGAGGGAGCCTCGGATAGGTGCCAGCAGTCACTATAGCAAATTCACATCCTGGCCCATGGAACGAAACAAATAAGCAAAGTTCAAAAATGCCAAGGTACATTTAGAAGAAAAAACTGAGGGACACTTGCCGCCTTAGCCTTCGCCTTCGCTTTGGCCTTGGGGACACGTGCCGAAGCTTTGGCCGTCGCTTTGGCAGTTGCCTTTGCAGCTGCCTTCGGGGCGGCTGGGCTCGGAGATCCTTGAGCTGCCTGTGACCCTGCATCCGCCACCCGGTGCATCCGCCGAACGGGTGCGGAGTTCGCAGAACCAGCGGGGGCCTGTGCTGCCGAGCGATCGCCCCTCTTCCTCTTGATCTTCCTGCCACCACCAGGAGGGGCTTCGACGATGTTGACAGGCTTCGGCGGCAAGGGGGCGAAGTGCAGAAAGTCATCGGCCTGCTCTCGCACCCATGTTTTCGGAGCGAAGCTGCACATCTGAGGCGGCTCGCCGTCGCCGTTTCCCACCGTCTGATTGCCATCGCACCAGCTTCGCAAGTATCGAGCTGCCTTGTCGTATCACCATGGCCTTCTCTCCAATGCACTCGCCGTCTTTCGATACTCGCTCAGCAACTTATCCGACAAAGGATTTCGATCGGCAAAAGAAGTGGGCCCTGTCAGCGGCAAGGCTGCCGAAGCTGAGTCAGGTGCTTATCTGACATGAACTGCTTCACCAGGAGAACGACATCGGAGGGCGACTGCTTCTCCTGATGGAATCATGGGACATGTAAAACTGTAGAGTCTAGAGATAAGGAAGATATCATCAAAGTTTGCTACGACGAGAAGTCCTCCTCCGTGTGAATCTCATCCAATCTCCAGGTGTCCTCGAGTCTGATTGTTGGAATATGAAACATGAGGATTTCATCAGCTAGAGCAGCTAGAGCTTGGCCTCTGAACCCTACAGCATCCCTTCATCTCGTTGCTGGGGCATGGAAACACGAAGAATGCATCTGACCACCTCGAAAACGATGCAAGGCCCGCCTATGAAGTGAATATGCTGCCTAGTAGCAAAGCCCTTGTACTGCTTCACGTCGCTTCGTTGAAGGAATCTGAAGCCATGGGAAACCGACTCCTCCTGCTCTGTGATGACGAGGCCGGTGTATTTCACCGGCATCGGCTCCAGAAATTTTTTCCAATCCCAGGTCTGCGTCAGGATCTCCGCGCAGGCAATCACGGAACACCTGCCGGGTCGTTGTTAACAGCTGAAACACATAATCGGCCCTTCGAGCAGCATGCACATGACCGCTTGCATGCCGAATGCACAAGTCCTCCAATGTCTGGAGATTCTCCTTTCTAGCCAAGTGACTACCGCGGACGGAGAATCGCTGGTCCAACTCGCAATGTGTATGACCGACTCGGTAGTAGAGAAGGTCCACCGTGCGGTAAATGGAATGACTGGTCAGCCAGGATGCAAACTTGAAAGTGATGCTGTTTCGATTCTCTCTACAGGTGTTGTCGCATTGTAATGTGAAGTGCGAGGGCATCTGCAGCCCTCTTCGCTTGAGGATTTCCTCCGCGATCTGGAGGGCTCTGCCTAGGTCACATGTCACCCCCAATCGTTCGTGGCTAAAGAAAGAGAGAAATCACAAGGCATCTATGTGATGTCAAGAATGAGCACACCTGTGCTGTTCGTCGGTGCCATACAAACACAGGTCAATGTGGTCGAAGTATCTTTCTTGACATCAGCTTCAGTCAAGAAATAGATTTCCGCCACTCCAGGAATCAGGGCCCCAATCATATGGAGGGCCGGGCGGTAAACGTGGGCGAACTCTTTGGAGTTCGTCGATGCCATTCTTGGCAGCTTGAACTTCGCCTGGGATCATGGATCTGCAAACAAAAGGCAAAGCACTCACCGTCTCGCATCATAACTCACAAAGGTTGGCATGCTAAGTGACCTGATCCATTCCATCTACCTGAAGATAGAGGATCCCAGTCATGGGATCAGGGACGGCTCTGAGGAGCACTCGCAGCTGACCATGAGACGTCTGCCCAATGCCCTGTCAGCGAAGACCCCGATCAAGTGCTCCCGCTTGGCATTTTGGGTAGCGGCCTTCTCCTCCTCTGTCTTTGCAAGTTCTCGCCACTTGGATAGCCGGGAGCCTCGAGTCTCGATGCTGCTAAAATCAAACTATACGGAGCAACATGACGACCCACTGCAGTGAATCATGGACTTGCATGGACACGGGACCCGAATTGAGCACAGAAGCAAGTGACACACCGTGAGTGTTGCCCCTGGGCTCGGATCTTCAAGCAGCAGGTCCATCGTTTCCACTCCTGCCTAAAGATGCTGTCAGAGACTGGCTCGGTACCGTCGCTGCACGTCCGCTTGTGAAGGTCGTACAGCTCGGCAATGGTTGTCGGGTGTATCCACCTCCGAAATCAGCCCAATCGTTCGCAGGCAAATTTATGAATGAAACACAACAAGGATTGAGACTGAAGCTAGCCTTGCCTGATTTCCTTCTGCTTGTTGCCCACAACTGCACTGCCCACCGGTCCAACCGCAGAGTCCTGCATGGGGAGCTCAGCATCATCCTCCTCGCCGTGGGCCGGCACCTGGGCCACAAGCATAAAGATGCCTAGAGAACGAGGCTCTGCAGCTCCAACCTTCGCTACGATCATGATTGACAAATGGTTTCAGGCAGCGACTTAACCTCGGCCAACGGCTCTCCCAGGTTATCATAGACCCATTGGAAAAAGGCAGCAGCTCTGGTAGCCGGGCCTCTCTCTCAGCTGCCTTTCCTTTCGTCCGTCTACGGGAGGGTCGCGATGGCCTTGCTTCACGGCAGACCTAGGTTGCTGTGAATATGAAACGAAAGAGCTCGCGACATAAGGACAAGTTGTCAAGCATATGTCTGCAAGCAAAGACGAGTGGCATCATCTTGTGGATGAGCGGTGCAGACACTCCCACCAAACTCTTGAATGCAGCGAAGCAGACAGGAACTCCTAGCAACTGCCATTTGACCGGCTGCTCGGAGTCGTTCCCGCCCTCCTGCATCGCAAGCTTGGTTTCTTTGATTGTGAGTGAGCCTAGTAGTAGCGAGCTATTCTTGCATACATGAGTTGTTTTCTCTCACCATGACAGAGGCTCCTGGAAGACCTTCTTCAGTAGATCGAACAGCATAACTTGCCGGTCATTGTCTGACAAACCATCCAGCTCCGACTTGAAAAGTGCATGTCGTACTGAGAGATCTCGGCGCCGAAAAACTGTCATGCAGTTCTTCTTGCAGCCGGCGCTGCAATCGCCATCCCATCGTCCGACCACGGCAACTCTTCCGGGGGCATGCTTTGATTGATGCCATGGCACAACATAGGATCGTGACTGAAAAGAAGCTAACGTGAAATCGCGGGCTCGTTGTTTAAATCAAGTGACACCCGACAAGCCCATGAGCTCGCCGACAGGCAAGCCGCTGTCTTCTTCCGGGAGCCCCAGATCCATTGCGACATCCGGCATCGTGGGTCACAGCACAGCAGCACTCACCGAGCTTAAACAACGTGAGCGGCTGCAGCATCAGACTGTCTCGATTTCGCTTTCACTCACTGTTTGGCGATCCAGCATATGACTCGTCTTCTGCCAGGTATGCTCTGAAACTTCTCCAGCATCTTGCAGGCCAGCCGTATGCGACAATGCTTCCTGGTCCAGGGTCTCACTACTTACTACTTAAGGCTCACTGCTTCCTGGGCAGTATGTCTTACGGTTACATGGGGAAGCTTTCGGAGCAGTATGTCCTCCAAAGCAGTACATACATACTTGGGCCGATTGAACAATAGATGGGGCTCGTCGGATTATGAGTCTGAGGGGCATTCGAGCTCACATTGCGATGGTTACGGCTGCTCGCCAGGGGCATTCAGTTGAGGTTGAGTGAGCTACAAGCCCACTCGTGCCGCCTTTTGCCCCCAATTCAGGTTGAGGCAATTTGTGATGTGTGAACGGAACATTAAATGACACCCCACAGATTCTCAGATCTAGATGAAGTCCATGGGAGTCCGCCTTTCCCAAAAAGGCGGACTCCCCCACCAGGATTACACTAGACCCAAAACCCTTTAGACCCAATTACCGACATCCTAACAAACAGTATAAACCCGACGCCGAAACCTGAAAACTCTACTCACATAGTGTCCCAGGAAACTCTTGCCTAAGGACTAAGTAGTACAGTTATTATAAAGGCATAGAGTTGTACCTGGGTCGGGGCTTCAGGCTGTGCAGTTTGTGTTGTCGGAGGCGGCGTTGGGTCTTTGTTTGGATTTTTGGTGGGGTCATCTTTTCAAGTTTCGAGTTTGGAGACTAGAGTTTAGGGTTGGTTTTCGAGGGCCGTGATCGGGTTTGGGTTTTAGAGCTTACTGTTTGGGGATTTGTTCAGGCTTGCAATGTAGGCTTTAAAGATCCGGCATCATTTGTCTAGGGTAGAGACTAGCCCGCCTATAAAACTAAGGTTAACCTTTCGGTTCAGGGATTTGTGCTGCAGTTTAGGCTGAATTTACTTTTCGGGGTTTTGAGATTAAGGTTTAGGTTTAGTGTTCAGATGTGGCAATCGGTGATCACTGTCAACACTTGCCAGGCCTCTTTGTCTGCTTCTCGATCGCTGGCAACGTGTCGGCCTCGCATGTGTCGGCGAGTTGCTGCACTTCTCGAAGCAGATCAGTGCAGCATCCCCTATACTGTCGTGATCGAACAACAGATTGGCAATGCACAACAGGGAACCCGGTGAAACCCGCTGGCACGTGCTTGCACAGGCCGGACCAGTGGCCTTCGCATTGGTCCACGAATCGGTGGAAGCCTTGGCACGGTAAGCACTCGGGCATTGTGTTGGTTGAACATGTCATCTCTGATCCCGAAGAACTTTCTTCAAGGTTCATGCTTGGCAAAAACAAGACTACACAGTTGAGAGTATCAAACTTAGCCGGTTTTGGCAGCTGTGGGCTGTGGGCCAAATTCAGATCCTTCCATTCGTGTTGCATGTAGAGGTCCACAACCCGCAGCCTTGAGGCCTTCTTTGCAGAGACTCTGCAGCATGGCTGACGGGTGGAATTGTTAAGATTTGTACATAGGACCCCACACCTTTGGTGAGCCTAGGCTACGGCGTATGAAATGTATAGAATGACTATGCAGGGCCTTTGGCTTAAGCAGGAAAAGCGTGAACGCTCAGGGTCTTACAGTTTAACTTGGTAGCGGAGCAAGAGAGCCCGAAGATCCAGGAAACCCGTGGGCCGAAGGAAACCCAGGAAATTCGGATTGGAACCGAAGGAAGTAGTCAAGTATACCTGGAAACGGGACAGTAGAAACTCTGGAGTCGCCATGGCGGTGATCATGGAGAAGCTGTACAAGGACCTCTTGCGGATTATGTTTGGATTCTGTATGAGTGTATCGCTGAGCCAAGGATGTATACAGGAAACAAGTTGTCTGTGTATGAACATGTCTCACCTTGCTATCCAACCGCAGCTGTATCCCCTCGAAGAGGAGAAGGAAACCTGTGTATGGGAACATTTGCTTCCAGGATGGCGGAAGAAGAAGTGCCGAAAAACACCCGGATTACAGAAATACTCACTTTGCCGCCGGTTGGAAGGCCGACTGAAGGTTCGACTGACCCAGCGCAACCGGACACAATGGCAGGAAGAGTCTCTGAACTGGAGGAAATGCAGCGAAGCGCACAGAGCAGAAGAACTGCACTTGTGGAGCAAAGCAATTTGCAGACCCCAGCAAAGAGTCAGCCTGAGGAAGAAGCTGCCCCCAGTACCGGAAGAGGAACTCCCGCAAAGACCCCGGCATCCACTGGAAGAGGAAAGTCCAGAGAGGAAAAGAAGAAGGAAAAGAAGGCTGCCCGGAAAGAGGCTAAGAGAAGTAAGAAAGCCGAGAAGGCGAAAAGGAAGCTGGATGAAGCAGCAAGCCCGGAAAATGTTCGGCAAAGATTGGATGAAGCGATGGAAGTGGCAGGAACGATTGAGAATGTTACGTTGCTTGAGAAAGAGTATAAGCGGTTTGCTCTTGACAGGAAGTATCAGCCCCCCTTCCGTAGTATCTACAGCCAGATGTTGCAGAACAATTGGCACTTCAAGCCCAGATCTATTTACGACCCTCCAGGAAAGGACTTGGAGACAGAGCGTCTTGAAGCTCTCAAGGAAGAGGAGGAGAAGAGAGTCGAAGCGGAGTCTCGAAAGAGAAAGCTTGAAGAGTTGGAAGAATGGAAGCGGACCTTGGAAGCTGAGTCGAAGCAGAAGCAACAGGAGCTTGAGGATGAAGCAAAGCGTCTCCGTGCCGTGGAAGAAGCCGAGCGGAGAGCCAAAGAACTTCAGGATGCCAATCGCCAGAAGCGTAAAGTCAATGTACCTGTGGAGTCCGTGGACCCAGCGGAAGAATGGTACCGTGCGAAAGCTCGAGAAGTGGTGGACCGCTTGCGCTCAAAGAAGGATGAACAGGTACAAAGCACAAAGATCGCGGAGAAAGAATGGCTTGGACAATGAAAATCCCTTGAGAAAGCACAGAATGCATTCATACTGCATTCGGAACGCTTGCAGTCCGAAATGGGGAAAACGATCCGAGTGGCAATCCGGTATGGCGAGGAGAAAGCTTTGGAGAAATGCCTGTTGGGCATCTACGAAAGCACAACCATGGTGCAGGAGCCAGCAGTCAAGGCCATGCCGATGCCCAAGAAGATGCCAAAGCTGCCGGAGCAAAAGGATCCCGGAAAGACTGAGGAAGACAAAGAGAAGAAGATTCGGGATAAAAGGAAATCTGGAAAAGGTAAAAAGGAATGGACAGAGCGGATCTACGAGGAGGATTGGCCTGAGGTGCGCCACCAGTTGCGTGCCGGAGAGGAATTTCTCCCAGGATGCAAGCCACCATTCACCAGGGAGTGGTCGCACGAAGTTGCAAAGCTCTTGCAGACCATTGCCATGCGAGGATTTGGAGAAGGAGAGAATGGAGAAGTTCAACCTCTCTATGGATTTCCCTGGCAACTTGCAGGTGAACTGGATTTCGAGGAAGTCAACCAGCAGCTTGAACAGTACCCGTACGCCTTATCCCTAGCCGGAGGGAATGCAAAGGAGCTGGAAGAAGTATCGAGCCTTGGTCCATGCACCCAGCCGGTAAGGGAAGACTGGACATCGAGGCCACGGAAACTTCTCGGGGAAGAACGATCTATGGATCACTACCTCCAGGAAAAAGTTTATGCTCCTTGTGTTGGCATGGAGGACATTGGAAGAAAGGATGCAAGTTCAGCTCACTCCAATTTTGCATGTACGAGCCAATGTTGTGCATACTGGAACGATGCGGGGGATATCCCGACCAGGGTATCAAGGGGATGACAACCCCTACAAGAAGTACTTCCCTATGGTCGCCTTGTGTGACTTTGGTAGTATGTCCCGGGAAATTTCAAAAGCCAACGAGAAGTACATCGGACAGGAGGAAACCCCCGGCTCTTACCCTCTGCTGTCACCGGACGAAGCTGAAGCTCGTGGAAGAGAAGCACGGAAAGCCGCGAGTTCCAAAAAGAAAGCTGAGCCGGAGAAGCCCAAGCAGGAAATTTGGACTGCCAAGGAAAAGACACCGAGCCAAGACGTGGTGGACTTGGTTGAGAAGGAAGAAGGATCTACTGTCACCCCAAGTCGTGAAGAACTTCGCAGTAAGATGGAAGAACACCAAAAGGAGAAACTGCGTCAGACTCTTGCCTCAAGGGAAGCCCAGAAAGCCATGGATGAAATGGCGAAGGAGCCTGACCTCTCAGGAGGAACGAAGGATGCCAAGGAGACAGTGCCGGAAGAGCCAGAGCCTGGTCAATGCCAGGACGAAGCAGGGAGTGACGACAGGATGTCGGATTCCGAAGCCAGCGAGTCAAGCGAAAGAGTGGAAGACCCAGATTCGGAAGAAATCGACAACAAAGAAGGAAATCCACCGCCTGAACATCTTGGTGGACGAAGAGACCCAGCAGGAACAACTGCTGCAAATTCGGTCGCAGACATCGACAAGGAGGATCTGTGAAAGCGTCATGGACGTAACGGCGCTTGGGCCGACAGCAAAAGCTGTACTGGCAACTTTAAGTTGCATAGTTGTATCACTAGCCCTTCAGCTCTTGTGTAGCTGCGTATTCGGATCAACCCTTCTCGCAGGAAGAATGCAAAAAGGAGCCACGTTCACTTGTATGCGCAGGAAAGTGAATCCGATGCACAGTATTCGCTGGAGACGTAAAGTGAGTGGATGCAAGCGGAAGGTTAGAGCTTTAGTGTTAGCCTGTTTGCTTGTCAGGACGGAAGCTATGCAAGGAGGAAGTCCACAAGCACAAGCCGCAGCCGCTGCCGGAGTACCTGTACAAGATGGTGTAGATGGAGACGGATTAGGTATGGTACCTACTCAAGATATACTTGGACAACTAGTTCAGAATTCCCGAGTTACGACTGAAGCAATCCATCAGCTAGTTACCTACTCAGGAAGTCAAGGAAGTACGGGAAGTTCGTATGAAGGTACACTGTCTAAAGCATTGGAAGGTGCAGTGAAGATGTTGGGTAGACCACCATCATTCGGTGGAGGTAAAACCGATGCACAAGATTTCATGAGCAACTGTACAACATTCTTGCGTATGCTGAACCTAAGTATTCTCATGCTTTTAGGAATCTGGAAAGATTGGAGGACCATGAAGCATTGCCAGCTACGTTTGCGGATGAAACACAGCAGACCATGTCTACGAAGCTTTACTCGTTACTGAGCTCTTGGTTGACAGGAACCACGAAGCAGCACGCACGAGATCCAAGTATTGCTGGATCTAGGAATGGATTTGCTTTGTGGAAGTCATTGCTGAGGATGTACCAGCCCAGTACTCGAAGTAGGAGTTTAGCTTTGATGCAGGCAATTCATGGATACCCAAACTTTTCACCTGGATTGAGTGCAGTAGCACAAATCTCTAAGTTGGAAGAACTAGTGAAGGACTACGAAAGATGTAGTGGACAGAACTACCCTAGAGAGATTCTCTTGTCTACTGTCTTGAGATGTATTCCTAGTCCCTTGAAAGAACACATCCATCTTCAGCTTACAGACAAAACCACGTATTCCCAAGTAAAGGAAAGTGTACTCGTCTATGAACGAACAACAAGGAGTTGGATGCCAAACCAAGTATATCAACCTCTGGAATCTGGACAAGGTCAACAATACCTTGGAGCCGTGGAAAATGCGCCCACTGGCGGAGGACACCAAGCAATGGAGGTGAATCGAGTGGAGTACAAAGGAAAAGGATGGAAAGGAAAAGGCACAGGAAAAGGAAAAGGTAAGAAAGGTTATGGCAAAGTGTTTGGAGGATTTGGAGCCATGCAGGCAGGCCGAGGATTCAGGTTTGGTCGTGGAAGAGGTAAAGGCAAAGGTCGAGGTAAAGGACGAGGAAAAGGAAAAGGTAAGAAAGGTGGAAAAGGTAGAAAAGGTAAAGGAAAAGGCAAAGGCAAAGGAAAGAAAGGAAAAGGAAAAAGGCTTGGAAGGACAGTTTGTAGGATTTGTGATCAGGAAGGACGTTGGGGAAACGAATGCCCCAACAGACATTCTGTTCGGAACGTGGAAGCCGAAGAACAGCCTCAATCCGAAGTATACAGTTACAACCCACCTAACCAGGAACCTTATCCCCGACCTAATGTGGTCGAGACTGGTAGTATACGCCAGACGACCAGTCGTCCAGACCCAAGGATTGTTACTCTTAGGAGTGTCAAGTGGCACGCGTGGATTCAACCCTAAACCCTTTTACCATATAGCCACGCCACCGGAAGAACATCCGGAGACCTTCACGATCAATTCAGATGGCGAGGAAGAGATCGACTTCACGTACACCAACACCATACGGATGGTTCGAGAAGTTGCAGATGAAACTGCAGAAGGTGAGGAGATCACCAATCCATTTTTCGGTGAACTACCCAGTCCTGGTTTTACAGACTCGGAAGAGGAGCTTGAAGCTGTAGAACCAACTGGAAACTGCCCGAGTTGTGGTACACGCCTGGAGCCGGTGTGCACTCGAGTGGTGCCACCAACAGAAACTGGAATTCCTCGAGTCCCAGAACATTATCCAGGAGAAGAACACTATTTGCGGCAACAGAGGAAACTGAAGAGTGAAGGAAAGCCCTACGATAGGAAAGCGATCGAGGATGCTGTGAAGAGAGAAAATGATTGGATCAATTCTCACCTCAGTGCGACAGAGGAGAAAAAGGAGATCGAATCCGAGAAAGTTCGGATGGTTCGTGAGGAGTTTCATGATGTAGCAGAATGGTATGTTATGGACGCCACGGATGAGGATGGCGAATGGTTTGTGGTAGATGACCACGAAGTTGTTCGAGCAGTTCAGGTAGAAGAGACTGGGCCCGAAGAAGCACTGGAAGTTATCATTTTGGATTCAGGATCGGATGCTAGTTTGTTACCCAAGTCACATCCGAAAGCTACACGCATCAATGCAGGAACAACAGGTATCTTGTTAGAGGATGCCCAGGGAAACTCAATCAAGTCAGCAGGAATGGTCACTGCTGTAATCTCTGTGGAACAGGGAGAGGACTGTTGGACAGCCCCAAGTATTTCGGAAAGCTTCATTGTGAGCGATGCGACTAACATTCTGTTGTCAATGGGAAGACTTTTGAAGAACGGCTGGAGACTGGAGTATCAGCCGGAAGTACCTGAGGGAGAAAAAGCTCTTAGTGCTCAATGGAACCTTACAGTGTCGTCAATGGTTCTGGTTAGCCCAGACGGGAAAGCAAACGCGAGGATCTTCTACAAACGGAATAGCTGTTGTTTGTTAGGTAGATTATCAGTTGTCGGAAGTGGTCGTAGTACCCGTTGGACGGGAACAGGTCAAAGTTATGGAAGTTCAAGAAGTAGCACTGACAGTCGTACTGCAGTGGAGAGAAGCGTCACAGTGCGTATTCCAAACTACTTACGGGAGCTGTTGGACAGGACTCCTAGTGGAAAGTGGACGATCATGGAAGACGGAACACCATTTATTTTGTATCAGGGAACAACTTATATGGATCCTAAGGCTGCTTTTCCCGGATGGAAGTATAGGACGACGATGGTATCGGAAGGAGGAAGTGAATGGTCACTGGTCGAGTTGTACTCAGACTATGGTTCGATTAGGAGCAACAATGTGGAAATTGCAGAGTGTGATGGGACACCTAAGAGGATCTGTGTTATCCTACATGCAGTGAGTGGAAACTTTTTCACTTTATGTCGAGACTTTGAAGCAGTCATGGTTGCGAGAGGACCGGAGACACCTTTCGCAAGAGGAGAGACAAGAGTTCCGGAAGAACTGAGCACCCCGGTCGTACCGGTGAGTATCGCCCCTGGACGGAGCGAAGGAGTATTAGGACCAACCTACGATGGAGACGGAAATCCGTTGTCGGAGTTGGAGATGCAGAAGTCTGCACAGAAGCTAAAGAGCGAGGAGAAGGAGAAAGTACGAGTGGAAGCAGAACCGTACAAACCCTCAGAGGAGAAACGACTTGCTCATGAAGCTACACACCTACCATTTGCTCATTGGTGGGAGTCATGCGTGGAAGCGAAGAGTAAACAGGATCACGAAAAGAAGAACCCAGAGGCAGGAAAGGACTCAGTGGGAGTACCCTATCCCATTATTCAGCTGGATTTCATGTTCCTACAAGGAAAGGACACACCAGCATTGGTTGGAATCTGTTCGTGGACACGGATGTCAGTCGTGATCCCAGTATCTGGAAAGCAAACAGAAAGGAAGACAGTGGAGAAAGTGCTGAACTGGGTACACAGTCTTGGACATTTGGAGGAAGTGGGATTCGTCGGATATTCGGAAGAAGCAATGCTGTCTCTGATAGCTGCAATCGTGGAAACTCGTAGGAAGATGAACCGGAAGACTCACGATCAGAACAACAAGCCGTACCAGAAAGGAAGAACGGCTAGAGTAGAAAGGTCTATCCAGACAGTGAGGAACCAAACGGTATGCTTGGTGCGAGCGGCCGAAAGAAAGCTTGGCACAGAGATTCCCGAAGGCCATTCAGTATGGGCCTGGGGACTCTGCCATGCGTCATGGTTGCTGAACAGGTACCACCGACACGCCGCGTTAGATTCAACACCGTACGAAAGTGTTGTTGGTAGACCTTACCTTGGAAAGATCGCCCCATTTGGTGAGTATGTGTATGTGCTGAAGAAACCGGAAAAGAAAGGAACAGCGAACTGGATTGGAGGGATCTATTTAGGTAAAAACTCCCAGGATATGCACTTGGTAGGAGTTGAAGACGGAGTCTTGGCTACCGGATCGGTAAGACGTATTGCCACTGGATGGAGAAAGGAACCTGTATTGAGGTTGAGTGTAACTCCATGGAACCCCAAGAAACCAAAAGGAACATTCAGTAAACAGCCGTTGCCAGCCCCAGCTTTGGCTAGTATAGCGGAAGAAGGAACGGCACAGGAACCAGTAGTGAGGACAGAGGATAGAGGACAGTCCCAAGAGGAGAAAGTAGAGGAACTGTTAGATATGCTGGACACAAGTGGAGCCTCAAGTGGAGGCAGGGCCTCTGACGGAGGCAGGGCCAGCACAGGATCTAGTTCTCATTCTAGAAGTTCGAGTTCGATGAACGACGCCCCTCCTGGAGTGCTAGAGGCATTCCGGAAGAGACCTGTAGAAGAAGGACAAGGAGTTGAAGGATCACCAAAGAAATCTCGTGAAGAACCGTCTGCACCCTCGTCATCCTCAAGAGGAATCTACCCACCATTGTTCGCAGGCAGGGTATCTCAGGAAGAGGACCCATTCCACTGGGATGAGCATGAGGATCTCACAGCAGTAGAAGGAGAAGATGTGGAGTATGAAGAATCTCATGGAAGATGAAAAGGGAGAAGTTCCTAAGAACGACCAAGGAGAGGTGCCACCAGAATTAAGTCCGGAAGAATTGGACGCCTTGGATCAGGAAGCAGCAGTGAAAGAATTGAACCGCCTCAGCAAGCTCGGAGTGATCGATGAATTTATGGAGGCGACCGCCACAGGGGACGAGAAGCGCATGGATCTGCGCGAGGTGTACGATTGGAGGCACAGAGATGGCAGGTGGAAGAGACGGCGTCGCGCTTAGTCTTGCTGTTGCACCTAGTGTATCGATGGGTCGTTGTAGTACTAGATATAAAGGACGCGTACCTCCAAGTTCCCCAGCAAGAAGAGGTACTCATCACAATCAGCGACTGGATGAAACGTGCAGCAAATCTGCAAGAAGGAGTCGTCTGGAGGCTGAAAAGATGCCTACCAGGTCAGAGGAATGCAGCAACAAGGTGGTATGAACACTTGCGGAGTATACTAGAAAAGCTTGGATTTGTATTTTCAGTACATGTACCCGCATTGGCGAGGCACGCCACAAGGAAGCTGTGTACCTCTATCCATGTAGACAACGAGCTACTAGCAGGAGAAAAGGAAGAAACCATTTGGTTGGTGGAAGAACTGGAAAAGGTTTTCAAGGTTGAGAAAGAAGGACCGTAACGTATCCAACGAACGGAGTAGGAAATGGAGAAGAAATGCGGTATCTCAAAAGGAAGTATGTGTTTGTCTCGGAAGGAATTGTGGTTCAACCGAATGAAAAGTGTGTCCGGAAACTGGTTGAGTTGTATGACCTTGGAAGGTTGAAGAGTAAGGCCACACCAGAGCATGTGGATCTGGTAAAGGAAGACCGGAGTAAGGAGTTGAGTGCTGAAGAGACAAAACGGTTTAGATCTGGACTTGGATCTATTTTGTACCTTGCACAGGACAGAATTGACATTCAGTATGCCTCAAAGTGTTTGGCATCAAGTATGTCGAAGCCAACAGTGCAGGCACTAAAGTGTCTGAAGCACTTGATTCTGTATTTGAGTGGAACAGCCACAAGGGCTACCCTTTTGCCGTATACCGAAATCGGAAGCCGGTTGCTCACGAAGTTGAATGGCCAAGAGGATGACGAAATAGTCAAGGACTCAGGACATGTTGTGGAAGCGTATTCGGCAGTGATTGGGCAAGTCTGAAGACACCCGAAAGAGCTCGGAGAAAGAGTACCTCATCAGGAATCATTGTACTGAACGGAGTACAAGTGTTATCGTTTTCGAGGACCCAGAAGGCCACATCATCATCAAGCTGTGAAGCAGAGTTGTACGCACTAAGTGGAACTTGTGGAGAAGCTATCCTAGTCGGAAGGCTATTTGAGTTCCTAGTAAACACGCCTGTGCGCGTGGAGATACGGTGCGATTCCTCATCTGCACGACAGTGGAGCCAACGGAGAGGAGTTGGACGTTTGAAGCATGTGGACGTTAGGCTGTGTCAACTGCAAGATTGGGTACGAGACAACCTTGTAAAGCTTGGAACGGCAAGAACCGCGCTCAATGTAGCGGATCTGAATACCAAGAAGTTGTCGTATGCCCGAAGGTCATTTTTGCTGTATCACTTGTTGTCCCAAGTAGAGTACGACGAAGAAGGAAACCTGGAGTATACTGGAGAGAAAGAGTATGAGAAGTATGAACAGGAAAAGAAACTGAAAGAGTATGTTGGAAGTGGACAAATCAAGAACCTGATAAGGGCAATCCAGATTTTTCATTTGATGAAGCCGTCTACTGCAGCAGGGCTCAAGGAGGACGTAGTAAACGCCAGCGGAACCTTTGGAAAAAGTACGGAAGCCACGGATGGAAACTTTACGAAGTTTGAAGTTAGTATGGTTGTATGTGTACTGCTCCTAGCAGCCCCGTATGCCATCATGCTGTGGAAGAAGCTGACGCGGATGGTAGACCAAATCAAAGGAGTTGGCAAAGTAAAGATTTCTACTGCATCGAAGGCGAGAGTATTCCATAAGCCGACCTGTTGACATGTGCAGGGAGAACATGTACGTTCAGGACGAAGGGTATGGAAGTACGAGGAACAAGCATTGGCAGAAGGATTTCGCCATTGCTGGATATGCTATCCGGAAACGCGCCCGGAAGGAAGTCAACGTAAAAGACGTGGACGCGTGGAACCCCAAGCACCGGATGAAAGCGATGACTGTTGGGAAGTCATGGAGTATACCGTGGAGTCTACTGGAGGATGTATGAAGAAATGCCACTGGTGCGGAGTAAGAACATGCGCCCGAGAGAAAAAGGACCACCAATGGTGCGCCTGTACCCCGTGTATCTCTGAATATGCGTCTGCGAAGTGGCGAGAGAGCTACGATCGCACTAGCGAAGTGGAAGAATCCGTTGATCAAGGAGCGGATGAGCCTCGTGGATCAGGAGAGTCAAGACACGGATGGAACACCGGAGTGCAGCGCAGTAACCTCGGAAAAGGATCGCTGAGGAGACGTGGAAAAGCAGCGACGAAGACGCCGGAAATTGTACACACGGATGGAGTAAGGATGCCTATCATAAGTGAAGAAGACTACTGACTACCAGCGTGGAAGCAGAGTCATTTCAGGAGTGACTCAGGAAGAACCCAGAGCATCCGGCGCTGCCTGTAAGTGTCTGATGGATCCTATCAGGCGCTGATAGGGGGGCGCTGACAGGATGTACCAAATTAGGGGGGGGCGCTTCTATCAGCCTCTGATAGGACCCAAAGAAAGAAGACAAAAACCGGCCGGAAAGTAATTTCCACGAAAAATGTATTTACCAGCGGGGGTCTATCTATCTATCTATCAAAACAATATATATATATATATATATATATAGTTTTATTTTTATGTGGATACATATGCCGGCATGTATGCATGTATGCATGTATGTATGTATATATATATATATATGTATATATGTGGGTTTGTGTATGTATGTATGTGTATATATATGTAGAAATGTGCATGCATGTATATATATATATATATATATGCATGTGTGTGTGCATATATACATATATGTTTAATATATATGTGTATGCACATGTACATGCATGTATATAAACATAGATATGCATGCAGTATATGATGCATGTTATATATATATATATAACATATATATATATATATATATATGATTTTGTGTCTATATATATATACCATAAGCTTTCATGCAACACGTGCATCAAAAAATAGAATTATAAACTTATATACACCGAATAGACATGCAAAGACTGCAGCATGCACAGCAAGGCACATTTTTAGTCCAAGCTATGAAGGTCGGCGGAGCTCTCATACTTGAAAGCGAAACTGACATGCGTTTGCATCTGTACATCCCAGACCTGTAGTGCTACCGCACTGCTGTCCAAGCCGTGGTCGACTAACGGTTTCTCCACAACAAACCAAACTTCCTCGTACTTGTGGAAGCTGCTACCGGTCTCGTGCGCACCGTCCAGCACAGAGCAGCCGAAGTGGTACAAGAGTTCTTCTCTGGTTCTCGCCGGTTCGTCCTCCTTCAGCCTGAGCCATGCACGCTTGTTGCCCTTGGGGTCCAGCTTAGACAGCAGCACCACTTTAGCCATGGCTGCGGAAGGATAGCATTTGGAGATATACGGCTGCGGCAAATAAAAAACGGCATGATCCATCGATCCTAGACATGCACTGCTGCAGGAGCAAACTGCTCCTGACACACCTGGCTGCAAATCGATTCTGAGAAGGTGCTGAAGGCACTTATTCTACTATTTTAATTTGAACTTTCTGTTGCCTTATAAGGCAACAGAAAGTTCAAATTAAAATAGTAGAAAAATTAAGGGGGCCATTATGTGCAATATTTATATATATATATATATATATATATATATATATTTAATTGATTATAATATAGTGCGACCCTCAGCATGAACAGGAGCAGAGGCAGCACGATTGCTCCTCAAGGCGGGCGAAGTTTTCAGTCTTCTGCGGCAAGGTTCTCCAAGGCTAAGTACCGCAACAAAAAAGTACGAGCAGTAGTAGCAGGGGTGTTGTGACCACCACGCCTTTTGCTGGCTTTCGCCCAAAAGCCGCACCAGGACTCATCCCGGTAGCACCAGAACTCTCGGGGATTCCCGTGCTCCTCGCTCTGATACTCGACCATCTCTTGCAACAGATGCATCTTGGGCTTGAAATGCCACAGTGGAAACGTCGCCTGGGACTGCAAGCTCCCATACAAGACACAAAAACGTCTGCACTCCTCAGATGCCTTGTTGATCGTAGGCTCCCAGGCTCCCTGCAACCCATTGCTGCAAAGCAAACAAATGACTAAAAAGGCCTGCAATTGTGTGCATGACGTGGTCCTCCGGCTTGCCCTCTGCTATCTCGGTTGCCAATTCATGACAGAACGGGACTAGATAGCGACATTCGGCACCCTTAGCTTTCAACTTCGGCTTGCTAGTCGCTTTGGATCTTCGCACCATTTCCACAGTCAGATTGTCCAGGACAGACGCAGGCTTGTGCCTTTGATACCACGTCCTCAAGCGAGCCCAAAGTTGTTTCAATCGAGCCTCCCTGGAAGTTCCTGGATAAAAACCTGGCTCTGCAATCAAGTGCCAAAATAAGTTCCCGATAGCATCCGCTCCACAGCCCAAGTCCACCACGTGGAGCCAATCCAATAATATGCAAGAGACCTCGAACCCTGGTAAACTCAACAGCGGGCAAACGAAAACGTTTTGTTCACGCAAAGATCTCAAAAAATCATTGTCGCTTACCCTATGCTTCCGCCACAAAGCATCTGCGCCTGTGTTTTTGTAGCTGTGAGGCCCTTCTTGGCTTGCAGAGCATTTCCAGCAGATTTGTTGAGAATTCCACGCAGGAAAATAAAACAGGGATCGCAAAAACGGCCAGTCCCCCCTACACTGCAGCAAGAGGCAGCCGGGCAACTGCCCAGTCACCTTTCGCCGATGTTTCCACGGCTTGCCATCGGGCAAAACCTTGGAGACCTGTTTCAGGAACAGCATCCGCAAACTCCAGGTAATCACCTTCAGCAAGCACTCCCAAGTCTTCTGGGTAGCCCACTTCTTGGAAACGGCGGTGATCGGAACTCTATCCCCAGTAGGATTCGCCAAAAAGTTGAAGCTGAGAATCTCCAGGGACTCCTTTTTCGTGTAAGGTACTCCATCACCATGCATCCCAATGCTGATGGTCTCATCTGGGTCGAAACCAAATTTGTCGCACTGTTTGATAAGCTGGGCTCTCGCAGCACGCTGGGCTGCTTTAACGACGAAAGACTTCAAACCTTGTTGATGAACCAGATGATGTATAACTTCGTGAGGAAGCAAAAATGGATGAGGTTGTACAATCTCTGAGTCACTTGCAGGATCCCAAAAAGGAATGTCATACCAGAAAAGTTCCAAAGGAGCTCCCCTGCAAAGGCTCCTGAGCAAATCCCTCGCAAAATTTCCAGGTTGCCGGCCTCCGGCACCTGCCGCTGCAAAATTATTCACAGAGCTGGAACTGCCTGCTTCTGCCGCAGCAGATTGGGATATCTCAAAAATATCTTTTGCAGACAGCTTATTATGTAGGAAGGTCTCGCCAACTTTTTTCCTCGGCGATGGAGGCCTTGCTTCAGAAGATGTTGATTCCGAAACCTTAGCCGCCTTGGCTTTTGCAGCCGACGACTTCGCCTCACTCTGCCGCTTGAGAGTGGGCAGAGGTTCCTTATCGCCGCGAACAGCCTCGCCCGTGATAGCATAAATGAAAAATATCAGCAAAGCCAGGGCTCTGCAGATGAATAAAACCATCTTTGCTGAAGAGGGGCTGCACTGCCCCTGTGTATGTCTTGTTATGTTATATGTATGCATGCATGTGTAAGTACATGTATGTATGTGTATATATATATAGATGTATACGTATATCGATCTAACGCATGTCGATCTATAGATGTAAACTATATCTGTGTGCTGTAGATATGTCTGTACATAGGTGCTTTAGCACCTATATAGCTGTCGCTTCTCGATCTATAGCTGAGGCTAGAATCGAAGGAAACAATAATTTGCTAGGCCCAGATTAAAACTTGTGTTAGAATCTCATTCTATATCGGCTTAGTCTTATTTCACTCACTGTCCTAATTCTGCCAAACCCATAGAGGGTACAAGTTGCTTTCTATCGATCCGTCGCAATGATCGATGCAAAAGCTGCTGCATGAAAGCACATTTGATGCACTTGCTAAAAACCTTCGCATAGCATGCACTCTCGCATCTTTTTGTGCAGCCGGCGGCGGTGCTCTAGATCCAGCGGTGCAACATATGATCATGATGACCTGTTGCATGCAACCCAAAACGACAACATGGCTTAGCACTTGTCGGCTGCATCTGAAAACGATCGACGTGCTAGCTTCGCTAGGCCGCCTTCGACTCTGGGAACATTTTTGCAAGATCTTTTTTGCTCTGCTCTGCAACCCTCTTGATATTCTCATAATGAGCAAGTAGGTCAACTGCAGAAGACACCCATGCCTTGCACTCTTCCTCAGCGAGTTGCGAAACGTTTGCCAATTGTAGCTTTAGCAGATCAGCTTCCAACGCCTCTAACATGCTGAAACCCTTGGTGAGACTTGCCGGGGCATCCTCTCCAGACTTTTCTTGCACGGCTTTAAATCTCTTGAAATGATTCACTAGAGTCTTCACTGTCTTCAGAGCTAGCACGATCTCTTTGTGCTTCTCCTGGGCTGGCAGAATCCACACGTGCTCCAGCTTGACCGCTGGGTCCCCGCTCGAGCCGCCCGAGCCGCCGGAGCCGCCATCTTCGAGCATTTGCTTGAGCTTTTTGCCACAAACGTCCCTTGTGTGAACGAAAGAATCAACTTCTTCCTTGCCACGCTTGGTAGAGACACCCAAGTTCTTGGAGAAGGTGTAGCGAATCATGTTCATCTGCTTGAAGCATTTTTCCATGGGGTTGCTTTCGTCCCATGCATCATCTTGAGGTAGGTCGTGTAGGACCGCATTCAAAATCTTGCTTTGCTCCTTCGAGTCCGGATCCAAATTCAGGAGCTTGGCCACATCGAACCTCACATGTGTATAGACACACGAGTCCTTAATATTCAGGTTCTAGTTTTAGTGCTGATGACATCAAGGAATTTATTTCGGATCTCCGGGTTTAGGGTCTTTTGCTTCAGAGTTTGGGGTTCAATGGGGATAGGGGTTTAGCTGAAAGGTTCTAGGGGCTTAAAGGTTCAAGTGTTCTTGGATTGCTTGTTTCAGGAGCAGATGCTCCTATATATATCGGAGGAGCAAATGCTCCTATCTCTTTCCAGAGGTCTCTGTTACTAAGTAAGCCACACAGCAAAATTACGCAGGCAAGCACCGGGGCTACACGACAACAGGCACACATGACTCAACAGCTTTGCCCTCCCAGAACTTTTCAAAACTACAACCACATACGAAAACACCTAGCAGCTTGGTACCGTAGCTCTCCAGCTTCTCCTGGGTGACACTCGTCGACGAGGAGTGGGTTGTTTTCGACTCTGCCCACTGCTTCAAGCTCTTGTCCGTCTTCCACATCTCAAGCATCTGTTGCTTCTTGCCGTCAAAAAGGCCCAAGCTGTTGTACTCGGACAGGAAGGCGGCCTTGTGCTCGAGGCACTTCTTCACGTCGGGGTCGAGCTCCTCGCCCGTGATCATCGCCTGATCCAATTTTTGCTTCGCCTGCTTGAGCTGAATGACCATGTTGGATTGCTGGCCCTTCTTCGCTGCAGCAGCAGCCTTGGCCTCGGCGGCTGCCTTGGCAGCGGCTTTGCCCTTGGCGGCAGCAGGCTTACCCTTGGGTGCCATGGCAAACAAAAGCAAAGGTGGATCTAGGCGATGTGGAGCAGCACACAGCTGCCAGGACCGCAACGATTCAGGAGAAAGATACAAGGGTGATGTGCACATCCTGACGGGTCTTTGGGATTAGGGTTTGGGTTTGGGCCTCAGTGGGGTTTGGGATTTGGGGTCTTAGCTTCCCAGTTCTGTGGTGTAAAGGATTTAAGAAGATAGGGTTCTAGGTTCCAGGGTTTTGCTATATTGTACATAGGAGCACATGCTCCTATCTCTTGCTAAGCAAGACTTAACAGAGTGTTGGAGGAGCGAGTGCTCCTGTCTTTCTGCAGAAGGCCAAAACCAAGAAGCAAACAGCCACAGGACCAAGGCACCGGCACCAGCCTCGCCACACACCTGGGCAACGGGTTTAGGGCTAAGAGGTTTAGGGCATTAGGGCTTCAGGGGCTTAGGGATTTAGGGGTTTATAGGTTTACTCGCTTAGGCTTAAGGGTTTAGGGGTGGAGGGATTTAGGCTAGGTTGCAGGGTCGGGAGGGTTAGGGTTGAGGGGTGTAAGAGTTTAGAGGTTGCTGCTTGTGTTATTGGTGGTTGCTGGTGCTGCCGCTGTGCTAGTGGTTCCCGTAGGATTGCTGCTGCCACTGCTGGTGTTGTTGGTGGTAACTGTGCTCATGTTACTTGCTTTTCGGCTGTGGGTACTAGTGGTGGTGCCGCTGGTGCTATTCCTCTATGGTCTGCTACTAACAGCTATGTTTGGTCCCTTGCTGCTGCTGGCGATGGCCCCACTGTCTGCAGCCGTGCAGCCAAGGCTAGTGTCCCTGTTGGTTCTGTGGCTCCAAACTATACATCTTAATGCCCTCACCCTGGCACTGGCCTGTCGGCTGCACAGAGCAACTTTGGGTTCAGCAGGACCAGCAAGCCTGGCCATGGCAAACCACGCAGGTTAAACAAAGGTTAAATTTAACCTCTATTTAACTTTCATTTAACCTTGCACTTCCTTTAGATAGAATCTTCCAGGAAGGTTAAATCCAGGTTAAAGGAAAGTTAAATTTAACCAATGTTTAACTCTTCCACAAAAAACAACAAGCACAGGCCAGTGCAACAACTCCTAGTCTTAACCTTTAAAGGAGCACAGCTGCTCCTGAATCTCACACGACCGAAACACACCATTATCCAGCCCTGCAAGGCACCACCTAGAGATAGAGAAACATTACCCCAACAACCCCGGACCGTAAACCCTCCCCCTAACCCCTGCCCCATGGATCTCTGAACACCTAGACCACTGAGCTAAAATCCTCATCTGAATCATAGAGGAGCCAAAGCTCCTGTCTCTCGGCCTAAGGTAGCAGGCTTGCACTTGCCAAAAGCAACTAGGAAAGCCACCTGGTGAGCAACAGTACCAGGGCAGTGGTACCAGCCTCGCCGCCACGCCTGGGCTCAGGGCTTGGTCGTTCCAGGATTCTGGGGTAGGGATTTTAGCTGTAGTGCTGAGGGGCTTAAGGGTTTAGCGGCTTAAGGGTTTAGGGGCTTAAGGGTTTAAGGGCTCAAGGGTATAGGTGCCCGAGGAGGAGCAAGGAATTTCTCAATATCCTGAATGGACACGGTACGAGTAGCCTGAACCATAAACCCAACGCCCGAAGCCTAAACCCTTAAGGTGCTCCTGGTTGTTCTGGTGTTGCTGTTGGTGCCAGCGGTTCGTGACGGTGTTGCTGCTAGCAATCGTGCTGTCTGTTGTTGGTGTCCGTGTTGCTGTCTGGTGGAAGTGCTGCTGCTTGCTTCTTGTGTTGGTTGTCCTGCGAGTTGCTCTTCTTCAGGGTGCTGGCCGTGGGTGGCCGTATTGGTGCTGGTGGTGCTGCTGCTATAGTGTGTCTACCAGTGCTGCTGGCAAGCACACTTTGTCTTCTCGCAGCACCGAAAAGAAGCTATTATCAGAGGCACGTCGGTGCAATATGAATTCCAGCTGCACACAGTGGCCGGTGGCCGCTTACGGTCTTCGTCACGATGGTACTCAGTCTTCGGAAAGCCACCACACCCAGTACCAGATCCTTATGCTTTCACAGAAGGAGCAGACTCTGGTTCACGCAGGTCGCTCCTACACAGCCATTGCATGTATATGTGACAAGAAAATGAATTAGGCTTGAATGTCGTTTGCCCACCCCACTGACAGGATTTCCAGCACCATTTCCACCTTCTTTTTAATGGCGGTGACCTGGAACGATCTCGCTGGCTGTCCTGCACACAGTATACATAGATCAGAATTTCAACAAACCGTTCATAGTGTCAACCTGCAAACCGTGTCCTGTCCAGGCATGGCTCTCGCTGTACTTAAGCAACGGAAGGGTCAACTCTCGAGATCTATGCAGCTGCAGCAGCAGGCAACAAGTGACTGAGGGTTTGGGGATTCTAGGGTTGAGGGTTTAGGGGTCCAAGGGTTGAAGGCTAGGAGGTTTAGGGTTCAGCGGTTTTGGGATATAGGTTTGGGTTAAGGGCTTCTAGGGTACCCGTTTAGGGCATTAGGATATAAGGCTTGAGAAGCTTACCGGCCGAACTTCTCAATATCGACAAGCTACACACGACAACCCTAAAATATAAGGTCTAGGCCCCCAAACCCTGAACCCGTAACCCGGCCTAGGATATATATTCTCAAGTCTGCAGCTGCTGCAGACGGCAACACATGTGGGACTCTTTAATTCCCGACTCCTTTAGGGGTTCAGGGGCTTTGAGCCCCTGGGGTTCAGGGTTTAGGGGTTTAAGGGTTTAGGGGTTCAAGGGTTTAGGGGTTCAGGGTTTAAGGGTTTAGGGGTTGAGGGTTTGAGGGTTTAAGGGTTTACGGGGGTGAACTTTCTAATATCGAACCACAACCACCAAAAGTGCAAAGGCCTCGTTGCTGCATGGTCTGGTGCTCCACGCAGCTGGGTCCTGCCACCAAAATCGAAAATCAAAACATATGGTGGTCGATCGAGGCATGTGCTGTTTTTCACAAGCAAGAGACTTGAACTGACCCCAGCCCTCGAAAAAACACACCCTTCTCGATCTGCCGAGCCTGCCAATCGTAGCAGGGTCTTCTCTTCGTCCACATCGAAGGATCGAGCTCCTGGCAAGCATTTTAGGCAACTAAATGGCACAGTCCTAGGAGCTGCAGCTTAAGCTCCTCTTCAGGAGCTCGGGTGTGCTCCTTTTTGAAACTGCAGCACTCTGATCATCGCGAAGCTAGATCACAACACCCACTCACCGGGGCCGAGCTTTGGCCCATCGCCGTCGTTGCCATCGGGGCCCTTGTCACCGAAAGAGTTATTCTCGGGGCCAGAAGGAGAGGGAACCTCGTCATCGTCTTCTTCCTCCTCCTCTTCCTCAACATCGATCGGGTCGATACAAACCCAGCCACCAATGCCACCCTCGCCCTCCACCTTGACCTTCTTGTTATCGTCGGTGCCCTGGTCCTTCTTATCGTCGGTGTCCTTCTCGCCTTTGTTGTCCCACCAGCCCTTCGTCTTCTTCTGCTGCTGCTTGATCCACTGCCTCTGGCTCGCCGTCTTCGAACGCCACCAGGCCTGGTGTTGTTTCCCTTTTGTGCCTCGGCTGCGATTGGAACTCCAGCGGGCATTCACGATCTTCTTTGGCAAGCTCTTGTCTTGCCATGCCGAATCTTTGCCGGCCCATGAGAGCATCTGCCGCCCAATGTCTTCGGGTTTTTGATTCCATACTGAAAGTTCCTTAGTGGATATCTTTGAGGGTTTAATGATCCTGTTAGGCTAGGCTTTAAGTTTCAAGGTTTAAGTTTCAGGGTTCAGGGTTTAGGTTTCAGTGTTTCGGGTGCATGTGTTGGGTATATTACACGTATATATAAAAAGATGTACATGTATATATATATATATATATATATATATGTGTTTGTGTGTGTGTGTGTGTGTGTCTGTGTATACCTAGCCCTAAACCCTACCTAAACCCGAAAAGACTTAAGCCGAAACCACAAAATATGTATATATATACACATATATACATAGAGAGAGATAATGTGTGTATATATATACACATATATATATATACACATATAATGTACGTTTTGCCACAAACACATGCATATATCTATCTATATATATATATATATATATACATATATATATATATTATAACTACACATATACATATACATATACATGTACATATATACATATACATATATATTGTACAAAACAAAAGTCCAAAGTGCAGCTTAAGCTCGCACCTTTCATCCATGCACATGTTGTTGCGGATGTAGGAGATCTGCTTGCACCGATTGCACCGGCGAAGGTAGCCTCGAGGAGGCTCCTGATCGTCATTCTTGCCTGGGGCTGGGCCGTCATTGCCTGTGGTTGGGCCGTCATTGGCTGGGGGCGGCGGTGGGAATTGCCAAGGGTTCGGGAATGGCACGGCCGGAGGCACGCCGGCAGGCGGCATGGGTGGGGGTGGCATGGGGGGAGGTGCACCTGGCACGCCTCCCTCACCATTCAGCTGCTCCAATGCTTGGCCCACTTGGCCCACTTGCTGCAGGGTTCGGGACAGATCGTTACCCATGATCGATCGATATGATACACTTATCACCTCCGGTATCGCTGTAAGCCGAAAGCGCTACGGGTGCTTTGATATCATGCAGGAGCTTCTGCTCCTAATGCTCCTGTAGGGGCATGCAGGTACCCAGCAGTGCACGTGCACTCGCATGCAATCACATGCACATATGCATGCCAGCTGTCCTTCCAGTGCAGACTGCACCGAAGAGTCCCATCGTTCAGGAGCCAGTGCATGCATAGACCTGCATGGGCAAATATCCAAACCCAAAACCATCGCAATAATCGCATGAAGTATCGATCTTAAGAGGAGCTGTAAAGCTGCCTGGAACTCAACACGGAGATCCTTTCTGTCGACTGATCGATCAGTTAACCTCTTCTGTGGAACACAAAATCTTTAATGACTTCAACCAGCCTCGAGTCATCCGAAAATCTGCTGCACCTCAGGCGACACGAACCTTTGCAGAGCAGTTTCAAGGATTGTGGGTTAGAGGTTTAGGTGTCATTGTGGTGCAGGGGTTATAAAGGTTTCGGGGTTTAAAGTTTGGGGTTTCAGCGAGTTTTAGACCAAGTTCACGAGCAAGCTCTGGGTTTTGTGGCTTCGGGGTTCAAGCTTTAGGGCTGGGACTCAAAAGGCACCGTCCTAGGCTACAAAACTTGACATTCTTGATAACCTGCCCTATTTAAGTACAACAAAACATGCATATGTACAAATCCGCAGCAGTGCTATATTTTCTGCCCTCGGATCACGATCTGGAGCCCGATCCCCAGCACTTTAAAGTGCTTGCAAGCCATATCATCAAAGACCCTGGCCTCTGCACGCTGAGCTCATGGAAGTCAACACTTCATATCGGTTCTCTGCATGTGCATGGGGCTTGGGAAGATCGAGGGTTATATATGCTCGGCCTATATAGGGTTAAAACCAAGACTTGAAACCTTGCTGCACAGGCCCGATCGTCGCTGGACCGTGTTCGCACGATCCAGCCCCCAGAGCTATATTCACATATAGCTGCAACATAAAATGGAACATGAAACATCCTACTGGCCAAGCTGCTGCTTCAAATTTCGAGCAGCAAAGAAGCTGAGACCCTCGCTCTGAATCCGAGTTTGGGCACGAATCGCCCTTTCATGGAAATCTGCAGGGAAGTGCTTCGCACTAAACTCTACTATGAGCTGCTGCCTGCAGGAGGGGGATGGGGTACTGCCGCATTGGCAGGCGGTTACGTAGGCTCGGGCTGGCTCCTTGGCCTTTGTCACCCGCACACGGTGCAAAGCCACATGCGGCTCAGCTTGCTTGCCCTTCATTCGTTTCATGACCCTTGGGACCAGACCTTGAGCTTTAGGAGCAATAGCTGCATCCTTCGCCTTCGCACTCTTAGCCGGCTTCGGCTTGGAGTTCTTCTTCATGGCCTGTTTAGGCTTCGAAGCCTTCTTAGACTTCTTAGCCTTCTTGGACTTGATGGCCTGAGGGATCTTGCCTGAAACCGGCGGCAAGCTTGGCAACTCAGACACCACACGCTCGCCATCGCCGAAGACACCGACTAGGAACCCTTTCTCCGGAGGTGACGTCATGTCTGCCTGCTCAACCCTGCCATCCTTGTGCAAACGAACCAAGACGCCCAATGCATGATCGGTGTGGATGGTGTAGTCCTTGATCGTCACGAGGTCCTTCTCAAGATCCACGACTTCGTCCTTAAGGGCCTGCGGCTCGACGACGACGACGGCATCATCATCGGAATCATCCACCTTCTTCTGCAAGCCAAAGGCCTCCAAGATATCGTCCGGAGTGTGCTTTGGGGTACCTGTCGGTGACAACGATGCCCTGCGACCCTGCGACAACGATGCCCTGCGACCCTCCTGGATCGATGTCGAAGAGCAGGAGCCTGGGGCGATCCTTGAACATTCGATTAACTCGACCATGGTCTCGGACATGCGGGAGCCGTCCTTGAGGTTTCGACGTTTGCGGTTTACCAAGCTCATCATGTTTAAGATGCCCTGCCCTTGGTTGCGGGGGGTCCTCTTGTCGTCAAGGAGCTTGTTGCAATGGAGAGTGTTGAATCTCTCCATTGCTTTGTGAGTCTCCTTCGGCAGCAACGTCTTCCCCAACTTGAAGAGCTCCTTAAGCAATCCTGCAAAGTTGCAGCAAGCTAGCTCCACGTTTTGCTCTGGGTACCAAAACAGCCCGTGATTCGCTTCGATCGCCTGTTTGATCGCTGCCGCTGGGCAAGCTTTACACATGGCTTGGAAAATCTCCTCGGACGACATGATCGCTCTACGTACACAGCTATAGCTACAGTTAGCCTATAGATCGAGCCCACCTGCCAGCACGAGCATGCGGGATAGAGCATGCACCTGCATGGATCACTCGAACAATCTCGCCGGAGCTCGCTTCTTCCTGTCTGCCTGCTGCAAAAAACAATGCATGCATCTGCTGTACGTACATATATACATATATACATACACACATATATATATATATATATACATACATACATGCATGCATGCATGCATACATACATACATACATACATGTACATGTACATGTACATGTACATGTACATGTACATATATATATATATATACGTATATACACACACATATATGTATGTATGTATGTATATGTATATCAAAAAATATTGTCCATGTATATACTTATACATATTCGACCCCCGCTGATAATTGGACTTGCCCACTTCCGGATCGCAGTGTCCTTTTGCCCGCTGCCGGGAGCAGCAGCTTCAAAATCGGCGCTGTTAACCTCCATCAGCCGCTGATTAATCCTATCAGCCGCTGATGCTATGTTTTTGATCATTCAAACAGATCTATCAGCCGCTGATACATCCAGCAGCTTCAAAATCGACGCTTCGGGATGCTCTGGGAAGGTCCGGAGATGATAGAGTTTCGTGGAAAGATGGTAACCATGGAAGAAATGGGAAACATGGTAATGCCGGATGAGTGCCAGAAGTCTTACGAGACCTACTGCGAACAAGCAGAGAAAGAAGCGGATAAGGAACCGGGAGCCAGTACCCCGGACAGTACGGAAATGCGTACTGAGGGACCCCTCGCCTGAAGAGGACGGTCACCTGGAAATCCGTAAGACCTACATCAGGTTCGAGTATGAGGACGAGCAGTGAGTGTAGGCCGGAGACAGAAAGAAAAGTTTCACCCTGGAACGCAACAGCGGAAAGCTCGAAAGAAGAAGGAGCGCTGTAGCGAGTTTGTTGTGAGTGGTTTCACTAGGACGAAGTACTTGTTACTGTACGAATGTCAGGACATGGATGGTCTGACACACCTCCTTAATTGGGGGAAGGTAAAAAGGTGGGTTGCACGGAGTGTTTAACCCAGGACTTGCTAAGGCAAAGCTTATGCAGTCAGGGCGGAGGTTTGCCCGACCGCGGACCGTTGTACAAGTACAGCACAAGGACTTCGAGGCAGGGTGTTAAGATTTGTACATAGGACGCCCACACCTTTGGTGAGCCTAGGCTACGGCATATGAAATGTATAGAATGACTATGCAGCGCCTTTGGCTTAAGCAGGAAAAGCGTGAACGCTCAAATTCTTACAGTTTAACTGGAATCCGGACTGGGGCTGGGACGGCTGGGATGGCTGGTGGCACAGCTGGCCGGATGATGGTTGGGCAGATGCTGCTTGGAAAGACGATCAGACAAGAGGGCCTGATGATGGTCGGGCAGATGATGCGATGACAGGGCCCAAGCAAAGCCAGGCGGCCGCTGCTGCTGAGGCCCCTGCTCCGTCCAGGGCCAGTGGTCCCGTGCCTGGACCTCCGGGCTCAAGCAAGCACAGCACGTGGCTCACAGATACGGAGTTCCAACAGAGGAGATGAACACACCTCAGAGCAGAGGCAAAAAGCACGACTTCAACCAACTTCAGCGGGTCTGCAGCTATAGAGTCCGCAACGCAGAACTTGCACATCAAGAGGCCATCAACAAGCTCCACGATGAGAGGGCAAAGCACAAGGAGGAGAAGAAGCAGCTGCTTGCAAAGCTGGAGCAAGCAAGCAGCTCCGAAAAGCAGCAGGAGGCACAGGTAAACGAACTGCAGGTGCTGCTTGATGCCAAGAACTTGATGATAGCTGAGTATCAGTCCTTGTGCAGTTCTTCTGCTGCACAAGGCGACAAGCTGCAGGAAGAGATCGTGGGCTTGGGCTACCAACTGGAGGTTTTGGAAAACGAGCTGAAGCAAGCCCAGGATGACAAGGAGAGCTTGGAAAACGAGCTGAAGCAAGCCCAGGATGACAAGGAAAGCTTGGAGTCTCGGTTAGAGACTGAGTTTGAGGACGAGAAGCGGCACCTCGTGGGCGCTTGGAAAAGGCTAACCTGGAACTACAACTCCGGAAGGACTTCTTGTGCCCTGCACAACTTACCCCATACCAAAAAACATGAAATTCAATCTTATCATGCAGGACCTCGCAGAAGATGCAACAGCTTCTACTTCTAGCAAGAAGATGAAGACAGATGATGGCCAGGACAGCGACCCGTGAGAGTTGCATCCTCTGTGCTCCCAGATGTGAGATCATTTGCCACGATATTCTCGCAGGACCTGGAAAAGCTATCGATTCGATCGCCGACAGACTCTGCTGATGATTCGCCGACAGAGTCCGGCGGTCCTGATTCTGATGCCTAGCTCAGAATGAGACTGCGAGGCTGCAGATCTTCCCCAGGGTCTACGTCTTAAAGCCTCAATCTTAAGAAAGCTGGTACCCTAGCGGCCTGGCAGTGCAGGTAGGATTCGTACAGAATGTCTTACCGCACTCGGGGCTTCCAGAAAACTGCAACCGTACAGCTTTGCAACTTCTCGCATTGAAGTGCCTACTAATGCTTGAGTTTTCGTTGAAGATGAGTCAAAAGCCGAGGCAACGACAGCTCGATGGTAGCTCGTCGGAGCTGCTTGACCTCGATCGTATGCATGGAACCCACATTTTCGCAGTTGTGCTTGAAATGCCGACGTTCTGACCCCTATTCAGGGTCCGACCCCTCTTCAGGGTCCCGAAGTACATTTAGTGGCCCGTGCGGGTTAGGGTTAAGGTTTTTCGGTTTAGGGTTTAGAGGTTTACGGTTAGACCCCTGTTCAGGGTCCCAAACTACATGTCATGTCGTGGCCCCTGCACAGGGCCCGTAAAACCCCTCCCTGTTCAGGGTCTGGCTCTTAGTCTTCTGACCCGCTGTACAGGGTCTGATCGTTCGCTGACATCTAGACCCCAATGCAGGGTCCGCTGTTGGATGAAGAAGCAAGCCCCTGTGCAGGGCCCGGCTTGCAACCTCAGTCCGCCGGCCTCTAACTTACCATATATTGTTATCTTATTTAGGCCTTACCTGCTACAGCCAGAAAACAAGTCCTATGGAATATTAGTGTGTGTTCAGTCTGCTCCTGGCACATATATATATATATATATATATATGTATGTATGTATATATGCACAATTTGTATACATGTATACATACGGAATGCTATAAAAGTAGATATATATATATATACATATAAAGAATATACAATAACATGTGTATATATAATGAAATAATATACTATATTATATATAGGTTTTGATGATATCAGCCTAGGTGATTTATGTGGTTTATTTTAAGTTACCATGCAATATTGTTTCAGTGTTGAAGAAGCCCTGTATCTCGGTCCCCAGCTGAGCGGGCGCTGTGGCAGGCCTGTGGCCTATGATGCCAAGGTCTTCATCCCGCAACGACGAAACCTCATGGGCCTGGAAGGGTTTAGCTTTGAGCCGTTATCATATATACACACAGCACGAAACACTGTTGTGCACTGGTACCATAAGTTCGTGCCTACATATTTCAACACAACCCATATCTTGTGTCGATTCCACAATATTCCACATATTGTGCACATGTTCGTGTGTCATGCAAAACTGGTTGCTACACCTTCCAACACAATCTTTCAGGTTCCATGTCTTTTCCATTATTCCCCAAAAGTTGGTTTCTGAATTGTTTAGTTCGATGCTCGACCAAATCCGGTTTTCAACATAGCTTTGCAATCAAATCCAGGCCAAAGTTTTCCGCAGCAGTCGAAACATACCAAATTTTGAACCATCGTTTCGTAATCTTCAACGACCACCACGAAACCCAAATCGAAAACACGTTTCAAATCATACTGTTTCAACAGGACTACCACAGCACCAGTTTTGAAACCCATTTGTAAAAAACGAAGCCGAGATAAAAAAAATCCTTCCATCCACATTTGGTGCGCCGCACATGTTGCGGCAATTCGGGATGGAAAAGCAAGCTACTGCAGTGGGCCACACCCGTATCAATGTTCGTGATGTGCTCACACTCAAGAACGGACTGCAAGCCACGGATATGTTCCGTATACTCGCCGAGCTGCCCAGACACAGCCTGAAGCTGCTTCTGACTGTCAGTAACGTCCGCTTTACACACTTCGGCCTGGCCTTCCAGCTTAGCCAATGCAGCGGCAGTCTAACCAACAGTCCTGGTTCTTCGCTCGAAGTGATGCGTCACGAGCAAATTTGCCAGACTTAGTTCGAGCAGCGATTCCCACCGAGTTTTGCAACGGTGCCTCTTTGCAATAATGCAAAATCGTGCTTGAATCCCACCTTCCAAAAAGCTGAGTGACGTACATTTCAATCCAACTGATTGTAAAGTGCTCCGCTCCAGAGCGTCGGCAAACATGACCTGTGAACAGCTGCTCCCCATGCGGGCCCTCAATGCGCAAGCCCAACAGCTGAGCAGCCGCCACGAGGGATGCTGTCATGCGAGCTTCGCTAACAACTGAACCAGCAGCGTCTGGGAAGTGCGGGTGCAGCGGGCCGACAGACCCACTCTTCGAAAAGCATGCACGACATGAGCGCAACTTCGTGATCGGACACGAGAGCGCCTAAGCCGTCTGGGTTGTGAATGGCGGAGTTCCTGTTCTGTGTTCAGCTCATTCCTTATAAGGCCAGCTTCGGAGGAAGCGGGTACTTCCAAGGAAACCAACACCAGCGGCAAGAAAGCGCAAACAGAGCGAAGTTGATCCACCTACAGTTCCAAGCAGCACTGACTGGTTGCCCGAAGAAGAGGGAAAGCAACCTGCAGCATCATCCCAGCGCGAGGTTGCGGTTCGAGGAACACGGCGAATGAAACCGACGGCGTCGCAGATCTCGAAGACTCTTAGGAGGCAGCATTGGAGGCGAACGACTATCGTCCATTACCATGCCCAAACATACTCACTCACAACGACCCCACTCGTCAAGACATTGAAACGTGACACTGTCAGGACTGGCCATGCTTTCAAAAAAGGCGATTCTACAGGTGATACCGAGGCGTCTGGTAGACATCATGATGTTGGTCAGATATCTAAGTTTTATCTGCGCTACCAGGGATGGTCGTGGACCCAAGTATGCAGAGACCTTGAGACCCTGCCACACAAATATAGTCACAACCTGAAGAACAGCATGAACCAGCTGACAGCGTTGGGCCCACATGAAGGGGGACATCTGGAGACGTGATGTTCCACAACCAGTGTGGACATGTCTTGGAATGCGGCAACAAGAGTGCGACGTTCAGTCCACATGGGATGCATGCAACTCTTCCATTTCATTGGGAACGATGGTCAAGTAGCGCATTCGTGATCAGGGTGCGTTGAAATTTGGTGAAGGAGAAAGCAATCAGCTATATCAGACTTGGGTTCAATTTGGATCCACTACGAGAGCTCATTCCGAACCTTGCCGGTGTCAAGATGCAAAGTGCCAGCAATACCACTCCATCATGAACGCGTGCACGGGCAAGGACCATTGGCAGGTTCCGCGGTGACCTCAGTAGGATTGATTCCGGGCTTTCATTGCTGAGCGATTAAGTCCCGGAATCCAAGAGCCAGCAGGGAAGAGCCGCGCAAGCTGAAGGTGCACAAACTTGACGAGTCAAGGAAGGCATCAAAGGATCTCGCAAAGAGGAGCGGGAGAACTTTACAAGATTACAACACGGCTGATTCATCGAGGATCATTGAGGAGATTTGCTACAACAGTCGCCACATGAGGGCCACCGGCCAATACCAAGCCAGTGGATAGATGTAGAAAAGCACCAACACCAAAACAGGTGAGCCGAGATGAAATGCGTTGTAACAGTCCCACAGCCGATGCGGAGATTCATTGCCTCATTGCAAGCTACGCTGCAGCAAGGCACTTGAAGTTGTACTGTGGTCACATATCTGGTGCAAATGGCCAGTTAATTAGCTCTCCTCGAGCGGGTGCTGTTGATGAGACCGCCGCCGAGGCGGTTTTCGAGGACGCAATGCTGTTGCGCAGATTCCCAGTTTACGGAACGTTCGGCACAGGGTGTGGATTTGAGAAACATTTGTAACGACCAGCAAGTGAACTAGGTGTCCGACAAGCGGTTGATGCTCGAGCTCACGGCTATGCGTCCGCAGTTTTGGGAAGGTGAAGTTGCAACCTGGCAGCTTTGTTCCCCACATGGGGACAAGCTGCGGTGGACGGATCCGGCGACACAACTCGCGGACGGCGGACGCTTTGACTGAGAGCATGAAACCTCATCAACTATTCCGCCTTATGGAATTTGAGTATGCGCACGTAAGGCTATCGGACCCGAACAGGAGGTTGTCCAAGGATGAGCAACAAATGCACATCGGTGAGAGGCTGATTCGCGCATCATTTGTGCAGTGAGAAATCACGGATTTGTGAGCTAGTAGTTAGTTACCGCAAATTGCGGTTTTGTAGAATGCCGGTGTGCAGATCCCTGTTCGAGATTAATCCCACATCCATGTGAAACACAAGAGCCCCAGGCATGCCGTCAATAAGTAAGACGGGTGAGAATACCACGTCAGTTCTTGGTTTGGGCACGTGGTTTTTCGTAAATAGTGTTAGTGACGGTTCTGTGAGGGAGCTTGTATATATGTTACCGTCGCCGCTATCCCGACTGGCCCTTGAGCTAGAGGCACAAAACGTAGCGCCCTAAGCGCCATTGAACGCTGAAACCTGTCCCGTACCTTCTATTTCCCGCGGATTTTTGGGTGACCTCTTCACATCTGATGTAGTCGGTCCGCTAAAGTGTTTGCAGTTCTCATCTTTGCCACAGTTCGTACCGTTCTATCCCAACAAGTGTTGAATGGACAGGTGTCCAAATACCTGTACTCGTGATGGAAAACGGTTTGTGTTGATGCCCCCCTTTGTAGTCTTTATAGTTGCAATGATCCGCCACAGTGCAGACCGTCTAAGCTGGGTATCTGTTGGTCTCTCTTGGTGTATTGAGATCCTTATACTATTTTTATTTTTTTATGCCCTACCGCAACATGTAAGCTTATCTTGCTAGTCTTTTGGGATCCCCGGGACGATTGAATTTCAAGGGGGCAAGATCTAAACTGAATACGCGAGATATGAGCCAGCACATCCGAACAGATTCGACATGTTGCTTTTAGCATGTCCGCCTCACGTAAACCCGTGCCCGCGCCGAGCAGCTGAGGATGCCTGTCCGGATGGGTTGCACGTGGCGCACTAGCCAAAGTACGTACAGTTGCCATAGCATGAGTTGACCCGGGATGGGACATCCGGCAATCAGAACCATGCATTGACTTTTTTGCGACCACATATCTTAGCCGCAATGGTTGGGATTGAGCAGCGAGCGATCAAGATTTGCTGCAGTTTTCATCGCGCTCACGGGGTACCCAGCGTGAGAGTGATTGTGATACTTGACCAAGACTTGGAGGACTGGAGGACGAAAAGCGACGACTGGACGAATCGCGCCGAAGCCGAAAGCATCCACACGATCGCACTACACTACAGCAATTTGTAGCTTCACTTCGAATGTTTTCCGTACGCACCTTGCGTCTTTGCAGCATACACTGCAAGACACGAGTGTCTTCAGAAAGCATCCACGGCGTCGCTGTCACCGCTTTGCCAGGCGGCCGAAGCAATGGCTGCCCGGGGCCCAGCCGGGATCTACGTTGAAACATGTCAGCACTTCAAAAACAGAGCTCGTCCGAAGCTTATGCCTGCAGCATCCAACTGAGGCTGAATGCGATGAAGTAGAGATCTAAATCTAAGGCGGGAAGCTTTGCCAAGTCACCACCAGTTGCTGCTGCGCGTGCACGCATACTGAGAACATTATGTCACAATGCTCAGTTCGCAGACTGCTCAATCCTTTTGTCCAGTCAGCGCTGTCACTGCCACCAGCGTTTCGGAATCACATGTGCAACCGAGACAGTTGCCGCTAACAATTGCAGACGTCTGGTGCAAGTGTCCATGTTGGAAGCTATTCTCCAAAGAGTTGGGCAAACGGCAAGTCTGAATGATCGATGCGCAAGTCGTCCGGGGTTATGACATTAAGAGCAGCACAGCAGGGATCAGTGAGCCGGAATCCCTCCAGTCTCATTCAAATCTTCGGGAGGTGCATCCAGAACCGTCGCCAGAGTCTGCAAGCCATGACTGCTGTGAGGAAGAATGGTGCTCGAATGTAGATTTGACTGCAGCAGCAACATTGTCACAAAGACGCACATGTTGACTGGCTTTCAGGACCCCTCCGCGGCCCTAGTTCACATAATTAGTACAAGGGTGAACCCGCGGAGTGTGGTAGGCACGCACATGCGCTGTCTACACATCTGCACAATTACCGTGATGAACAGTCTTAGATTTTGGCCTTTGGTTTGCGCCGTCCTCTCTTGCGCGAGACCCTCCTTCAGTAAGGATCTTCCCTGCTTGATTTGAATTTGTTGCTGCCGCTGAGTGGATCTGCTGCGTCCCAGCTTGAGAGATTGGCTCGGGCACGGTGTCTTGTGGTGACGTTTCCAGCGAAGAGACGCAAAAGATCAATCACGTCTGAAGTTACAAGCAGCTCCTCTCGTTCCTGGTATGAAGCCAATCACTCGAGGTCCAAGACGTGCACGGGCCATGCTTGCTTTGCGTAGCGTTTCTGTCAGTGGCGAAGATGTTGAGTCACGATGCAGCTACGGGCAGTCTAGGTGCAACTTCCATTGAGAACCTTTGGCATTCCACACCGGAAGTGGAAGCAGGGCAGAGAGGAGAAGTGGGTCAAATATGAGGGATTCTCACGGAAGAAAAGGGGGTTCAAAGACTCTCAGGCACCGGAGGACCCAAGGTTCTGCTCTGTATCTATGTATAAACATTCAGCTTATCCATACGAGTGAAACGAATTGCTTTCGATATCACCCGTACCACTCGCCACAATCAATACCGTCATGGGTCCAACACCACCATCACTATCAATGACAATAACCATCATTGGACTTCGACCTCTTTTCTGGTCTCAGTACCCTTGCCTTCGACACTGTTGGCCAAGCCGCACCGACGGGGTGTTTCTTGTTGCAGGCGGTGCGGGGAGGGTGTTGTTTTGCAGTTGGTGCGGTGTGGGTGGCGGATGTTTGCTGTGTGTGTGCAGGTGTCAGTTGTGTTTGCTATTTGTGTGGAGGGGTGGGTGCCGGGGGAATACACTGCTTTCGAGCAACGACACCTACGAAATTCAATTATTTCCTAGGGAATGTTTGGAATTTTTTGGATAATGCTACAAAATCAAAAAAACCTAGGGGATATGATGATTTCGACTAGCGACACCAGCGAAATCCAAAACTTTCCAAGGGTTTTGTGGGCTTCTACCCAAAAATTACAAAACAAATATTGAAATCCAAAAAATCAAAAACATCGCAAATCCAAAGATTCTGCGAAATTCTTTGGATTTTTGGATTTCCCAGGGTTTGCTAATTCGTTTAGCGAGCCATAACGCAATTCAGCTTAACATCGTGCAGGCTTACTCTTGGGTACACAGTGTTCGTTTATTGCAGCGCAGCTTTGTTTGAAGCTTGCATCGTTATGCTCCGATCCGAACCCCGATTTTGTGACGCAGATTTGGGCGGCCATTTGAGTGTTGTACAAGAACACGTTTACCGGCATTTACAGTGCTTTCTATACGTTTTACATATGGAAGAAAGCCGGCGGTGGATCATGCGGGGGGTGACCATATAAATGATCCCGGTGCGGCCCTCCCGCCCTCCCCCCCCAATGGTTGGTATCCCTTGAAACTCGCTGTTTTTTTGGTTACTTTGTGTGGTGTGGTTCTCCCTCGCCCCCCCACCCCCTGTGGTGCTGTGGTGTGGTTCTGTGGTTCGCTCCCCCCCCTGGTGTGGTGTGGTTGTGCCCGCGGAACGGCCCCTACAGCAGCAGCAAATAGCAGCAACATCAGCGGCGTCTCTCTCTCTCTCGATTCGCAGCGTTCGTCCATGAAACGCCATGCGAGGCTCGATCGGACAGGCCTTTGATAGGGCCCGGCGCCTCGTGGGCGCTGTGCTTTCGCACATCCAAGCTGAATGAACAAAGGTGGCCGCACCGTAGTGCTGCGTCACCAGATCACGACCCGGAGGTCAGCTAACAAACTCACACAAGTGAAAAAAAGTGCACGACTGTCCCCTATGCGCCAAAGAACTGTACAAATCGTCACATGTAAGGGTCTTCAGTAACATGTCCTGTCCAAATCGGGAATCCCATGGCTCGCAACCGGTGTAAGCAGTCATCCGAGAGTCTCCAGCCATCGCGAATGTGATAGGCGATGAGAACACATCGGTTACCCACCCAAGGCATTGTACAATGCGCACGGTGCGCATTGAAAAGCACATAGGGCGGAGTCACATCCAGAGTCCTACCACGCATGCCCTCATGCATGATGTTACCTGAGTCGTCCTCAATCCATAGGGCGCCTCCAAACTCCCAGCGAGTAATCGGGATGACAATGTTGGAGAGCATCGGATGGTTGTGCGAATCTTTGTGTAATCCCGTCTGCAAGTTGGAAGAGAGCGTCACAGTGGAAAAGGGCAACCCGGAGCACCTGGCATTAACTGTAGCCGCGAGCAAGCGTGTGAGGAGAGGATAGGTGCCCACATTGGTCATGGCACCTGCCTCACCACCAAAAACATACGCACCTGTCTGGAAGGCAAACGATGTCACTCCCATGTTGATGCGCTCCCTGGTGCGTTTGGTCTGCGGTAACACCTGAGCAAGCATGTTGAGCAAGATACCAAAGTCTGCGTATGTAACGACTTGTCGCCGAAGGCAATCAAAGGCAAACTGCTCGATGGGATTCGTAGGCTGCTCAACCGTATCCTTCGACATGGGAGCACTCAAAAGAAACGTTTCATGATCCTCGGCCGCCACCTCTCGGCTAGCTGCGTATCTGGGCTCCGCCCCATGCACATACTCAGTCCAGTTTGAAATAACATCAGCTAAGACGGCACTTCCGGTGTAGATGCTCCATACATTCGGTCCCCGATCGGATCAGCATCAGTAGGTGTGGACATGGCGAGCGGCCGGTGAACAGTAAAGGCAGCTGGGTGGCAGGGTAGTGGCATGAGGATTAGGGCAGGGGAAACCGAGGCGAGTTCGTGGTTCTGGCGCTGGCATGCGAATTGCTCCTGCCCCAATGTAGGCGCTTAGCTTAAGCACCTATTTTGGTACGGGAGCAATATGCGCTGGCAAACCGGGACAAAGTCGTGCTGTCCTTCAGCCAAGGGCTGTGTACATTAACATGTCAAAGTGAAGAATCGTAACATAAGCAATGGATCGGGCGGGCAGCTGATGCAAGCGCGCCACAAAATTTGGGCACACTCATCGGCGTGATCCACATGACCCCATGCTCAAGGGCCCTAGTTGACCCGGTGACAAGGGCATCCCGCGACGAATCGCAGCGGATGCCCGGGAACTAGACATCAGGAACGAGGCGGAGCAACCCCAACAGGTAACAGTTACCATATAACCAAGGCTGCCTATTCTTGGGTAATTTACCTGGGGTCGCCCCATCATCTGACAAAAAGATTTGCCGCTCAGAGCACATGGCGCACTGGTAGTGGCCTGCCCGGGGGCTGGCACCCGTGTGTACAACGGCAAATGCGACTCGGTAGTTACACCACTGGACACTGAGGGAGCGTCCACTCTGAAAGATCGGCAGCCGGCATGTGTCACCTTCGCGAATGGGCATAGGGTGCTGAGTTTTGTGAGCACGTCCGCCCTCAAAGCTAAAACGCCTAAGCTGAACGACAACAAGGGTGGTGCAAGCTGTGAGCGCATGTACCGGGGTTTGGGCGTGCCAGGCATAGACAATGTCTTGAAAGGTTCGGCCAACAACCGTCATTGCAATGGGCTGCCACAAGTACGCTTGGTCGCGCACCTCCACCCCTGACTCGCTGGCTCTACGAGCCTCCCAAGTGCCTACCAGCACGTCAGGCTCAGCGCGATGCATTAGGTAGGACCAGAACTCGGACGCATCATTCTGCCTATACAGCTCAGCCCAAGCCCGGAGATGCGGCATCCACGGCAGCAGACCTGGTACACAGAGGGGTTTTCGGGGGGTGCTGGCGTGAAGGGCAATGCAGGCCGAGGTGAGTGCCCCAAAGACGGCACGCTGGTCTGGAAGGACCTGCGCAATCCAGTGCCATGCCACTAAACAAGCATTAAGGTAACACAGGTTATTAGGGTTGGCAAGGCAGAGGTTTAGGGGTCTCCTATAGGCCAGTGCGCCTCTACAAGTCCGCCATATCTGCTCGCATCGAGTCTGGGTCCGAGCTCTTGCCCGCTTCCTTCGGCTTCAGGTCGGCGGCGGCATTCATCTGCGGATTGGCGTGATCCAGAAGATTGGAGGCTGCTTGCGAGAGTAGGTTCGCAAGCGGCTGCCGCTTCATCCTTTCCTGGCGCAAGCGTGCGCCCACCAGGCGAAGGCAGGAGTTGTCGCAGATCTGGATCAGAGACTGATGCAGGCTTTGGGCTTCGGAGCCTCGGTTGGATACCATGATGAGGAAGGGCAGGACCGGCGAGCGGTACTCGCTTGCCATCTTCCGCGTCGCGTGGAACTTGTGCAGGAGCCCGTCTTGGCCTGTACTCGCTTGCCATCTTCCGCGTCGCGTGGAACTTGTGCAGGAGCCCGTCTTGGCCTGCCAGCTCGTTGATCTTGGTGAGGGCGTTCAAGGCTTCCGAGTGCGGCAATGGCGGGCGGCTGTTGTCCACTTCCTGGCGCTCCGTTGTAGGGTTCCAGCGTAGGTAGGCCCAGGACGGAGGGTCCACCGCTGTGATCCATCCGTGCTTGACAAGTGTCGGCCTCATCTCCGGGGTGAGCTCTTGCTCCATCTTCTGCCGCATTGTTACCATGATCGACACGAGGAGGGTAGTCCTGGTCCTGAGGCTTTGCTTGACTTGCGGCGGCACCGCTTCTTTCTTCTCCTTCCATTCTTGGGAGATTTTGAACAGCTGCGCCGTCATCCCCATGCCCTGTGTGTCCATGTACAGGAGGAACGAGCAGTCCGTTCTCAGGGCTGCCTCTGTGTCCTCGTGGCGCAAGGCTAGCGGCTAGTCGCGTCAGAAGCGCAACCACTTCCCTCAGTTCGTCCCCCGAGACTGCCTGGCTCAAGGAGTTCTGGGAGCGGCTCATGCCCCACGAGTCCCACTCCTGCTGTGTCCACTTCTGCTCCTTGCCTTGGCGTCCTCCGCGCCCATCGCCAAAGCCCTTGTGTGACGGGCGCTGCCACTTGGGCGGTCTGTCGGAGTCCAGCGCTTCGCGAGTCTCTCGCGCTTGATTCGGCAGTCCCAGCAGCTGTCCGTACACCTCGGAGATCTCCTTCTCGGTTGAGTCCGTCATGAAGGGTCACCTCGGGGTTTCGAACATCATGCAAGCCTGGAAGTAGGCAGGACAATTGGGTGCATGCAGGGCACTGCTGGCAGGAGTGAACGCGCAAGCTTTGCAGGGCCCCCGGTAGCGGAGGCGATGATGCTTCTTGAGCCGCCTAAAAACGGCGTCGCGAAGGGCCCAGCGTTCAGCATGCATACGACGCATGTGCGTCTTGACACCTCCTCTATCATAGCTGCACCATTGTGTGCAGAAAATGAGGAAACCTTGCAGGCCCGCATGTACAGTACACTCACGCAGTGCGATAGTGCAGGGGTACCGTGTCCGGTTTGCGGGGTCTACTACTCTGATCAGCGCATAATGCGCATACACTGCGCCAAAAGCCATCACATCAGTCTTGTCAGCGCTGACCTACGCCGACCGGAGGCTATAGAGCAGCCATTGATGTAGCTGCACACAGCGTGGATGGAATGCCGGTCTGTAGACACTGCCGTGCTAGATTCCGCAAATGGCGTGGGTTTCAGAATCATATCCTCAGTGTTTGCCCCGTCTTACACTCCCAAAATACGGCTCATAACCAGGTTCCCCCTACCAATCAGTCGGTCGCTGCGCCCGCTGTGCAGTCCGCTGCGGGGCGCAGCGCTCCTACTGCTGAGACCGAAACCAATACGCTCTGCCCATTCTTTCAAGACCCAGAAAGTCAGAAGAACATTGATGCCGACTGGGTTGCGTGTGCCGAAAAATGCGGCGAGCGTTTGCGGATATGCCTCATAAAGAAGTCTGGACCTCTGCTCGAGTACACGATCCCCCGGAAGGGAAAATGCAGTGTAGCAGCCTGTTGTTGGCACGAGTGGTACATGCGACCTATAGGGCATCAGCAATCGGCTCATACTGGAGGCGCTTTTGCAGGTCCGCACTACGCTCACGGAAAAGGTGGCTCGGAGAACACGCAATGGCCCGGATGTGCTTAATCTCGAATTTTTCAAGTGTCCGTAGTCCGGCAGCAGTGATGCCAGTAGACAGTACCCCATGGAGCAATGTACTGCGTACACAGGTGCGATACATCTGCAATCTTTGCTGTATCGTCAGGCCCTTGCGTGAGAAGAGAAGACCTCGAAGCCGCGCTACTGTGGTGCGTGCCGCCTTGAGGCGGAGCTGGACTGTCTGATCTTCATAAAGCCCGAAACTCATGACAGTTCCAAGATACTCAATGCGATCAACTATGGGGATGAGGATGGGTTGGAAGGGGGTACCCAGGTTAAGGTGCCTACGATTCTTAACATAGGTTTCATGCTTCTTCATCCATTGCTGAAATGCAACCCCAGTGGCACGCAAGAGTAAGTGCGACTTGTCAGCGTTGACTTGCATGCCCGCCTCTGCTAGCGCCTGAAAAAGTGACTGAACGCGTTTTGTCATGACCCGGGCATCTTCGACCGTACTGAGATCAAAGGCGCTGGCAAAGTCGTCAGCATATGCAGTGACGTCGTCGGCTATCCAGGCGTTAGCCGACTGGAGCTCGGCGCGATGCAGCATGTATGCGGTTACACATGCCCATAACAGAGGTGATAACACGCATCCCTGTCTTATGCCATTTCTGAGGGCAATGGTGCCCTCATGCTGTTTATGGCGCACATGATACTCTGCGCGGTGCAACGCAAGGATAATGGCTATGGTATCCTCGTCTATACCCACGAATCGGAGCGCGGATGCCATGTACTGATGATCTACCTGGTCGAAAGCCTTCGACATGTCGATGGAAAGTATGGCGGCTCCCGCGGCTATGGGCTTGGGCGCGCCGGCACGCCGATCGTGCACCTCTCGCCTGGAGTTCTGCAGTGTGCGTCTGGCTGTGTCACACCTCTGAGCGACTCTGGCAATCGCAGTTTGGGTGGAACGACCCGGCAAGTATGCGAACTGCGGGACAGCCTCTAGCTTCGGGAGCACAACATCCAGGACTCTATTCTTAATGATGCGGGCTAGGCATTTGCCAGTGGGGCACTGCAACGCAAGGGTCTTAGACTAGAGGGGATTTTAGTAGGCTTGTTGGGTTTGGGCATGAGGCACAGCCAGCCGTCACGCCAATGCATTGGAAAACAGAGCACGCCAGGTTGCAGATGCTGTGAGTACAGGCTGCGCAGGCTGGGGAGCAAGAGCTCTCGAAAAGCTTTCCAGACCTCCGGTGGGACGCATCCCGGCGGGACTGCCTTGCCGGATTTCTGTTTACTAAGGCTGTCAAGGATCTCATCGTCGGTGGCATTGTAGGGCTTCATTATGGTGAGTGTGCTACCATCAACATCGGGGCCCTGTGAGAATATCCGACCAAAGTACTCAACAATAGCCTCGTACTCACCTTGACTGCTAAGTATTTCATTGTCCGGACCACGTATTTGGATACGCTCTTTAGGGGATTTAGGCGCAAGCCGTTTTACACATTGGTAGAGGCGGAACATGTCACCTTTGCGCGCAGCCTGCTCAGCTTCCTGCAAAACTGCATCCACCAAGGCTCTCCTGCGCTCGCGGCCGCGCCGCTCTAGTAACATTTGGCTCTGCTGGAAACGCTGATGCAATCTAAAGGCCTCAAAGACATGACGGAGCTGAAGCATGCGACTAGTACGAACCCGGTTGCGTGCAAGGATACCGTGCTGCTTCATGGTCCGGTAATGTCTCCACATATCCTTGACTTCTAGGCTTGTAGCAGGATCTTGCCAAGGTCTTAGCGGGCGCACTGCTCCCTTAGCCGGAAAGAGCTCTACGCAGCACTCATGCACAGCAGTGGTGAGCTCACTCACCGTGGCTGGTGCCGCCTGTTGCAGTCTTTCGGCAACGCGTAGGCCTAACTGTCCGGCTTCTGGCGTGCCCTGCCTGAGGGCCTCTCGGAGCGAACTCCTGCAGAGGCCAGGCTCTGCGGTCAGTCGCGGCCTGGGAAGGAAGCGCGGGAGCTTAACGTTTGCAGTAAGGGCAAGGTGACGACCTCCATTACGCCAGGCTTTGGGAAGTGTGCGGCTGCGCCTTGCAAAAGAGTCTGCCGAGGCTTGTCCTACCAAGATAAAGTCAATCTGGCTACTTTTATGTGGCGCGCTCCCATCGATATATGTTGGGGCTTGCTTCTGTGCTGCCCAGGTATTCAGTGCGCACAGGCGGTGTGCTGTCAGCATCTGATTGAACTCCTCAACATCAGGAAAACCCACACTGGTTTTGCGCAAAATACCAGGACCTACACATCCCTCAGAGCTTTCGAGCGAACAATTGAAATCCCCAGCGACCACCCTGTAGTGCCTGCTTGGGAAGGATCCAAGGAGCTGGTTCAGCTTCGACCAGATCAGATGGCGCTTCTGCGCGCGCTTTTGGGCCGGGCTCTGGCGCTTGCAACCGATGGGCAGACGAACATGGAGTATACGGCCTGGGACCACCTCCTGCCTCCTGATACTGGATGTCATCACGAGAAACCAGCTTAGAGGACACACACACTGTGACACCAGACCATCGGTGGTGAGGGTCCGGGCTCGAGATAATATGCCAATTCGGTACAGTGTATTCGGTGAGTGCTTTCCCCAATCCATAGTGCACCTCTTGAAAAAGCAGAATGTCGTAGGTTGCCTTATGTTCCTGCATCCATGTCATCAGAATGTCGTAGGTGGTGGTGCACACGCCCCCCAAGTTAATTGAGAAAACCCGTAACCTGGTGCCTGGCGGTGGCTGACACTGCCTAGCCGTCTGCTGTGTTCGGGGCCCAAGCTCCATGGGTGCTCCAAGCTGTTGCAGATGTAGCCGGCGTCCTCGATAGTACGTCGTGCCGTCTTCGGCCTTTTGAGCACGTCTGAGCGCTCTCCGATACGATCTCTTCACAATGTTCTGGCGGCGTCGGGCCGCGAGTGCCTCTCCGCTATGCTTCGCCTCTGCTGTAACAAGAGGAGGCGCTCGTTGGGTGGCTTCAGCGGTCGACGCTGCAACCCTCGCGTCTGGGGCGCTTGTCATCGTCAAGGAATCTAATCTTCCGCGTCGTCGCCCCTATGGGGACTTGGGACCCCAGCGGCCCGCTTTCGGTGCAGTCCTTCGGTTCATCGTCGGATCAGTATGTCCCATGGTAAAAGTGACAACCAGCAGAAGCAGGAGAGCAGCCGCACGAGTAGCAGCAGCAAGGAAGACCATGGGAGCTACGCACAGAGCACCAACGTCCCGAAAAGCAGGGATAGTGATGTGCACCTGGAGCTGCGAAGCTAGGGCCGAGACGCTTCATCAGCGGCGTCATCATCATCAGCATCATCTTCATCATCATCCGTCAACATCTCCTGACGTGCCTTGTGGTGTGGTGTTTCAGGGTTGCGGTCCGCTCGGGGTGCCCCTTCCCCGCTGTGGTGTGCTCCTGTTTCGGTCTGTTTGTGGTGCTGTGGTGTGCTGGCGTAGTTCGCGTATGTATCGTCATCATCATCATCATCATCATATATCATCATCACTATCATCACCATCACCGTCATCATCATCATCATCATCACTACCCCCCTGTACTCCCCGCCCTGTGGCGTGGCGTGGTTCGGGGTTTGGGTCTGCTCGGGGTGCCTGCCCTCCGCCCCTGTGGTGTGGCGTGGTCCGCGTTTGGGTCTGCTTGCGCTGCGGTGTGGTGTAGTTCGGGCCTCTCAGGAACGCGATCCTCGTGACAGTTGCACTTTTAGTACCCTGACATCGGAGTCACGGGTGGAAAGTGTCCGCAGTCACAAGGATGGGGTGTGTCTGGGACGAGATCCTCGTGACACTTGACGGTGTTGAAGCGTCTGGGACGAGATTCTCGTGACAGTTGACGGTGTGGGAGAAGTGTGCACAGTCACGAGGATCCGGGCACCGGGGGGGGGAGGGGGGGAGGGGGGGGGGAGCGGGGTGTGATGGACACTTGCAGGCTATTTGACATGCCCTTGCTTGCAACAGCGTACGACGTTTGCACGAAAGACACGTCAAATAGACGCTGAAATTTTCAGCGGCCGAGCGCATACTGTGCCAGAGTCGGAGCACATGTCCTCGGGACAGGGCATTGACAGCGCTGAGCGCGCAGAGGGCGCTGAAGGCGCGGAGCGGGCTGAGGGCGCTGAGGGGCGCTATAAGGGCGCTGAGGGCCCTGCATGAGCGCGCTGAGGGCGCGGAGCGCGCTGAGGGCAGGCTGAGGGCGCTACTCATGGGCGCTGAAGGCGCGGAGCGGGCTGAGGGTGCTGAGGGCGCGGATGGCGCTGAGGGCGAGGAGCGTGCTGAGGGAGCGGATCGAGGGCGCGGAGGGCGCGGAGCGTGCTGGGCGCTGAGGAACGTGGAGGGCGCGGAGGGTGCGGAGGGCGCTGCATGGGGGCGCTGAGGGCGTTGAGGGCGCGGAGCGCGCTGAGGGCGCTGAGGCTGCGGAGGGCGTTGAGGGTAGACTCGACGTCATCGTTCCGATTGCTTCGGCCGGCCTGCGGCCTGCTCTTGGCGCATCCATAGCCTATATGGGCTATTGTAGTGTTTTCTATAACATTATTACAGCATCCGTCAACCCTTTCTGATGATCGACGTTCCATGCATGGTCTGACGCAGCATGCACTCCCATGTAGTATCCATGGCCCATCCATATAATATAGACGTACAATGGACACGCTCTGCAACGCGCTGTGAGTTCACAGCATCCATGGCCCAAACATAATGATGTGCATGGTCTACAATGCATTTGTTCACAGCATCCATGACCCAGCCATATATTGACGTGCATGGTTGATGGGTTGAGAGTTCACAGCATCCATGACCCAATCATAATGGTGTGCATGGTCTAATGCGTTATATAACAGTTCACTGCATTTATATTTTGTCCACACGTATGCACATGGTGTAAAACCTATATAGTTCATGCAAGGTCACCATATAATATATTGAAGGACCTGCATTCTGAGTTCCATCGCGCAACCCAACTACATGCAGCGAAGCCACATGTAGGGTTGCTGCTACATTTAAGGGCTGCGGCTTGAAAACAGAGCTGCCGAAGTGGTGGCGTTTCAGAATGAGCCTATGGAGTCTGGATCAGTCAACACCGATATTGTGCAATTTTTGTTCGGCGAAGTGATGCTGTTCTCTTGGCAAATTCAACCTCTTTGAGCCATGTCCCCCAGCGTCTGTTCGCACGTATAGTTTTGGGCAAACGGCACGGCCCAAGGCTTCCCCCAAGTGTTTACAAGATTCCGCATGATAGACTCGAATGCTGGAAGGTTTTGCGCCACGGCCCACATGTGGCTTTCCACGGATTCGGGACCGCGACCAGAACGCTTTCACCCACGTATTGGCACATCCAAAAATATTTTCGCGCAAGTAGTCAGAAGCACGGCGCTTTGCTTCCCCACATATCTTTTTTACTAGCTGGATTCAGGGACCCTCTCAAAGGTTTGGAAGGTGGCAACTTTGGGATCTATATGGATCTATATGCTGTAAGAAAAACACTATTGCGTCAAATGGACGCCAAGCGTCCAAGGCACGGGGAAGCGGGGGGGTCGGCGCACCGAGAACCGAGACCAAATTTATGGTCACGCGCTCCGCGGCCCAGCCCCGGTCAATGGTCCGGATAAGGGTGGGTTCCCTCTTCCCCCTGTGGGGTTTTGGGGTTTTGGGTCGAGCTTAAGCTTTTGAGTTTTGGGTTTTACAAGGTATAAGGCTTCGAGTCGACAAGGGCTTAGGGAGTATTTGCGGTGTATGTTCTGCTTTGGGCTTAGAGCCTGCAGTTAGGTGGGGTTTAGGGTTGGGTGTAGGGTTTTAAGTACAAGTAAAGATTCGTTACTCAAAACAGGGGAACGCTGTGTTATAGGGTTTACGGCTTGCTTGCGAAGGGCTTGCGTATCCTTGGCCGCCAGCACCACCCCACCATATAGTGGCAGCTCCAACGGCCGACCCTTTTCCGCACACGCCAGCCCCCCCCCCTACCAGACCATACCATCCCCCTCCCCCCCCCTAGTTGTGAGTTTGTGTTTTTGATTCAACTGTGTTTTCTTAAATCTGTGTCGAAAGAACTTAACCGCTCCGCGCTGCTTTCGGCACCGGCACTCACAACTAGCGTTCACGGTCTTGCATCGCATGCATAGGTTTTTTTTCACAAATGGTTCCTCCTCCCCGCCTGTGGTGTGGTGTGCTTCCCCCTCCCTGTGGTGTGGTGTGGTGTGGTTCGGGAGTGGGTCTGCTTTAGGCTGGTTACCCCACTCCCCCCTGTGGTGTGGTGTGGTTTGGGTTTCCTGCGTGGGTCTGCTTGGCGTGTGAGCCCTCGTGTGGAAAAAGTTTGCACAGTCACACACAGATTCGGCTTGGGGAGCGTGGGGGGGGATACCATTGGGGGGGGGGTCGGTGAACCGAGAACCGGGATCATATATGTGTGTGTGTGTGTGTATGTCTATATATTATATTCTATATATATATATGCATACATACATACATACATGTGTGTGTTGATTTTTCCAAACCATGGTAATACGTGCGCTTTCGGCATCAATGATATCATGGCTGCGTTCTTCTTCCTGCTCTTATCTTGTTGCGCTTGGTAGTGGTGGTGCTGGCTGTTGCTCTTTTTACTGTTGCTGTGTTTTTGTGCTATCATCACCAGCAGCACTCATGGTCATTCTTGTCCCCAAGTCTCAATTGTCCTGACCCTACTCACCGAACACGACTTTCAGGGCTGTCGTTGGGACTGTCCACCACCATTATTGCCAGCGACACTCACGCTTTTGATCTTGTGAGCGTCAGAAACGACTTACGTACAGACAGGCAGACACTCAAGCAACAGCATGCTCCACCGTGATCTAACCGTTCATGTAACATGACCGGGCGAATGCAGAAGCAGTGCCGCAGGTAGCGAGTGCGTGGAGGCGCAAAACGCGCGCAACTACAAAAGCACGATTCCGCTTCAAGCACGACAGCAAACATTTCTTCAGGATGGTTGTTCGTGACGGATGAAGAGTTCTGCTTTCGTTTCAATTTCGGGTGTCAGAGAAACAGATGGGTGACAATGTATAGTATACAGAGAAGGGTTTGTTTTCAACGCGCTCTCATACGCAAGTAAATCTTGTAAAGCAGCAAACCATTCCAGACCGAGGGACTGCATCTTCGCTTTTCATGGCCACAGTTTCGGGGAGCCGGGCAAGATGCCGTGAACCGCCCTGCCGCGGATTTGCAAGTTCTGGAAGCAGGAGAGTGGACTAGATTCGCTAGATGATGGTCCCTTTGGAGAGTATGAAGGCATTGCGGCACAGCTTTGACCTCGAGCACGAACCACCATTGCGAACAATAACAAGAAGCTTATAGGGCCCAGGCTCAAGGTTCCGGCCCAGGTCCTTCCGGCCCCAAGGCTTCCGGTAGAAAGCAGCAGCGACAGAGCTGATTTGATACGGATCCTAAGACTAGCACTGTGGAGAGACAGCGTCGGCAATGCGACAAGCTTGGTAACACCCGAATGCCATCATCACTCCGTGGGCAAACCCTAAGCCGGATGCGTGCGTGCCGTTGCTGGACAGCAGCTACCAAGCAACTCGTGCTTAGTGCCGCCTTATTTTGAAAGAGAGAACACCGCTCCCCCTCCCCCCCCAAGGCCCAGACAGGGCTCAAGCCAATACTCCAGGGTGCAAAGGCACTTGAGAGCCGCAGGTCAAGCTCTAATCTCGGGGTTCTTAGCGCAGATCTTTCGCATCACCGCTGGGCAGGGCAGCCACCGAACTCTGCGTTGCTTGTGCATGTCAATGAATGTGTTTCACATTTTGCGAAGGAGCAGCGATTCAACTTTCAACCAGGCTTCAGCCCCGGATGTAGAGTAATGCTGGCTACGTGAAGGAGGTCCATCGCAAGCCTGGACCTCTGAAAACGCTTCCCCAAACATGGCACCAGCACGAGAGTTAGGTTCATTAAGCATGAAAATCAGATGTGGAATCCGATTTCCTGGGAATTTGCATCCTATTACGACTGTATTCTTGCGAATCTGATAATTCGTGACGGTTTCCTGAGTATGAGAAGTGACTGGCCAGGATGATACACGTCTGCTCTGTTGCAGGCATTGTATGGGTGTGAACGGCAAGGCGAAAAGACAAGGCATGTACTGACGTGTCTAGCTCCTTCCAAGCGCTCGACGCTTGTATCACTGCCACCCTCATCCGGAACGGCTCAGATGCACAAAGATCTGGATGAATGAGAGATCAGCACAGACAGCAATTGCGACACAAGTTGTAAGTAGGATAAGATGTGTGGAGCTGTGCGCTTTCTGTGGCGAAGTGGAATACTTGAATATTCTTAATTGTGCGTGTCTGCAATCAGTTTCAGCATGTCGTATTTGGCACATCATCCGGTACCTTCAACGCCTTTTGAGCCGTTTTACAATGGGTGCAGCATGCTGCGACCATGGCAAGTTTGCATTTCGTCGCCCCCGGGTCAGATAGACCAGAGGGCAGGAGCCTTTGGCCAGTGGCCACCGTCCAGCGTGCGACAGTTTTCTACTCGCATAGGCACTGCTTGCTTCGTCGGATGAGTCACAGGCTTCAGTGGCGTGAACTTTGCACAGAGGATTTCCATCAGAATGTCGCACAGACTCTCTTCTTTTGGATTTCTTACGTCCTTGCATGGTCGTCCCTTTAAGGGCAGGACAGTCGATTTGGACGAAAACGACAGCTTCAAGACCCACAGCTTCGTATGAGGCGGTCAGACGCTTCAGTTGTCAAGTTGTTGCACACTTGTGATCTAGACTCGCCCAGTTTGGCAATGTCAGATGGTTCATGCCATGTTCTGCGATCATGTTGATGAAAATCTCTTCCTCAAGCTTCAGGCTTCGGACATGGATCGACATGAAGCGCTGCAGTTCACAGTAAGACTGGTGGCTCCACTGCTGATCGATGGCCCACGCCCATGCTCTCGTCAAGGCCGGGCGTCGGCACCCGAAGGATTCAGACTCGCACTATGTTTCAGAGCGCAGACCCGGCAGGGGCTGCAGAAGAAGGTGCGCCCAGCAGCATGTTTGAATCTGGCCCACAGGGCTTGTTAAAAGAATATGTTTCCATCGGTTGCGGCAAGGCGGGGTTAAGCCACAGGGCACAGAAGCCCATGAAGCCTGGTGAATCTGGGACCAGCAGTGTTGCAGCGACTGCTCCACCGCATACTGCTACCCCATCAGTCGGTCGTGCTGGAACTCAAAGCAAACGGACCAGGAAGCTCTGCGTCGTGCACGAACGTCTCGGTTTCGCGGGGTTTAGTACCTGTGCAGTGCATTACCGTGGTGGGCCGGAGAGCTCCGAATCCTTTGTGCAGACATGCTCGGATGTCAGAATTTCAGGACCCAGTGATCCATTTGGGACACCAGCCACACACAACTCTGGATAAGTTGGGCACACGCTTGAAGTCCTGGTAACAAAACTTGGCAGTTAGGAGCGATGCTGGGCACTGCCAGCAACAGCACGCAGCCGCTAAACCTGATCCAGGCATCGTGTACGTACCGGAACTTGAGGGAGTTTTCTCGATCTTGGTGAGGTTCACGAGATATATCCGAGCCCAGGCGCGCAGCCAACTGCCAACAGGTACTGGTAGCTGGAGTGTTTCGCGTGATACTGCCCCTGGATGCTACAGTATACAGTTGCGACCGGAGCAACGTCGATGTGTGTGAAGCGCCACAAAGATTCATGCTTTGAGACAAAGTCAATGCCATCCATCGACCAAGCTTGTTTCTGCCGGCTGCAAGGAGCGAGTGGCGCTGCTTCAGCAGGTTCGGGCTGGGTTGGCCTAGAGGGCTTGCCTAAGGTTGATGACCTGCTGAGGACGTCGCCCACCATGATTGCAATCCCTGGCTCGATGTGCATTCAGCTGTGGGAATTTGCTAGATTTGGTACCCCACGGAGCGCCTCATGCGATTGAAGAATCTGTGCCAATCGTGTGATGGTGCAGATTGACATCTGCGACAAAGATGCCAAGGTGCCTAAGGGCTGCAAGATGCGAACAGTGTACTCGTAAAGCTGTGATTCGGGTCTCAAAACTCGCTCATGGCAGGAGGCCGAGGCAACGCAGGATCACAAGGGTCTCTTGGTCATGTGCTTGGTGATCCAGCTTGTCGCCATCGATGTTGTTGCGTTGGGAACAAGAGCATTCCTGGACTTAGTAAATCAGGTTGCCAATGAGAAGAGCTTGCACTTTCGCCGCCAAGTCTATGGTGAGGTCGCGGCGGACATGTTTCTCCTCCATAGTTGGTTGCTTTCGATTGGCTTCCCTGCTCAGGGTTCGCATGAGGTCGTCGAAGCCATGCAACGAATTTGCAAGGCCAAGGGGTCCAAGGGAAGGGGACTGGGGACTTTTGGGGGGGCGGTTTCGGTTTGTGTGCAAAAAGCTTCCGCCGCTCACATGACAACACCCAGCTCAGCCCGGCCCGGCCAGGACTACAACAAAGCCGCTCGGCTTTTCCAGCAGCTTCGCCTCGGAGCCTCTCTGCCCCGTTGCTGCTGTGCGAGGTTGCCATGTCCCTGCTGCAGCGGAAGGAGTTCAAAGCGGCTGGGAGCTCGCGCTTTGGCTTTCTGCTCTCTCTTCAGCCGGAAGACCGGAGAGCGCCTTCCTTTTGGACTCTGCCGAGGCCGAGAAGCTGCTGGCGCGTGCGGAGGAGGCCCCCCACAAAAACCCCTCTCCGAGTCGCGGAGCCACTGTGGAAGATGCCAGCGCTTTGATTTTCCGAGTCGCAGTGGGCAGGCAGCATCCGACGAAGTCGGTCTGTCTGCGACCTGGAACAACTTCGCATGCCTCTACAGGCCAGCGAAACAGAGACAGAGATACACGGAGATCTAGAAACCCGGATGTGCTGCGGCACCGCATTCAGCCAGGCGCAACAAGAAGCTGCGCTCAGAGGGAGCCTTAGTTGCCAAGAGACTCTGGAAGCTCAAAACTGAGATGTACAGACAGACAGACAGACAGACAGCCGCCCCGTTTCCAGGCCGTCGGCTACTTGGAGCGAGCTTTGGCCATTGAGGCAGCCGAAACACTCCTGGATTGCACTGGGCGAATGATTCGTCCAGACTTCGTGAAAAGAAGCCGAAGCGGGTCCGGGTTGCAGGAACGCTCTTGCAGCCCCCTCACAGCGTCGAAGCCTCAGCGCTGAGGCTGCACACCTTCTATACGAGAATATAATACTGGCCACAGGCGGAGTCTGCAGCCCCTCCTTTTCGTGTCACATCTCAGGCAGACCCACTTGAACTTGTGTGCCACGCTTTCGCAGCTTGCTCGCCATGGCCGTTGTCCTCAGCTACCACTCCGACTCCGCAGTTGAGAGAGTTTGCACGTTTTGGTGCATCTGCCAGACAGGTGAGGCATTGGATCATGCCCAGAAAGCCTTGATCAAGATTTACGAGGTTGGACACCGGTGCCCTTCGTCTGCGCCTGCACAATTTTCGTCCGCTCAAGAGAAGGTCTTTGTGCCGCGGGTTTGTGACGGTGCAGCACTTGAAAAGGCACGTGACACTCATGTCAAGGGTCAAGACCCGTGTTCACTCGGTGACAGAAATAAGCTGGTTGCCCGCTCCCGCATTTTCTCATCCTGCTCTGCTACACCACCTGAATCCCGATATATCCCGATGCAAAACTCAACAAAGGTCGAGGAATTGGCGTGTCTCAGGGAGGACCTAAAACGGCTTCTTAATGCGGGGCGTGTGGCCTGTACGGATGATACAATATAATGCCTTGCGCACAGAGACTGCGGTCTCGAAAAAGCTGCCATGCTCAGGGAGACTTGAATGAAGCCTTGGCACTTCTATGCGTCGCGCAGGAGCCTTAGCAAAAGAATGCGCAAGGCGTGGATAATGGTGCATTGCGTTTGCAGGAAGGTGTTTGCTGCGTTGCCAGTGCGGAGTGGAAAGCACCAAGAGGTATCACAACAAAGGCGTTGAGCACGAGCACATGCTTCAAATGGAAATGGCTTTGGAGGCTGCCACTGCATTCCACGCAGCCCCTCTTGCGTCTCATGACGGGCCGGCCACTGCACTGCCGTTCACCTTTTGGCACGGCATGGGAGGCTTATGCTTGTGGTTGCCAATGGGCATCGAGGCCAGCATCTCAGACTTGACGGGCCGACCTTGCGCATTTCAGCCTAGCTTCAGCATACTTCTCTGGCAGCTGTACTCTCAATGCTTAAAGCGCTGCGTGGCGAAGTTGCTGAGGCTTGCCGGTGGCTGCAACCAGCTGTCCCGGACTCTTCACCGCGCTGCACAAGAGGTGAAGGTCAACGTGGTTTCAGTCTGTGTTCGCCATCTTACAAGAAACGTGGACGTGGCGTAGGCAAAGATCCCACTTCCTGCGGCTGGCCTCGCGAAGTTTGACTGGCTTTTGTCAAGGTCGAGCATCGTGGCACATGCAAATCCAGCATCCAGCAGCGGCAGGTCACCACCACGCCCGGGCACAGCAACGAGCGAGCTGCATTCTCAATAAATCGTTTCTTGCTGCGGTCGAAGTATAGATTCGTGCCTGCTTGCATTCCCGAGTCACCTGGCTGCTCTCCTCACACCCAACGGATTGCGCCCCAGGACAGAGACACACCGGGATGCCTAAGTTGTGAAATCTTTCCAAGTCCAAAAAGAGCCCCGAAGGCTATAGACTCACAGCTTTGAAGCAGGAGTGCCCCAGCAGACAACCGCGGCATCTTCAATTCTGGGACCTTGCATCACAAAAGGAAGTTCTCCAGAGCTATCGTTTCAGAATCTGAGCATTGTTCAACTCTGTCAGCCTGTCAGAACGCAGCAGCTCCCAAGCATGAGTTTCGTCAATGGTTCTAGTGGATTGCTGGATTTAAACGACGGCGTCCTTGACGAGAAGCAGTCCTCCAGTGAGGCTGGGAAGGAGGATGGAGGGACGAGGTGACAGGCTGGAGGGGGAGGAACGTGTGTGAGAGTGGTCGCGTGCTCCCGCATGAAAGTTTTGGGAACGAGCAGCGAGGAGAGGGGAGAGGGAGATCGCAGAAGTGATGTGTTTGGAAGATTTTGGAAGGAGACTTAAGATTTGACGACGAGCAACCGCGAGCAGGCGGGCGAGGGGCGATGCGACGACGACAACCGACGACGACTTTCAGGAATGTTTGGCGCAAGAAGGCGACGACCTGCAAAAGTGGCAACTGTGGGTGCACCGACGACGACACCACGACAGACAGCGGCAGTGGCGAGGAAACGGTGGCGGCGGCGACGGTTCGGGTTTAGGGTTTAGGGTTTAGGGTTTAGGGGTTTGGGGGTTTAGGGTTTAGGGGGTTTAGGGGGTTTAGGGGGTTTAGGGGGTTTAGGGGGTTTAGGGGGTTTAGGGGGTTTAGGGGGGTTTAGGGGGTTTAGGGGGTTTAGGTTTAGGGGTTAGGGTTTGGGGGTTTATGGTTTTGGGGTTTAGGGTTTGGGTTTAAGGTTTAGGGTTTAAATTAATACGATCAATACGATAGATTTCATACAAATCAAATCGAAAACCAATAAAAACTAATAGAAAACAAATAAAAACCAATAGAAAACCAATAGAAAGTAATAAAAACTAATAATTTAGGGTTTAGGGTTTTAGGCGGGTTTAGGGTTTAGGGTGTAGGGTTCGCCAGCGCAGCTGGCGCCCTGGGCAACCCTGTGGTTTAAACAAGGGGCTCCGGCCGTTAGCCCTAAAGCGTTCGTTGTCGCAAATCTCGTTGGCTTCCGCTCGGATGGACGGACGGACAGACGGATGGATACAGACAGACCCACGGACGGACGGCGGACGGGACAGCGCGGGACGGGACGGACTCGACGGAGCCGAACGGCACGGACCGGGCGCGGCCGGATGGATGGTTACGGACGGACGGAGACGGACGGACGACAGACGGACGGACGGACCGCGATAGGAAAACAAAAACGACAATTCCAGAAACAGATTTGTTTTTGTGATTTCGTTCAATTACAAAGCAAACGCGATACCCAAATCACCAAAAGCCCAAAGTCGAGACAGCAAACGCCAAACTGAAAGCCGCTAAACGCTTGATTGAACGCGTGGACAAACGGATGGATGAACGGACAATCACAGGAACGGCCGGAAGGGACGGACGGACCGACGGATGGACGGACGGACGGACACGCACGGACGGACGGACGCGGGCGGACGGACGGACACGGGTGGACGAACAGGGACGACGGACGGACATGGGCGGATGGACGGACCACGGACGGACGGACGGACGGACGGACATGGACGGACAGACGGACAGGGACAGACGGAGGACGCGGACGGACGGACGAGGACGGAGGGGCGGACGGACAAGGACGGAACGGAGGGAAGGGAGCGGACGGAAGGGACGAGGAGGGGGACGGAGGGACGGAAGGGGACTGACGGACAGAAGGGACGGGGACGGACGGACAGACGGACGGGGAAGGACAGACGGGCGGGGACGGATGGACGGGGACGGACGGACGGATGGACGGGGACGACGAGACGGAAGGACGGACGGACGGACGGGGTTTAGAATCCCAAAAACGACAGTTGTCGAACCAAATTTGTTTCGGCGACGCGTGAAAATACAGAAATGAAGATTCAACAATCGATTTTGTTTTGGCGGGGGCGTGAGTGTTCGTGAGCGCGTGATGAGAAAGAGCGAGTGAACATGAGAGAATGAAAATCAGCGAGTGAGAAGGAGTGAAGAAGAATGGTTGAATGAAAGTGAATGAGTGAGTGAGTGAGTGAGACAAATGCTTACAAAACCTAAAACCCAAGTTGAGGAATGTTAAAAAATAGTAGGGACTTTTCTTTGTTTAAAAGACAAATTTTCTTATCAAATAGTTGGTTAATAGTTTTTCTTTTTTGTCTGCGTTTCGGTAGTAGAAGTATGAATTTTAAAGCAGCTGTCGTCCACACGTGGCTACTTGCAAGACTACATAGGTTTAAAAGTTTGAGTATATTCCAAACATAGAACAATTGATATCATTCCAATGATCTGTTCAATAAAATGATAAGAGTGCTACGACAGAGAGTTTAGTTTCCGCCGAGGCCGGGGGCGGAAGCCACCGGCCGAGGCGGAAGGGTGCAAGATTACACAGGATTGAAAGTTTAAGTACACATGTAATAGCTTTCAAACATGCACCCTATGCGATGATGTTTATATTTTTATGTAGCATATATTGATATCATTGATATTTGTATCTCTACTTCTGTTTATATGTATATGTTCATAACTCTATCTATATATATATGTACATAAGCCAAAATCATGGATAAATTATCTAGATTAGTATATTTTTATGGCTGCATGTATATCGCAGCTTATATCTAGAGTACAGGTAACTGTATGTATATGTACTTGTACCAATGCTGAGATTTGTGGATGTATCTAGACCCATGAATATGTTTCTGTTTGTCTCTGTATACAAAAAGCTGCCTACATATGTATATATGTGAATATCTGCATATTTGTATATCTGTGTATGTATCTCCATGTCTTTATCTTTTGTATCTGTGTATGTTCTCTCTGGCTATAGATTCATATGAAAAATTTCATGTATATATACATGCATATATATATATATATGCCTATTTACCTTCGTATCTACGAATATGCATATATGTATATGTGTATATATATGTATATATGAGTATACATATATATATATGTATGTAATTAAGCCCGCATGTCTGTCTAAAACCCGAGGTATTTGCCTATCGTTCCTTTTACATGTCTCTACATATATATATATGTAAATACGATGTATTTTCTTCACCTCTCATATACTTTGCAAATGACGGGTCATATTGAAGATGTAGTTTTGGGACAGTGTGGATCGAAAGCTAAAGCAAGCTTAAATCCGCACCAGTTCTTCTCGAGATCATAAGAGGAACCGGGTATTAGTAAATTGAAGTAATCAGCTTTGGGGGGCCACGTTGAAGTCAATTGCGGCCATATCTAGGCATTACCATCTGTTTGTACCTATATTCGCATGTCTGAGCATCAGTACTTCGTTCTCTCTGCTTATGCGTGCATGCAGTTCCTCAAATGCAGTGAACTTCGTAGTTAACTTTACACAGTTGCATGACTATATCTACATCTATGTCTGTTTCAATATCTGCTCCCATATCTATATCTTCATGGTTTTATCGATTTGAACTAGTTCATGCCTGTATGTCTTCATCTTCACTTAGATCTATATCTGCATGCAGGTCTATGTCTAAGTCTATATCTATATCTGTGCCTGTCTTACCTATATCTATACCTTTGTCTATACCTATATCTTTATCCGCATCTATATCTTAACTATATCTATATTCTATTTGCATCGATATCTATATTAGTATCTGCATCTATATCTCTGTGTGTGTCAATATTAATGTCAATATCTATATCTACTCCTATACCTATATCTATACCTATATCTATACCTATATCTATACCTATACCTATACCTATACCTATATCTATACCCATATCTATACCTATATCTATACCTATATCTTATCTGTACCTATATCTATACCTCCATTTGAACCTATATCTATACGTATATCTATACCTTTATTTAAACCTATGTTTATACCTCTATCTATCCCCATATCCATAGCTACATCTATATTGCTACATATATGTATATATGTGCATACCGACAAATACATGTTGATAAGAATGATTTCTATATCACACATGTGAACCTGGTTCAGTATATATACACAGATAGCTATGTACTTTGTATGCTTTTCGAATTTATTTGCAGATATTTCTAACAATTTATGCATGTATGGTATGTTTATATCCATGTCTATATCTATATTTGAATCTGTATATATGTATATATCTTCATCTGTATCTTTATCTTGGTTTATATTTAAGTCTTTGTTTATATATATATATATATATATCAAATATCTCTTGTATATATACGTACATACTACATATATACACATTTCTGTGTTTTATACCTAGATCTATGCTGCATGGATCTCTATATTTAAATTTATTTTCTATTTTCTGCATTTACATATATGTATATATGTCATAAATGAACATATATATATATGAACATATCTGAATATATTTTTCGTTTCAATACATATACACAGCTATACACATGTATGATGGATGTTCGTGTCTGTACCAGTATATCTCTGCATTTTCCAGCCTGTTTATTGTAGCCAAATCGAAATCTTTTCAAATATTGTGCAGCTAAACAGTAAATTTATCGATATGTGTACGTACATGAGACCTAGAATAAAATGCAAACCTTCTCCTATACCTATAATATGTTGCCATTGAAGACACGGGGCGAATGGGTCTGGAGCCAGCCGCACGAAACCGGGCAGTCATCGCACGCAGAGGTTTAAGACAGTTGAAATATCGGAAAGCTCTTCAATTCAATTAACTTAAACCTCTGCGGGGCTTGTATTTCCTTTCACTTGAAACCTTCCCGCGGGCTCTTCAACCTTCACTTTACTTAAATCTTTCCGGGTGCTTTTCACTTCAATGTATTCAACCTCTCCGGAGGTAAAGATGGTGGTTACGTGAATTGACATATGTAGTAAAAGACGGGAATTAGTAAATTGATATAAGGAGCCAGAGACGGGGTTCAAGTATATTTACATATGAAGTCAAAGACGGGGTCTAAGTACATTATTATAGGTAGCCATAACGGGCTTTAAGTAGACTGACATATGAAGCGGCGAAGCAAGAGACGGTGTTTAAGTAAATTGACATGTGAAGCCAGGGGTTTGAGTAAATTGACATACACAGCCCCAAGCGGGGTTTAACTAAATCGATATTTTTCGCCCCAAACGGAGTTTGAGTAAATTGACAGGCATAGGGCCAGACGGGTTTAAGTAAAGTCACATACATAGGCGCAAACACCGTTATAGTAAATTATTACACACAGGGGTTTAAGACAGGCACAGCCTCAAACCGGATTGAAATAGACTGGCATATATAGGCCCAGACATACATGGCTCCGAGCGAAGCTTATACAGATTGACAAACATAGCCTCAGGCAGGGTGTAATTGATTGGACATATATAACCGCAAGCAGGGTTTAAATGAAATCGCAAGTATAGTGCCAAGTAAGGTTTAAGTAAATTGACATACAAAGCCCGAAGGAATTTAAGTAAGCTCGTTTGCAAAAGCCCAAGTCCTAAGTTTCATAACCAACTGCTGCGCTGGCGCACCTCGGCTGCGCCGCTAAAGGCCGTTCATACAAGGCGCAGCCTTTAAAATTTAGGGTTTAGGGTTTAAGGGGTTTAGGGTTTAGGGTTTAGGGTTTAAGGGGTTTAGGGTTTAGGGTTTTAGGGTTTAGGGTTTAGGGTTTAAGGTTTAGGGTTTAGGGTTCGCCAGCGCAGTTTTTGGACTGCGCAAGGCGCCCTAGGCACTTTTGCCGGAGCGAAGCGTTACATAGTTCAGCTTCCTTTAAGGGGACTGCTTCTTAATCCCTAAACCAATTTGTTAAAATCGGGTTTGTGGTTTCAGTGTTTGCGGTGTGGCCTGGGGCACTGGAATTTCGGATTTGGGGCTTCGGAACCGGAAGGGCTGGGGCTGGATTGGGGTCTGGAGCCTGGATTTGGGGCCTGGGCCTGGATTTTGGACTGGGCCTGGATTTGGGGTCTGGAGCCTGGATTTGGGGCCTGGGGCCTGGATTTGGGGTCTGGAGCCTGGATTTGGGGCTTGGGGCCTGGATTTGGGTCTGGACCCTGGCTGGCCTGGATTTGGGATGGACCTGGATTTGGGGTCTGGCCTGGTTTAGGGGCCTGGGGTTTGGATTTGGGACTAGGCCTGGATTTGGGGTCTGGAGCCTGGATTTGGTTTGGAACCTGATTTAGGACTGGGCATGGATTTGGGGTCTGGAGCTTGGATTTGGGGTCTGGGGCCTGGATTTTGGACTGGGCCTGGATCTGGAGTTTGGATTTGGGGTCTGGAGCCTGGATTTGGGACTGGGGATTTGGGGTTTGGGACTGGACCTGGATTTGGGGTCTGGAGCCTGGATTTGGGACTGGGCCTGGATTTGGAGTCTGGAGCCTGGATTTGGTGCCTGGCCTGGGGGGCCTGGAATTGGGGATTGGAGCTAGGATTTTGGGGTTGGGGGCTTGGAGGGGGTTTGGAAAAAACTAAAACCTTATCTGGGGGGTTTGGAAGACAAGGCCACAAAGCTTAATTTGGGTCTGGAAAAGCACAAAAACTCAATTGGGGGGCTTGGAAGGGGGTCTAGAAAAAGCAAAGAAACCCAATGTGGTGGCTTGGAGGGGGTGCCCCAGATCTCAATTCCAGCCACCCAAACCCCAAACCCCAATTCCAGGCCCCAAATCCCAAGCACCAAATTTTTTGCCAACCAGGCCCAAAATCTCCCATTCCAGGCTCCACCAGACGCCCTCCAAGCCCCCCAATTGGGTTTCTTGTCCTTTCACCCTCTCCAAGCCCTGAAATACTTTCAAATGTGCTTTTTGGCCTTTTCCCGACCCCCTCCAAGCCCCCAATTTGGGTTTTTTTTGCCTTCTCCAAACCCACTCCAAACCACCAAATTGTGCTTTTTGACCTTTTCCAAGCCCCCTCCAAGCCCACAAATTTGGCTTTTTGGCACTTTCCAAACCCCCTCCAAGCCACCAAAATTGTTTTTTTGCTTTTTCCAGACCCTCTTCCAAGCCCCCAAATTGAGCTTTTTGTTTTTTCCAGAGCCCAAATCGAGTTTTTTTGCCTTTTCCAGACCCCTTCCAAGCACCCAAATTGTGTTTTTTGGTTTTTTCCAAACCCCCTCCAAGCCCCCAAACTGGGCTGTCTTTTGGGAGGGTTTTTTTGCCTTTTCCAGACCCCTCCAAGCCCTGAAATTTGGCTTTTTAACCTTTTCCAGACCCTCTCCAAATCCACAAATTGAGTTCTTTGGCCTTTTCCAGACCCTCTTCAAGCCCACAAATTTGTTTTTTTGCCTTTTCCAGACCCCTTCCAAGCCCCCAAATTTGGTTTTTTTGCCTTTTCCAGACCCCCTCCAAGCCCACAAAATGTGCTTTTTAGCCTTTTCCATACACCTCAAATTAAGTTTTTTGGCGCAGTTTTTGGACTGCGCAAGGCGCCCCTGCTTGGTTCCTAGTGCTGCCTGGTGCCTAAACCGTTTCGCGCCAATTTTTTCCAATATTAAAATTCTAAAATTAGGGGCCTGGGATTTGGGGTCTGGAATTGTGGATTTGGGGCCTGGGCGACGGGATTCGGGGCCTGAAGAGCTGGAATTGGGAGTTGGGGCTTTGTGGACTGGAATTGTGGATTCGGGGCCTAGGGCTTGGAATTGGGGATTTGGGGCTTTGCAAGCCTGGAATTGGTGATAGACCGGAATTGGGGATTTGGGGCTGGGATTTGGACTGGAATTGGGGATTTGGGGCCTGGACGACTGTAATTGGGGATTTGGGGCTTGGAGGCCTGGAGTTGGGGCTAGGCCTGGATTTGGGGTCTTGATTTGGAGCCTGGAATTGGGGATTGGAGCTAGGATTTTGGGGTTGGGGGCTTGGAGGGGGTTTGGAAAAAACTAAAAAACCTATCTGGGGGGTTTGGAAGACAAGGCCACAAAGCTTAATTTGGGTCTGGAAAAGCACAAAAACTCAATTGGGGGGCTTGGAAGGGGGTCTAGAAAAAGCAAAGAAACCCAATGTGGTGGCTTGGAGGGGGTGCCCCAGATCTCAATTCCAGCCACCCAAACCCCAAACCCCAATTCCAGGCCCCAAATCCCACGCACCAAATTTTTTGCCAACCAGGCCCAAAATCTCCCATTCCAGGCTCCACCAGACGCCCTCCAAGCCCCCCAATTGGGTTTCTTGTCCTTTCACCCTCTCCAAGCCCTGAAATACTTTCAAACCCCCTCAAAAAAAAAGCAAATGTGCTTTTTGGCCTTTTCCCGACCCCCTCCAAGCCCCCAATTTGGGTTTTTTTGCCTTTTCCAAACCCACTCCAAACCACCAAATTGTGCTTTTTGACCTTTTCCAAGCCCCCTCCAAGCCCACAAATTTGGCTTTTTGGCACTTTCCAAACCCCCTCCAAGCCACCAAAATTGTTTTTTTGCTTTTTCCAGACCCTCTTCCAAGCCCCCAAATTGAGCTTTTTGTTTTTTCCAGAGCCCAAATCGAGTTTTTTGCCTTTTCCAGACCCCTTCCAAGCACCCAAATTGGGTTTTTTGGTCTTTTCCAAACCCCCTCCAAGCCCCCAAACTGGGCTGTCTTTTGGGAGGGTTTTTTGGCCTTTTCCAGACCCCTCCAAGCCCTGAAATTTGGCTTTTTAACCTTTTCCAGACCCTCTCCAAATCCACAAATTCAGTTCTTTGGCCTTTTCCAGACCCCCTTCAAGCCCACAAATTTGTTTTTTTGCCTTTTCCAGACCCCTTCCAAGCCCCCAAATTTGGTTTTTTTGCCTTTTCCAGACCCCCTCCAAGCCCACAAAATGTGCTTTTTAGCCTTTTCCATACACCTCAAATTAAGTTTTTTGGCGCAGTTTTTGGACTGCGCAAGGCGCCCCTGCTTGGTTCCTAGTGCTGCCTGGTGCCTAAACCGTTTCGCGCCAATTTTTTCCAATATTAAAATTCTAAAATTAGGGGCCTGGGATTTGGGGTCTGGAATTGTGGATTTGGGGCCTGGGCGACGGGATTCGGGGCCTGAAGAGCTGGAATTGGGCTGGGGCCTAGGGCTTGGAATTGGGGATTTGGGGCTTTGCAAGCCTGGAATTGGTGATAGACCGGAATTGGGGATTTGGGGCTGGGATTTGGACTGGAATTGGGGATTTGGGGCCTGGACGACTGTAATTGGGGATTTGGGGCTTGGAGGCCTGGAGTTGGGGATTTGGGCCTGAAGGACTGGAATTGGGGAGTGGACTGGAATTGCGGATTCGGGGTCTAGGGCCTGGAATAGCCTTGCACTGGAATCGGGGTTTTGGGGCTTGAAGGACTGGAATTTGGGGGATTTGGGGCTGGAGACCTGGAATTGGGGATTTGGGCCTTGGGTGGAGTTGGGGACTTGGCCCTTGGGTGAGGGACTGGATTCGGGGCCTGGGGGACTGGAATTGGGGATTTGGGTGTCTGGAATTGGGTTGGTGCCTCGCGGCCTGGCATTGGGGATTTGGGACTTGGGGGCCTGGAATTTGGATTTCGGGCCTAAAGCCTGGAGTTTGGGATTTGGAGCCTGATTTTGGGCTTGGGGAATTCCGGATTTGGGCCTGGTTGAGGCTTGCCTGGTATTGGGGGTTTGGGGCCTGTAATTGGGGATTTGGGACTTGGAAGACTGGGGGTTTGAACGTGGAATTTGGGATTTGGTGTCTGGCAGATTGGATTTGGGGATTTGGGGCCTGGGGGACTGGAATTGGGGATTCGGACTGGGATTTGGGGTCTGGATTGGGGCCTGCCTGGAGTTTGGGGATTTGGGGGCGCAGGATTTGGGGCCTGGGTTGGGGATTTGGGGCTTGGCAGACTGGAATTGGGGATTTGGGGTGTGGGGAGATGGCATTGGGGACTTGGGGCCTGCCTGGAAATGGGATTTGGGGTTTGGGGGCCATTGTTCGAAGGACTGGAAATGGGGCCTGGTAGATTGGAATTGGGGATTTGGGCCTGGGAGACTCGAATTGGTGATTTGGGGCTTGGGGACTGGAATTGGGGATTTGGGGTCTGGAGGTTTGGGGATTTGGATTTGGAGACTTTTGGTGGAGCTTGGGAACTGGAATGGGGATTCGGGGCCTGGGACTGGACTTGGCGATTTGGTTTGGGGGCCTGGAAGGGTTGGGGCCTGGCGGCCTCGAATGGGGATTTGGGACTTGGGGCCTGGGTGCTTGGAATTTGTGATCTGGGGCTTGGGGGGCTGGAATTGGGGATTTGCGGCCTGGGAACCTGGAATTGGGGATTTGGGGTTTGGGGGCTTTGAATTGGGGGAACTGGAATTGGGGTCTTGGGGCCTGGCTGTCTGGAATTGGGGTCTTGGGTTTTAAAGTGTATTTAGTTTTTATTTGCTCAACTTATCGATTAAGTTAAACCCCGCTTAGGGCCCAACCTTTTAATTTACTTAAACCATGCTTTTGGCTCAACCCGCTGATAGCCAATTCCGTGTTTTAGCAATTTGAAGCAATTTCTCTTTCCTAGGCGTGCCCTGAAGTGCAAAAACGTAGCCCTTAAGTGCAAATCGCCCCAAAGTGTAAAAGCACACATAAGTGCAAAAGCGTCCCTAAGTGCAAAAGCACCTCTGCTTGCCAGCCCTCCCCCCTGTCCTGCCTTGCCCCGCTCTGCTCCCTCTGCCCTGCCCTTAACCCTGCTTCATTACGTTCAATTTACTTCAACCTCTGTTCGGGTGAATTGCTTCACTTGTCTTAAATATGTTGGTTGGGTTGCTGTTTCAATGTCTTCAAAATTGGCCCGCTCTATTTTGAATAGATAACTACCGATTTATTATTTAAACTGAATCAAGATCGTCGGCTGCTTTCCTTCAGGGCTTACCACTTCGATTGATTTGAGTCTTGCTGGGAGGCCTTTGGTCAACTGAAGTCATCTTGCATCTACAACATCCTGGTGTTCTAGATTCTATTCTATGCGAACACAAGTGCACCGGCTGCCGGCTTTTGTGAGAATGTTGTTGCGTGCCGACTAGCTTGGCTTCGGTCTGGACGAATGCGATGTTTGGCTGAAAGCAAGACTCCCTGCGAGCAAACAAGCTGCGGATGAATGCGGTCAAGTGACACGCTGTTCTGCTACCTCGCAGTATTGGTTCACAGTGCATCGTATGCCGAGCTGGTCCCTGCAGTTTTTGATTCGTCGGGCTGGCGATGGCTTTGCGTGTGCGCCTGCACAAACACTGACAGACCGGGCCCGTTGCTGTCCGGGAAGATCTTCGGGGCCGACTCACTTTTTCCGTGGTCGCGGTGGTCGCTGCCGGGGCCTGCAGTCCGGACACAATCCCTTCTCGGTTGCTTGGAAGCGCTTGTTGCATTTCCTGTTGGTGCACGTCTGCCATCCGTGCTGCCGAGTGCTGCGACTGGAGCAGTTCAGGCAGTGTCTCGCCTCGTCATTGCCCGCCGCTCCGTTTGGAAAGCTTTCTTTGCAGGCTCTGCAGAAGAACCAGCCCGTGCGCAGGCGCTTGGCCTTGCCCGAGAGCTCTTGCTGACATGCGACGCAGGCGAGGGAGCTGTCTGGCATGGTTCGCATCCCGGGCGAGAAGTCCTTGGCCGATTTCCGCTCGCCGCAGACCGTGCAGTTCAGCTGGGTCGCGCTGAGGCGGCACGCGGAGCACTGGCGCTTGGCGTCGGCATTCTTCTGCACCAGTTGGGCCCTCGGGAAAGCTTCCTCGACTTTCTTGAAGTGGCAGAGGCTGCATTTCACGCTCTTCGCCAGGGCAGCCGACGCGTTGACGCTCCGCTTGAGCGGGCCCTTCATGTTGATGGAGCCGCGCTGGCACGCCAGGCACTGGCCGCCGCGGTTGGCTCGGACCAGCTCCCACTGCGCGTGGGCGAAGAGGTCCCAGCTCTTGAGCTCTTTGCAGTTCTGACAGCGGGACTTGGGCCAGCGCGCGTCGTGCATGGCGTGCCAGTCGATGTGCTCCCCTCGGAGCTTGCGCAGGAGCAGCTCGGGGCCTTCGGTGGCGCCACGCTGGAAGAGCCAGAGCGGGAAGGGTCGCAGGATGAGCACGTCCGATCTGTTCTTGACGCGGCTGGCCACCACGGTGCCGTAGGCGGCGTGGATCTTGGAGTCCACGTTCAAGTCAAGCATGACGGCCTTCCTGGGGCGGGTTTTGTGAATTTTTCGATACCTGTATGCGATGTTCTTAAACACACGTGCAACTCCGACTGCAGGGACGTGGTGCATCTGCTGCATTGTCTGGCCTGCGGGGGGGCGTGTGTGTGTGTGTGTGTGTGCGCATCTGGTGCACTGTGCTGTTTTTGTATAGCCGTCTGCGTGTGGCCGAGCGGCAACGTCTTGCCTTGACTGGCATGGGCCGTGATCGCGAAGGCCGGGATCAGAGGGATCTGCGTCCGGGCGACCTTCAGCACGGCCTGCTTTCGTCCTTTGTCCAGTCGCCAAGTGCGCGAGGTCGGGAGCACCGGGTAGAGCCCGGGTTCGTTCGTGCCCTCGAGCTTCCAGTCGGCGTCTTCGAATTTGACGTACCTCACGTCTGTGGCGGGGGACGTGAATAGGGCAGGCAGGCGTGGGCAGGTGTCTTGTTTGTGACTGGCATGCAGGCGTGGGCATGTTTTGTTTGCCGTAGGCACAAGCTGCCCTGGGTTGTTTCCTGCTCGCGCAGCGCTCTCACATATCTTTTCGAAGGTGGTTTGACTTCCTTATCTACGGTTGTGGGAACTACAGGGGGCGCGTGGCTGGGCGTTTGCGAGTTCTATTGCGGCCCGGCCGCACTATGCTCGGCTGCTGTTCGTTCTCCTGCCATTCCCAGGAATGCACGTGGCCTATGCGGCCTTTCAGCAGAAGCTTCTTGGAGCGGTCCACGTGGTGGGTCAGCGCGACGGGCATGCCGATGGCCAGGGGGAGCATGCCGCACAGCCCCTCCGTGTCCATGTCGTGGTACTGCAGCCAGCGGACTTTGGCTTCCTTGTCGCACGCCTGGGTCTGGAGCGCCTCCACGCCGGCCTTGTCCTTGGCCACGGACCAGACGAGAGGGGTCTCGGCGTCCCGGGCGTAGGCCTTCGCGCGGTCCTTGTTGATCTGGTACTTGGCGTCGTTGTTCGCCACGACCACCGTCGCCTCTACGAACTTTGGCTCTCGGAGTCGCGGGTCTCGGGGTCCGTCCACCACTCGCTTTCGGGACCGGCGCTCTTCCGGCGAGAGGGTGCAGCCTTCCACGGGGCGGCCGTGCAGGTACCTGTGGTTGTCTTCGGAAAGCCTTCCGTCTCGGAGCTCGTCCACGACCTGCGCAAGGGGCCGGGATGTTGTTAATGTTTGTTCCTCTTATAGTTTCGTGGTATACTTGCTTGTCGTGTGCTTTCTGCACAGCGTCACATTTCTTTGGTATGGCGCATCTGTGCTGTGCTGCTGCTGCTGCGCCCGCCTCGTTCCACCAGTCGTCCTTGCACCTCACTCGCTGCCGTAGCTCCGTGACGCCTTGCACGGCGCCTTCCCAGAAGAGGCCCTGGCCGAGGTCCACGAGGGGATCCCGCTCCGGGCCTCCCGTGGCGGCCTTTCCCGGCGCCTGCAGCTTGGCGGGCAGGTCTGCCAGGAAGCCTCCGTCGGGCGGCGGGAGTTGGCGGAAGTCGCCGCTGAAGATCACGTTGAGTCCGGCGAAGGGTCTGACGTTGCCGGCGGCGTCGTGCTTCCACGGGTCTGCTCTGGGCTTTGTGCTTCGCGTGCGCATTTCGACTTGCCCCAGGAGCCGGGCGCTGATCATGCCCACCTCGTCGGCGATGAGCCAGCGCCAGTTGGCGATGCGCTTGGCCGTGTCCGGCGTGCACGCCGTATCGAGGCAGTCCCTGTCCTTGTTCAGGCCGCAGGCCGCGTGGAGCGTCTCCCCCTTGATGTCCGCGGCGTTGGTGGCTTGAAAGGCGGCGAACTGAAAGTCGATGCCCTGCACGAAGCCCAGGAAGTCCTCGAAGAGCTTGCGCACGTACTTGAGCACGTGGGTTTTGCCCGTGCCGGGGCGGCCGTGCAGCAGCCAGATCATCGGCTCCTGGCTGCGTCGGACGGTGGCGTGCGCCCGCTCGAGGTTGTACTCGACGAGCACGCGCTCCACCACCAGTTTCAGGAAGTCGTGCTGCTCTTCGTTGAGGTCGTTCCGCACCTCTCCGCTCTCGAGCCAGGCTCGCAGCTGCGTGTTGCTCACGGCCCGGTGGTGCTTGGCGGTGCCTTTTCGGCGGCTGCCGTCCAGGCCCGACTTGTCCGCCTCTGCGTCCGCCGCCCTCTTGTTGCGGGAGGCGCGGGCGGCGGCCAGCATCTGGCTGGCGTCGCCGATGCCTTCGCCTGCGGTCGTTTCTTGGAGGAGGCGCCGAGCCGTCTCTCGCGGAACGTCGCTGGCCGCGGACGCTGCGCCCAGCCAGAATTCTCGGATATGCTCATTCTGGACGGTCAGGTCGTGCTGGGTGCTGGTGGCGGGCGGCTCCGCTTCGTCGGGCGGATCTTCTTCTTCTGCGGCCGCCGCGGTTTGTTGGCCGGCTCCCCGCACTCGCGTCTTGGCGGCCTGCTCCAGCTCTTTCTCGTCGAAGTGGCAGACTTCGTCCCTCAGGTCCTCGTTGTCGCTGTTTGCGGCCAGGTCCTGGTCGGGCTGCAGGGATCGGGGCAGGCAGTACACGAAGGCGTAGTTCAGGACGTAGCGCTTCAGCTCCTCCGTGGGGAAGCCGTCGCCGTGCCTCCAGGCGCAGCGGAGGGCCTGGCGCCAGGTGCTCATCTCCGGCGTGCGGAGCTGGCCGATGTAGGGCACCGCCTCCGTGGCGTCCTGCGGGTTGCTGGTCCAGGGGCAGAACAGCACGAGGATCTTCATGATGTGCTCCTCCTCGCTGCGGCTGCCGAGCGCGCCGTAGAGCACCGGCACGTTCGGTCTTTTCCGTGGACTGATCACCCAGTGGTGACGATGCGTCTGGGCCAAGATGCCGTTGCCCAGCGGCATCCAATCCTCGCCGCCCTCCTCCCGGATCACGTAGTCGACGCCGCCCTGCAGCGCGCTGCGACCTTGTTGTCGTCTCAGCTTTGTTTTGCCGCTGTCCGTCAGCAGGGCGTGGTAAGGGATGTCTTTTTCCCCGCGAGCCAAGGCGGCCGTGGCCCGTTCCTGCATCTCCAGCTTCCATGGGTATTTGGCTGACCGGGTGTGGTAATGCCGCACGAACTCGAAGGCGGAGGGAGGTCGGACGCGCGGGTCTGTTCCGCGGTTCCCGTAGACGGTCCACAGCTGGGGGTGGGCGACCACCTTTCTTTTGTTCGGAGCGTCGAAATCCCTGCTGAGGTCGCTCTCGAGCTTTTCTCTCTCCGGCTGCCATGGCCGGCCTTCGATGGCTGCTTGCAAGAGCTGTACTCCGTGTTGCAAGGACATGTCGGCGACTTGGGCGGTCTTGATGGCCTCCGCCGCCGTGGGGTCGTCGCGGCCGGCGTTGTCGATGAGGTTCGCGCATTCCACGGAGCCGCGGACGACGCCGCGGGCGAAGACGGCGGTCATGAGGCGCTTCGAGACTCGGGCGCCCACGTAGCCGCTGGAGGGGTTGTTCTGCAGCTCCGCCTGCAGCTCTTTCTGGCCCTTCTTCCACTCCTGGACTTCGTTGACGGCGATGGGATTGCGCTTGTTGCCGTAGTCACAGGCGTAGCCCGCCTGCGCGGCCTGGTTCACCTGGGCCTGCTGGGTCATTTCGCGCAGGCTGTCTTGGGCGGGGCAGTCCTTGTCGCAGCGGCCGCACGCGGCGTGGAGGTCCTCCGTGATCGGGAAGCGATAGGGCAGCTGTACGTCGCCGTTGCAGCGGAGGGCGGCCAGCAAGGCGGGGTGGGTGCCGTTGAGGTTCGGGTCGTTGCAGGGTCCCCAGAGGCGACCGAGCGCGCTGCGCTTGCCTTTCACGGGCATGCTCATCTCCTCTGCCAGTCCCTTGCACACCAGCGTCGTCCTGTCGACCAGCTGCATCTCGTGCGGGAAGCCCGCCTTGCACTTGGTGGGGTCCTTCTTGTCGCGGCAGTGATCCAGGGGCAGGCGTGGGCCGCCCGTCTTCTTGGGCAGGTGCACGTGATGCTGCTTCAGCTGCTGCAGGGTTTCCACGTCCTCGTCCAGGAAGAGCCGCCGCCAGGTGGTTCCGTCCGTGGACGCGTCTGCCCTCTGGTAGTCCGGCCGGCTCAGGGCCAGGAAGGAGTCGCGGTAGGCGGGCCACTTGTCTTCCGTGTCCTGGCGCTTCTTTTCCCATTCTTGCGGGTCCCGGTAAATGGTGCGGCTGACGTGGGCGGTGTAGGTGCAGTACTTCTGGAAGAGGTCCATCTTGCGCTGCGGGCCCAGCGCGTGCAGCTCCGAGAGGGGCTTGAACTGGTGGAAGCACTGGAGGAAGAGCTGCGGGCGGGGCAAGCATGTGGCGGTGGTTACGGCACCGAGTCTCTTTGGTGCTTGCGTGTGTCTATAGTCTATAGAGGTTGCTAGTTCTTTCGCGTGGTTTATGTGTCTTGTCTGTGAGTGTGTGTGTGTGTGTGTGTGTGTGTGTGTGTGTGTGTGTGTGTGTGTGTGTGTGTGTGTGTGTGTGTGTGTGTGTGTGTGTGTGTGTGTGTGTGTGTGTGTGTGTGTGTGTGTGTGTGTGTGTGTGTGTGTGTGTGTGTTGTTGTGTGTGTGTGTAGTGTTGTGTGTTGTGTGTGTGTGTCGTGTCTGGGGTGTGTGTGTGTGTGTGTGTGTGTGGTTGTGTGTGGGTGTGTGAGGGGTGCCTGTGGTGTCGTGTGTGTGTGTTGTGT